>JANPWX010000080.1:3431077-3533681 GCA_024734555.1 Trochalopteron elliotii | reverse complement strand
CAAAAACCTACTCACAACATTGTATAAGAAAATACACAAGTTTCACTATATATAGTGCAGTGCTAGAATGACTGGGTTGCTTTGTCGATGCTTTTTTTTCAGAAGCCAACACAAATCTTCAGAATTACAGTATCCTTCAGCCCAAATTCCTCATATTAACTACCTGCTAGTAAATAGAGCCTTTTCGTATTAATAAAGGATATTTCTATTCACTGCCCACACCTCCTTGCATGCATTGTAGCAGCAGTTTTTTATCTCTTCTGAAAAACATATCAATAGGAAAACTCCAAAGCTCACCCCCCATCCTCCAATGTCTTTCATAGTGCTAAGAATTGAGAAAATTGCTTTATGTAAAAAGTCTGGAATATTCAGTCTTGTTGATAAAAAGATAAAAGTTCATAGACATAAAAAAAAAAGGATGGTCAAGACAAAATGTGCTTTGTGAACAGCAAGCCTCAGTGGCCCTCTGAATGGGGAATGGTCCTTCCTGAGGTTGGAAGGCATCTTTTTTCACTGTGGGTGATCCAGGATTAATCTCAAGCAAAGTAGTAATGATTACAAATTACAGACCAATTTCTATCTTACCTGCTGTGACAAAGATTACTGAAAAATTGGTTCACTCACCAATGATGAGTTGTCCAACACTGTGCACGCTAAAATTACACAGAACCACCATCGAGATTTTTGGCCCCTGATGGAATTCAAATGGCCCTAGAAAGATGACCAGTAGTTTCTTCTACACACAGATCAACAGCCACATTTCTGGCCCTGTGGTCATGAATTCAAAAGCTTTGCACAATTTCTTCTTTTTAGTTTCACTTTTTCCTTGTTTTTTAACAGTATACTGTAGCAATGAAATGCTAGTTAATGTGCTCAAATTGTGGGACTAGTCCTCAACAACGTACAATAGTTTTAATATTTATCTCCATTAAAACCTCCATTTGCTTTTTCACAATGTTCAGGTGGGTCTGGGAGAAACAAAACAAATGTTTCATTTCATGTTTAAATTCATTTCAGAGTGGAACTCATGGCAATTATGTCTATTCATAGAAGCCCATAATGGAACCATATTTGTTTGTGAAGGATGTATCACTGCACTGAAAGAGATGAAGAATATCTCCTACAAGGAGAGAACAGATACTGAAAGGTTGAAAGGATGATTAAATGGAATATATGATAACTTTAACAAGAACAACACACAAACACACCTCTTGAGGAACAGGTCTTACTAGGCTGAAATAAGGTGCTGGCTCCTCCAATCTCTAGCTGGTTTATATACTGTTACCCTTGGATGCCTGAAACATGTTTTACAAGCTCAGGGGCTTTTTGAGTCACAGAAAAATAAGAGCAAAATTCTCCCGCAGAAAGGAGTAAGAGAAGCCTCTCAGGCAGCTGGAGAGGAGGGAAGGCAGATCGTAGAAACCAGAACAACAACTGAACACGACTGATAACCCTAGCACCAGCTGGATTTGGAAATGACAGATTATAAAAAGCAGATCTTGACACAAATACTGAGGTTGCAGGTCAACGCAGGCTGAAATAGTAAATCAGTAGTGGGATGAGGCAGCGGCCTGGGGGTGAACACATCTTTGCCAAAAACTGCCTCTTCCAACTGAGAATTTTAAAGCATTTTAAGAAGCAAGACAGCATTATTCTCTCCAGTTTATGAATAAGGAAACTGAAAAATGGTAAGGCAGCTTACTCAATGTCACACAATGAGATGTAAAGAGGGAAGAAGCAGACCCCAGGTCTCTTGATCACAAAATCTCTCCATTTCATTTAATGAACCTGCCTCCCAAAAGCAGAGAGATATTATAGTGCCTTAGGGCAAATCCAGATTTTCATAACTAAGCAGAATGTGAATCAAAATGGATAAGGAATTGCATCCTAAGTAAAACTCTTACTTAAGATATAAAAATGCAAAAATGTACTTTAAAGCATTGAACAGTTTGGGAAAAGACCTTTGTTGAACAAAGGAGAGGAGTTTTCCTTCCTGCCTCACCCTCTACAAACTCAGTATATACATTCAAGATGAGGAACTGATTTGGCTGAAATTTTATAAATTATGCAAGCTGCAGTAAACTGGGAGAATCGGAAATCTGCAGGAGTGGTGAAAGATGTGGGGTTGAGAGATTTTAGCTTGCTAGCAGCTGCTAACTTTTTTCCACGGAAAAATTTCTCAAGAAAGTTTCTTCTCAAAACAATCCTGGCAAACAACTATCCTTCTTCAAAACAGCTTTTCTCTAGGTGGTGTTTTGCTGGTTTTCTGTCTGGGAATCAAACCTGGGTGAGAGCACTGAATGTGAACTACTCGACCACCAGGGAAAGGCTGAGAGGTTTTTTGTTTGTTTGTTTAATTGTTTTGTTTCGTTTTGTTTTTTGAGCATAGAAAAATAAGGCTTTATTTTCTAATTCTAACTACCTTTTATAAGGTGTTCTGATACAGACTCAACATGCTTGGTGAACAGGCACAATACTTCTTTAATCTTATTGGTTAACTAGAGAAACAGCAAAACACTACTTGCAGAAAGGTTGTTTTGAGAATAAATTTTCTCGAAAAAATTTTCCTTGGAAAAAAGTCAGCAGCTGCTAGCAAGCTAAAATCTCTCAAGCCCTCTCTCTCAAGCCCACAAAGGATAAATAAATGGGCACTTTCAACATCTGTGCAACTAGAGACATCTTCAAGAATGGCACAGTGAGCTGGGCAGGTGATCCCTAACACGGAAATACATGGCAGGAAGTTGGAAAAGAGTTGCTAGACAATTTCCAATCCACATTTCATGGGTAACCCTGTACTTGCAAAAGGTGTCAGTACTTTTAGTAGTCAAGAGCTATTAAGGCAAGAATGAGCACAAGGGTGAGCAGAAGGCAAAGCATGATGCTGTCCACAGCACAGCACTTGTTCAGCACTGCCACCAGCAGACCTGCAAAGACTGGAAAAATACTGCTCTAATTTCATTTGGCCCAGTTAAAGACTGGAAGAAAACAGAAATACAGTTTTATTTAATGTTCTAAACTGCTCTCTGTGTATGAAGAGATTGGACAGCCATGCCAGTTTGTGTTCAAGCTGCACGTTATGTTTATGTGAGCTTACATCTTTTTAATGCAGCACGGTTACACTTAGAGCAGTTTGCAGCTTTCCCAGGAAACCATTGGAAATGGGACCTATGCCCAACTGTTTTTATCCCAGTTAAGTAAATAAATGAAATATGCTAATTAGCACCCTATTAGTTCACAGCAGGGAGTAATCCAGGGTACTTCTACTGGAAATTATTCTGTCATTCAGGAAGTAGCTCTGTAACACAGTGCAAACTGACCCAATTTCCTCTTTTTACCAATGGTGAATGTCATCCAAATAATGGAGACGCCACCAAGCACCATCTATAGAACATAGTGGTGTTGCATGAAACCTCCTTTCAGTCTCCCAAGAGTCTGCCCTAGACATATGCTGGCAAATCCCCCACTAGAAATGCTGTCTGCATTTAGATCAAGAGGTTGTTTTGTCAAGTACACTTTTAAGCACATAGTTTATTTTCCTCCCTACAACTGGCATTTTGAATATTGCCCCAGAATACTTTCTGAACTTATCACAAATCCATATTAATGTTGACCTTTTTTTGTCTAACTTGCCAGAAATACTGAGGCTGGGACACACCAGAGGTACATCTCCACAGAACATGAAAATGTGGCATAAAAAGAGTCAAATTCCAAACTCAGTATTTTCATACTACATGAAAAAAATAATGTTTTTACATAATTTATGTAAAAAAATATTTTAAGTGGATGTAGTTATAGATATTTTACCTCTTTACTAACAAAGCAGAGTTACCAACCTGGTCAATGCAGATCTATAAAAGCAGCCTGGCAACAAGATGACATTAGAAGTAATGCAGGCACTGAGAAAAAAAAACCTTAATAAAAAAGCAGCATGTTTTCCAATCCAGTCTTTCAGAAACACCCATTTTCAAAGAGCTCTGGTGCTTTTGGGGATTAGACACTATGACACATCTGTCAGGTTGCCAGTAAGTATGTCAAAATCTCCATCATGGTCTGAGTTATGCAATGAAGCTTACTTATGTTATAGAGATACCAGTAGCACACCTTTCTTTTGTTATCAAATTTATATGAAAAGTTACAGGGATTACCTTGGATTTTCTGACTGCCATTTAAACCAGAGAGGACTTCAGTTTTTATTCTGCTGAGCAGAAAGGCACTTTTGAGTGAGTTCTCTGTAAAATTTCTAGGTCTTCCTTCTGAAAAGGTCTGCATTCAAGCATTACTATATTACATAGATTTAAGGCCTCAAAATACAAATATTTTTTGAATTTAAAATGTCACAATTTATGACAAGCAATTTTGATTTTATTGAAGCAGCTGAATCTTTCAATTGACATAGGATCTAGTTTTGTTTTGTATGAAATTACAGTCTTAATTCTATTAATAAAATTGTCCCGCTCATGTTCACTATAAATCCTGCCACAGTTATTTAATCTTGCTATCCATTTACACCATAATTGCAGCATTTATATACATGAGTGCTAGCCACTGGAACCAGTATTTTAAATTTCAAAGGGTCAATTTTAAAGTTGGGAAATTCAAATTAAAAAAAGGAAAGCAACAAGACCTTGAGTAGCACACCACAGTCCTCTAGTGTTTCAAATCTACACTAATTACTCTTTCAAAAGGGAATTTTTCTAACATAAAGGGAGGACCATACTACCAAAGTGGCTAATGTAACATTAGTCTTCTGCCTTCAGCTGAGCAGTGCCAGTTAGGTCACACAGGGATCAGGTCTTGCTCATGCTCTCAGGAAAGATACTCTGTATGCTTCCAATCTCTGACATAATGTGGCTCCAATTCTCAGGGATCCTCTCCTTTAATATCTAATAATATTGTGTGTTGTGTATCCAGGACTGTTCGGAAACATGCCCAGTGGGTTTGTTCAAGATAAGTTTATTTTATTTTTATTTTTCCTTTACAACTCAGATGCTACAGTCTTCACTGAAAACTAAAGAGGTAACATCAGTGACTAGCAGCATGATGTGACTGGACTCAAAGAACTATTTATAGATCTGTAGAGAATATATGACATAGACCTCTCTTTTGGGAATAACCCTTTTTATCATTAAAATATGCTTTACCTCATGCAGTATAAGACCCTGGGACTTTTCAGTACAGAACAAAAGCTCAGAGCCCCTGCAATGTGACACACAAGAGGGGGGTATTTAGGGAAATGGAGCAGCTAAGACAACTGCAGCCCCTCAGACCCAGCACTGCTCCTGCTCACAGCTGCACAAATACCCAGGGAGGCAGCCCTGACACAGAACCTACCGGTGCAAAACCTGCCTGTGGAGTACCCTGTAAATACCCTCACTCCACATTTGAACTCGGAGCAGATCCAAGCCCATCTGTTCCTTCACTACTGGCAAACATTCACCAAAGGAAGACGAAAAAGGACGTGTCTCATCACAAGGTGGTATCATTGACTCAGCATCAGAGAATACCAGAACACCCCTGAAAAAGCCAGGACTGAAACACTGCACTGCTGGCAAGGAGACACCACAGTCAGTTTAGCATTTATCTGCTCCAGTAACTGTGGAACACGTAGTTGAGTACGTCTGCTACATACATTTATTTAACCTGTTGAAAAGTCATGCAGAGAGGAGAATGAGCTCTGAATGCTTTTACACATTTACAGTTGCTGGGAAAAACATTTGCCTTTAAATCCACATGTTCAATATATCCATCTCACTTTGAGTCTGGCCTTCTGAAAGGAAAATTCACAGCCTGGCACTGGGGATGAAAAAACTGAGTGAAAAATCCCTATTGACACATTAAATTAGACATGTTTGCAGGGCCACCAGAGACAGCAATTACTCCACTGCAGCTTCTGTGGACAGATTATAGCAGAAAACACTGACTGCTACCAGGTAATTCTACCTGCTAATTACCTGGGAAGACTTAGGTACTAAACTGACCTGAATGTTTTCACAGGTCCTGGGACCCATTAAAGGAAAGAACTTTAAATAGCCACATAGTGATGCTGACAGGAACTCTGGGGCTGTTGAAAAATCCATCAAAAATATTCTTGTGGTGTAATGATTAGAGTTTCAGCCAGTCCCAATCTGTGCAGGCATTCACATTTCTCAGCAGTTATAACAAAAAAAAAGTGCCTTAATGGGGTGGTGATATTTTTTCCCCCACATTTTTTTTTTTTAATTTTTAAATTTTTTTTTCCAATTCTGAGCCTGAAAAAGCGCCGGCAGCCCCTGTCCCCGCTGTGTGTGCGGGGCAGCGAGGCAGCGCCGGCCCAGCCGAGTGTGGCCGAGCGCTATTGGGGCGCCGCCGTCCCGGAGCTGTTCGGGCCCCACAGCAGGAACGCGCCGCGAGCCGGGCCCGGGCGGGCCCCGCACCGGTACCGATGGGACGGACGGGCTCCGCACGGGGAGAGACCCCGCACCGAGACCGACAGGATGGGCAGGCCCCGCACCGGGACCCACGGGCCGGGCGGACCCCGCACCGGGACCGACAGGATGGGCAGGCCCACCGCCCGGACGGGCCCCTCAGCAGCACCCGCGCGCAGCCCCTGGCGCCACCTGCCGGCAGCGGCCCCAACCCCGCGCCGCGGAGCTCCCGGGAAACAGCCGCGCTCCGGCCGGGAATTGCGCCTTCTCCTGCTAAAGTCGCCATTCGGGAAGGGAAGAGGGGCCGCTCGCTGGCAGCAGCACTGCAAGGCGCTCCAGCGAGGAGCTGGCAGGTCGCAGTAAGCCGTGAACAGCAGCTCTGCTCTGGTCTGCCCGTCCTTCTCTCCCTCCTCAGCGCCACGTGAGGGGCAGAGGCTCAAAGCTGATGCGTGTCCAATACTCGCAGCCCCCGAGCACAAACCAACCGAGCAGGGAGCGAACACCCGCGGCTTCGCTCCTGCAGGAGGGCCCGGTTTGCCTTGCACCGGCAGGACGGGTGGGCCCTGCGATGGGATGTCCCGCAGTGGCACAGTGAGCTCCGGCACGACTTGTGAGCTACCAGGATTTGGGCAGCACAGAGGGCAGGAGCTGGAGCTCCAGCACTGCTCAAAAGGGTTGCTGGGGGGGGGGATAAAACAGGTTGTCATATCCAAACCGTTTATTCTCCAAAGAGGTGACGACTTGGAATTTTTCCAGTGCAATGCAGAGACAATACCTACAAAGGTCAGAACTGGCAACCCGAGTTGCGAACAGCTTTCTCCTGTGGCAATAAACTCCCTAACCCTGCTACCAAAGAATGCTCTGGTCAGAAAATCTCTCTTTGACGGCTATTTGCTGTTAAATTGTTAACTTAATTTCCACAACTGTTAATTGTGGAATATTCAAAAAGAACCCCAGACCAAGGTGCAATCATCTTTCCATCTTAGAAAAGGTTCTGTATGCAGTTACCAAGGCAGAAAAAAGCACACAGAAAGAATAAGGAGGCTTTGTGGAAATTAATCTGCATCTACCACCACTTTCCAGCCAGCACACTTACCCCATGGGGGACTGGGTTTGTCCCAGTGTTAAGCAATAAATCTAGCTGAGGTATCCTGGTCAGGAGCACACAGCAAACGTTAGAAACACACTGTTAAGTTCACATCTATAAGCAGCATTTTTTTCAGTGTCTTCGACAGTACAAAGGTAAGTGGAAAATTTTGTCAGAGCTCCAATACACAGGCAAAGCCCAGATAATCCAGGACCCAGAAAATCTGCATTTCACATCTAAAAACTCAAATCTTCTATGACAAAGACAACCTGCCATTTGCCATTCTGTAAGAATTTGGGTATAATTAAATACTGCTAGAGATGCAAGGAAAGATGTGTTATTTCCTGTGAGGAAAAAAGGGTGACTTAGAGGTTTTTAATATTATAGTTATTGCTTTTCAGAAAGTCTCCTCAGGAAACATCGGAAAATCCCTTCTCTCCAAAAAGACAAGCCAAAAATTACAGATTCATTAAGTCAGTGTGTGGGTAAGAAGTTTCTTCATATAGAATCACTATGTTTAAAACAGAAAAAACACAACCTCCTTTCATCTGCTGTGGCTGAGCAATCTGTAACAAAAAGAGAATATATAAACAAAGCACTCTGCTCCCTGGCACAGTCTTTGCTGTCAAAACTTGCTCCTGCCCAGGGTCTGTTTCCCAATCCTACCTACATTTAAACTACCACCGTCCCAAACTGTTATTTCAGGGTTTCATTAAACACATCAGGATTTACTTATTTAGTGAGCAGTGATGCCACCAGCCGTTCAGCTTGACACCAAAAACATCTGATCAAGGCTCTGCTACAGAATTTAATCCACTAGGCAGCTGCCTAACATGTGAAAATACTCTCTACACCGTGTGTCTTATGACACTTCTGAACAAAACTATTCTCTTTACTAAATCCAACAGAGTCCATTAATCTTTTTCTGAGATTACAGCATACATGAAATTATTAAGAACAGAGCATCAGGAACATTAAATAAACAAGTTGAGAATTGTGAGATACAGATAGATAGATAGATAGATATGTATATATAGTTTAGATCAACCTGATTATCGTCTACTGAGTGTAACAAAACAAAATAAGTATGGAGTAAACACTTCCATAAATACTTTGAACTGTACCAATTGGTCTATTCCATCAGCCTAATCTAATTTATCTAAGCCAGTAAACCAACAAAAAATATGAGCTGCTCACATTTTCCCACAAATGATACCCCTTCACATTGTCTGCGACCACCAAAACTCTTGGCCACATTTAACCAGATTTAGTAAACATTACCATTAAGAATGATTTTTTTCTCCTCCAAACTTCACTTCTCTTCTGTAAAATGAGCAGCTATTATCAACATGTGAGTTCTCCAGCTAGAAAGGAAACCAGGTGTCCAAATCAGGACTCAGTGAAGGCTGATAATTATGTATGTCTAGAGAGTGTCTGGTTCAGTGGATTTTGCTACCTCCAGAGCCAACACACAACTCCTGATAACAAGGCACAGAGGTAGCAGCTGCCCTCTGGCTCTGTACTTCTGCAGAGATGCAAACCACTTGATGACAGCTTTGTTAAAGCTGGATTTTTAGATTCTTGCCTATGACTGCACCTTGCTTCAACGAGGTGCTTAGATCTGTATGCTGTTTTAAACAGGGCAACAGTCTCACCAGAAACAAAGATCGCAGGGCCTTGAAGTTAAATCTACGCTCGAGGCCTTGCTCAGTGACCACTGCTTCTCACAGTGCTCTGGATGCCAGAGCAGCTCCTGCAGAGGTGCAGGGGGCTGCATGTGGGCTCCTGCAGAGGTGCAGGGGGCTGCACATGCAGTGAGCTGTGTCACACTGCAGATATGCTGAGGAAACAGAAGGATGCTCTTGATGCATCTGTGAGTACAGAACAGGCAGATTTGTTTCCCTAAGAGTTGTGCCAAGTTCCAGCAGGGAAAAGTAAGAAAATTATTTTGTTTCTAGGCTCTGTTGCTGATATATAATCAGCAGATAATACTTGCATAACATTTCACCAACTTGTGGAATATTGCAAACATTAATATCCATAGACCACAATGAGCAGGGAACTGAGAAGACTTACTAATGCTACTCCAAGACCACCCCCAGTGGCTCATTAGCAATTGACTTTACAGTTATACACGCAATTTTCCACATGGGCCACCTCCTAGGGAAAACAGATGGTGAGAAAGAGCCTTCTTTCCCCTTTCCACCATCCCTGCAAAGAAGTAACTTCTCTATTTTGACAGGTATTTTCTCACGATTAATATTTAACTTCACAAAAAGGAAAAAGTATTGGTGTGTCTTGGGCAAATAAACAGCTATACCCAGGAGAAACTAACACATTCAAAACAAAAGGAATGTTTCTGTATTTGAAAAATTACATATCTATTCTTGCTTTTCTTTTTTTGTCCTTTCAGGAAGCTTGCAAATGTTAGAGACATATTTAGTCAGTGCTTCTACTGGATGGTAACATGTTTTTTTACAGTAGGTGACAAATGCAATTATCTTTTATATCTCTCATTGGGTTACATATTTCTTGGCTTTACCAATTTTGTTCTCACAGATGTCCTGGAATACAAGAGAATTAAAATGCATAGCTAGTTCCAGCAGCACAATTCTGCTTCTGACACAGCTCAAATAAAACTGTGTCATATATAAATATTTTACTGAGTCCATGGATAACTGCTGTTCCACATCATGGCAGTGGTCCTAATGTCAGAGAGGGCGAGTAAGGCTCATGGTCCTCTTTTCACTATGCAATAATTTATCTGCAAGGTAAAACCACATCTGAATCACTGAGCCTTACTTTCACCTGACACATGTAAATTTAGATAAAGCCACAAAGACAAAGCTTCCTTCTTCAACCTTGAAACAAAATATTCCAAAAAGATATTAAAAGGAGGGACCATCTTGTCCTGAAAGATAGAAATGTTTTTCACATGTCAAACATGTCTTGTATTTGTTTCTGTGCTTGCGCTGTAACTAATTTAAAAGTATTTTTTAAAAGACAAAGATTTGGATATTTTATTTGCAAAAGCTATTGCAGTTTACAGCAATTAACTGCTGATGCTTTGAATGGAAAAGGATGCAAGAGGACCATCACAGGCTTGACACTCTAGAAATCCTCTGCCTCTAGCAGCAAAAGCACATACACTAATGAACTGGAGAGCTCTTCTATCTACAGCTGATTTATATAAACTACAATGGTTTCTACTGAGTTAAATGTATTTATAACACATTGCAAGATATAAATATGCAGCAGGAGGGCACCCCATGCTTTGCATGTCTTTTGATCAGGCACTGTGTTTATTGTCACTCATTTTAAAATCAGATGCCAAAGTAGAAGGGACTTCAATCACAGTAACCCTATCTCATGGTGGTTTCAGAGAGCACCCTCCAGCAAAACACCTAATTAGCAACATTTTCTGAAGATTTGGGGCACCCAACTTAAGACAATCTGTGTCTGATTTCCAGAGATGCTGAACATTCATTGCTCATGCTGGATCAGAAACAGCACAAGGCAGCTCAGCCTGAAGGGCAGAGATGCTTCACAAGACCAGACATTACAAGACACAGGATGGGTGGTCACTTCAGTCTGAACACACACCCAGCAGCAACAGAAAACACTACATGTCGCCTGATTCCATCAGCATAAAATTAAGCTTCTTTTTTAACAGACAAGCAAAACTAAAAGGCTCTGGTTTGTATTTGAATTGCTGTTTTGAAGACTGTGACATCTGTTGTTGAGTTAAGCATAAGCAGCATCGCATATACAGACTCACTTATCTTGGTATGTAGTCTCTACATTTAAATTTGTTTTTAATTTCTATGTCTTTGACTCAGATTTTGTATAGAATTGTGATTTTGCAAATATTAGGTACATCCAGGAACTGCTTGAATGTATTCCTTACAGCAAGGATGAAACTCAAGAAATTTAGGTACATTTACCAAATGCCTCAATAATAATGCTAGAATTGAAAGGATAGAGGAACAGAATCTCCTGTGTCTCAAGGACTAAGAATATATGTTTCTCTAGCTTTTTTTTTTTGGAGGAGGAGGAGGAAGAGAAGAAAAGAGCAAGCAAGATGTAAAGACAGCTAAAATGGACTACAGAACAAAATCAGTCACATTTCATCTACTCAGAGTGTCACATAACACATAGAATATTTATATCACAAAAATTTCTAAATTTAGAAAAGTCAGAGAAGAAAGTTCTTGGTTTAAAGACTGCACAACTTTTTCCTGGTGAGGGAGTAATATTTGGGTTTGGAAAATCTAATGAGTAGTATTTTTGTTGTATAGCTTCTTTTACAACTGCTGGTTATGTATCTGATGTGAGTGTCATCGATAGGAAGATATTGCACTGATTTTTATTAAGGGTAACAAGCATCTAAACACTGATCTAAACAAAAACTTCATGTTTGCAAAGATTTGAAATCACATTTGAATTCAAGTGCTTTCAATTACTGAACCACAGTTTTACTTTTTGCCTCAGAGGTGATGTGGGCACAATGATAAAATAGACACACTGAGGGGGCTGCAGACACCAAACCCTCTAGTGGTGGTCTCCAGCTGAGAACTATTTGAACTGTTTCAGATATGTGCTCATGGGAAAGTGAAACAAGCTTCAAAATTTAGATAAATGTTTCTAAAGCTATTGCTTATCTAGCAGAGTTATTGCTTTACAGACAAACATTTTCAACCCATGGAAGGGTGTGGACAATGTAATATCAGAAGGAATAGTTCTCAATTCCCTTGAGCATAAACTAGTCCAGCTGAAAATTTTTGCACAGGGAAAATTTTAGCTCATTGTGACTTACAGGTTTCATTGCTGCAGCAAGTAACTGGCAGTGTGTTTATCTGCTCCACAAATTATTAATATCCTGTGTGCCCATTGCAATATGCTGTTACCAGGTAAGCCTTTCTACTCACTCTAGAAGAGGCTCAGGAAGGATAAGCAGCACTGCATTCTCCAATAAATAAATTCGAAAAAAAAATAAGCTGCCAGCACACAGAGGTGTTAATCTCTTCCACTCAAGAATTATGAAGAGAAAAGTAATATAGTCTGTAAATTGTGCAGGCAGCCCAGGAAGCTCAGTTCAGTGTCACTCCATACCACTGATGTGGTCATGGTGTGACTTCTTAACAGTCTGTAGGAACCTTGGGGAGGAGGGTCAAGATGAGGGGGATGACTTGTCTATGGAATTCTAGAGGCATTTTGCAGCTTTTCATTCCCCATATTACACAGATACTTTATAAATGTGCCTGCCCAACAAGGGCGTTTTTTCACGAGTTGCCAACTATTTCTATAGGTTGATTCTTGCTTAGAGAACAAGAGAATAGAGAGGGCACCAATTCCAAAGGGCTGCCTCAGCACAGTCACATAGGTGTTGAAGTAAAATACTCATGGTCACGTAGAGAAAATAAGGATCATCAGTCAGGAATCTCAAACAGATAAAAACAAACGAGATCCCTACAAAAATCTACAGCAGTTTGAGAAGTACCCTAAAAATGTCTCTCTACTTATGGCTGCATCTTTCTTTGGAATAATTCTTCAAATGGACTTCAACTTGCATGTTCCTGCCTTGAAAAATGTTTCCTGTACTGTTACCCTACTAAAATGAGAAGCATCATGTTGCTTCACAATTTCAGAGAAGCAATGTCTGACCTAGGGCAGAATGTTCAGGTTTAGAGTCAATGGAAGTGCAGACTGTCAAATTCTGCTGCAACAGTTCTGTTCTGGGGTAGTGCCAGGCTTTGCCTGGAGAACTGATCCACAGAGGTACCTGGGGTCCACAAGAGAGGAAGCCCAAACAGTGGGATGAACGTGATACTTGCTGTTCAGTCTCATAAAGACTAGACACAGGTCAACTCTATTTGGAGGAGCAAAATATTTTCTATGTTACTACTACAATTTGTAAAATGAGTGCTTAGATTTCACATTAACAACTATGTTCTGAAAGAAATCAAAGAATGTACAGTATCACCCTCCATACTGCACAGATCCAGGAATTATGAAGAGGCAGAAAAAATCCAGTCTGCATCACTGGGAAAATTTATAAAAAATTCAGAAGTGTTTAATAATTTACACAGTCAGACCACTGACCTTAAAAGTTGTGTTAAAAAATTAAGAACCTCAAAGAAAAGCTATTCAAAAATACAGACTACACTTAACATAGATTATTGGTTCCCCAAAATCATTAAATATGAGTGAATTTAGTAACAAATTACATATGAACACAATTACATGCATAAGTAAGTGTGATCAGATCTGAGAGCTTCAGAGCACAGCTATGCAGCATCAGGCTGAGGCAGTGAGTGAGTGTGGCACCTATGGAAAAAGCCTCTCTGAGGCACTAACAATTCTCATCTGTGCTCAGCTGCTGCCTGGCACTGAGGACATTTGCAGCCTGGCAAAATATTGTGAAACTCATGTGAATTTAGATTTCATTGCAAATGAGACAACAATCCCTTTCTCTACCATACCTCATGTATGAAAAATTATCTCTAAATGTCAGATCCTTCCTTCCATCTTATTGCACCTAATCTATTCATCACACAGGCCACAGTAAAACAACATCTGAACAATGATTTAAGAAACACAGCTATCATCTGAAATCTGGTATAAAAAAGGATGTGCTTATTAAGTGTCACTAACACGGCATTCAGTGGAATAAGTGTTAACATCCTACCTGAAGAAAATTCTAAAATCAATTAAGAATGATGAACATATTCTTCACAACTCATTGAAACTATTATACAGATTTATAGGTACAGAATATCAGTAATTTGGTCGGCTGGCTAGTGATTAATCCCTAGATACACACTCTGTAAAGCACTTCATGATGATTCGCTGTGAAGAAATAAGTACACGCTGCAGAAATAACAAGCCCTTAACTTGAGAGGAACTTTTTTGGGTTTCAGTTAAAAAAAAAAAAAAAAAAAAGAGAGAAAGAAAGCAGTGTTAACTTGCATGCATGAGAAGTGCATCTTTGATTGCCAGGTGCTGAAATATCTTGCTCAATTTGCCTTGACTTAGGAAGTGCTCTCTGATCTCAAAATTGTTGATGCTAAAAAAAGGAACATTGTCTTAAAAGAGCAAAGCAGACAGTACTATAAAAATAATGAGCTGGGAAGATTCTTAAGCCTTTTACATAATAGAACCTCTCACTGCACTGAGGAAGATTCCCTCAAGGCCTAGTGTAGCTCTTTACTTTTATTTTGGTTTAAACAGGCAAACACCACAGCATCAATTAAAAAGGCCACTTATTTACTACACATTCAAAGTCTACAGCAGTTAAGAGGATTAATTGTCTTCATGCATATGAAATTTAAACATAGGAGATTAAAGACAAACCAACCTGGTCACACACAACTAACTTCAATTAACCTATCTGCACCCCCTAAGCATTTTTGTTAATAAGCACAGACCACTGGTCCCAACTCAAATGCTGATCTTGCGATAAGTTTTCTCCATGTGAACTGAGAGAGCACTGTCAGAATACAGCTTCAGATGGAAAAAGAAAAAAAAAAAAAACTCTTGGAATAAACTGTAAAGCAGCAGCTGAAAGAATATGCCAGCTGGATCACAGTGGAAAACGTACATGGAGACCTCCATACTCACCTTCCAAAACTACTGGCATTTAAGCCTCCAAACACTGGAAGCCACTTCAATGTAATCTGAAATTCAAAAACAGCTCTGACTGCAATTGATGGGACAGGAAATGTTACAAGCTATAGCTGTTCCATTCATTTCAATGACATTACAGTGCTGAAGTGATTTATATCTATCACATTAAACATCTCCTAATGGTGACTACAGCCATTTTATCCTTACATAATTAAATTAATAACAGTCAAACTTCACCTCTGCCTGGTAACAAAGCCGTGTTCTTTCTGACCTTCACCACATAAGAGGCTGCCAGCAAAGAACTGCAGCAGTACTAAGTCTTGAATAGCACACACTTGTCAATATTGGTTTTCAGTATTAGAACCAAATCCAGTTGTTCTTAGTGACACTTTTTCACAACAAAATCCTATCTTGAAATCTTCCCGGGTTGTACTAATTGCAATCATTGCAGTCGACCAGTGGCTGGGAGGAAGAGTTAAAGACTCTTGTTAGGAGTTAAAGACTCTTGTTAAAGACTGTCAGTGTTGTAACCACGGGGTTTATTTACCCAAAATGTACAGGACTTGTCCATAACAAATACAAGAAATTTCATTTCAGCGTATGAAGAACCTGTTTTTATCCTGTAAGGGCAATTGAACACTGGAACACATTGCCCAAACAGACTGCAGTGTTTCCATCCTTGAGGATGTTCAAAGCCCAGCTGGACACAGCTTCAAGCAACCTGTTCCAGCTGACCCTGTTCTGAGCAGGAGGGTTTCACTTCAGGATCCAGTCTACCCCAATTGCTCTCTGATTCTGCAGCAGCTGTTACAATAGTGGTACCCACTGCTTCTGGTCTCCGTGAATAGTCCTCCAGCAGAACAAACCCCCTCTCCACAAAGTCAGAAACCTCTGTAACTCATCCATGGTATGGACATTTCCCTGCTATCTGTCTTGTGATACTTCTGATCTCTTCCGATTTCAAGCCACATCATCACTTTGAGCAGCACCCCCAGAAAGTGCCATAATGCACGTCCCACAATCAACAGAAGATGTAATGGATTTTTCAGTTTATCTGGGGTTTTTTAACAGTGGATACCACTGACAGCTGTCACACCATGTGCCTTTCCAGTGAACAGCAGGTGAAGTACATGGCAATTAGGTGACAAAGTCACACACCAAAACTGAACCTAGGATCTCTAATTTTTCTGATTAATAGACCACTAGAAGGGGTCTTGAGATAATACCAGTTTTAACCACCAGTTTCATTTGCAAAAGTGTCTATTCAGAAGGATAATTTTCCTGCTAGCCCTTTGTAGGTAATCACCTCATCCAACTGCAAAGGACTGTGAATTTTCCTCCTCGTTCTGAAGTGCCAGCAGAATTATTGTCTAATTTCACTAATTTCCAACCCATTACACCTGCACATGCCCATGTGCTCTTCATAGAAGCAAGAAATATCAGAATTTGGCCTGCTCTGCTGTGATGGCACATGAAGAGCATCCCACAGAAATTGTGCAGAATTACCAGTTCAGAGGGGAATACCTGGCTGTCACAGCTCCCTCCCTTGAAGCCAGGCCTTTCCTGCTGCATACACTTCCTACTAACTCTCCACCTAACCCTAGGAATTCCTAAAGGAGTCTGTAGCTCTAGATTAGGAACACTACTCTTTTTTCATCCAGTTAGAGTAACATACCTCTTTTAAATAAACTGTAATTAGAGCAGGACTGTATCTCTTTCTCTTCTAGATAGCTGCTCTAATGTCTGGTCTCAAGTGTACCACTTTGGCCATAAGACAATTCGTTCATTAGTAAAAAAGTGCAGAGTTTCAGTGTAAGAAATTTTATGTATTCTTTCCTGCAACATGTCATGGCCAGACAGCTGACTTCATGATTTCTGGGCATCCAGATTTTGGATGTAGAAAGATAACAGTGAATCTAATTGGTGACAGATGGGCCATGGCAGATTTCAACAGTTTCTCAGTGACTGTAACCTTTCTGCTAATAAATAAATGCAGTAAACCTGTGAAAGTTCTTTAAAAAGGAAATGGTTAAATATCCAGTGAAATATAGACTTGAGGCAGAGAAGAACCCTATGTACCTCTTGCCTGTAATTTCCCATAATATTTAGGCAGGACTAGCGAGTTTCTTGCCCCATTTTCAAAGGAACAGAATGATAAATTATCTGAAATCATCTTCAAGTCATCTAGTGTAGATTCCCTGGTTTGTGTTTCCTTCTTGAAAGGCTACTACACTAAGCATTGTATATTACAACATCTGGAAGTGCTGTAACATGATTCTAGAATCAGAGAACAGGTTTATTGTTTGGGGTTTTTTAAAAGTAGAGCTTCAACAATGTAGCAAACACTTCACAAAAAAAAATAAACAGTACTCATTTACAGTAACTCTCTCCTATTCCAAGCAGAACACATTTGGTGTAAATATCACTAGCAGAGTCAAAAAATCAGGAACCAGAAGCTTAATTTTTTTTTTTAATCATATCATGATTTTTTTGTGAAACTGAAAGTCAGTCACAGAAATAAGGTCTTATGTGGTTCACAAACTATATCAAAATGTATACCAAAATTAGGAGGACAGAATATTAGAAACTGTTGTGTGGTAGCTACACAGGAAAAAAATACAATTATTCATTTAATAATATCTTTCCCTAGCAACTACATGTTTTAGACAGAAACAGTCTGACATTGTACACAGTCATGTTTCACGAAACTCAGGCCAGTTGAAAAAGTTGGGCATTCATCAAGCAAAACCAGCTGGTTTTGAATAAAGATCCAAACAGAAACAGCAGATTAAACCAGAACTAAGTTATGTGGAAATTTGACACCTTAGTGCCCCTCTATATCTGCCCTTGCAAAGCCATTTCACCTTTGGCTGCAATGCCTGTGTGGACTCCACCAGCACAAGGCAGTACCCAAACACCTTCTGAATCCTCCCCTGCTGTGCCCCAGGCTGGTGGTGCCCTCTGATTTACAGGAGCAGAGAAGAGGTGCACAGAAATGAAGGGCTTGATCCACAAGAACAGTTTGCACAGCTAATCCTGGGCTGTGCAACTCCAGGCACAGAGCCCTCAGTGCAACACCAGCACCTGTGGGAGGCTCCCACAGCCAGGCATGGGACACTGGGGAAGAGCCAGGCCTGGGAGCTCACTGGCTGATCCACTCGACAGACAGCTGAAAACCACCAGCTAGAAACAGAGAGCTAAGTTCTATTCTCACCTGCAAAAGCTGAATTGGAGGGGGGGGACGAAAGCCACCAGCAAATCTGTAATACCTCACAAGCTTGAGCACTCAAACCATCAATGTGAAGCATGAACAAAAACCCCACTCCATCAAAATATTGCTAAGTAAGAGATCTTTCTTTCTTGTTGAAACTCCTCTGCTTGATTTAAGTTTATGATGAGAGATATCATCTACAATTCAGTATCTAGGATATTATCCTAAGATACCAGAGACCCAAATTTTGATTTGAACTGCAAGGTAAAAAAAAAAAAAGAAGAAAAAATTTAAAATAATAACAACAACAACAAAAAATTTCTTTCTATGTAAGTATTCTGGCCACATCTCAGCACACCATAATTCCTCTGCTTTTGGTTTCAGCTGCTTTGTGCACGAGCAGCATTCAGCTGCTGCCTGCTCAAAAAGTGCCTCTGCAATTCAGCTTTGCTGATCTTGTTGCAGAGCTCTGGTTTCAAACAAATGATCGGCTATGAGGGATCAGTAACAGGTTGAGGTAGCAAGGGCAGGATGTTTAAAACAGTCATTGCCACTTAAAGGAAGATCAAATGCCTAACAACTTACATAGCTGTTAGTACATGTGAGATTCTGAGCCCAAATTATCATTCAAAAGTCACAAAGAAAGCCTGAGCCTCCAAAAACCAAAGCACTTTAATCACAACCTGTTATTTTAGCATATTCCACACACAAGCAGAAGGCATATCTGTTACTCTAGCAAGGCAACAGAATTGAGAAGACCCCCTCACCTTATTATCTACTGCAGGACTGAAGCCTACAGTGTTCCCTTAACTGGTTAACTGATAGAGTGCTCCCAGCAAAAGAAAAATTATTAGCCTTGGAGACACATCCACTGGGTCAAACTGATCAAAATAGCTGCCTAAGAACAGAGAGCAGTGGTTTTATAAGAGCTCTCCAGGCTGGCTCCCTACTCCCCAGTAACACCTAGTTTGTTTCAGAGGGATTAGGACAGTGCTGAAAGAACAGAATAAACAACAAATTCTGGAATGAAACAGTTCCATGAAAAGGTAAATCCTTGCTCCTGAAAACCCTCACTCTTCAACAGACAGTAAAATTAACATCAAACCAACCAACAGAGGTTTCCCTTCCTTCAATTGGCTGGAAAGGCAAAAAACACCATTTCTCTTCTTTCATATTCCCCATTCTTTACAGACCTGAACAGTTGAATCAAGCAAGCTGCTGTCAGATTTGCCTAGGCATTTATACTGTATCACTGATTTCCCAAAGAGTCCCTGTCCACACTGAGACAAGGGTCTGAAATCCACTATCCAGTCTCCTCGAGGCAGGAGAAATACACATGCTGTAGCATGCTGTAGATTAAGCCCAAATGTTAAAGTGTTCATTTGAATCATCAAGATTTCATCAATATACACACAGTAATTAAAAACAAAAAATCATAGAGAAGTGATAATTTGACAGTAGTCATTTCTCTGCAAGAAAAGCAGAGGAAGCCTGACCCTATAAGAAGGGATGTACAATGCCTGTCTAGGCCAATGCCTAGATAGCACTGTAATCTACATGAAAAAAATGCTCTTGTCCATAATGCAACGTGTGCCACTTAAATAATAAAGATCTCTTTTTTTAACCTTGTATTTCACATTAGCTATTCTGGCAGAACCACTTCAACCTAGAATTCTTCATATATGATCCTCATTTCTTGTCTGTCCTCTTCTGTTTTTATCTTGCATTCTATGTGTATACAGCTGGTATATAAAGAACCTTAGCATGAACAAAACTAAAAATCACTCGGGAATCCTCACTGGAAAAAGAAATCACTGCATTACATCATTAATCTGTTGAAAAACGTTTCTTCTTTTAAGCTGCAAAAAATGTAGAAAGCGGTCATGTGTAAAGTCAAGGTTAGCTGCTGAATTCATGAAAAAGACAGACAGGTTTGTGTCGTCAAACAAGATGATTAGTTTCTCAGTGCCAGAGTGTCATTTCACAGATCTTTGATAACCTCATCAGGTAAGATAACTCAAGTCAGTTCACATTTCAAAGATAAAGCCCTAAATAATTGCCTTAGCAAAAGTAATGAGGATTATAAAAAACAGAGAAAGCTGTGATTTTATCAAAACAAGTATGAAAAATATTTGTGAAATAAATTCTAGGTGTTCTTAGGTATTCTAAAGCATCATTTTTTACCTATACATTTAAGACCACATTGCATTTTTGCAGATGTTAAAATCCCAAACAAGTCAGCTTTTCTTTCTAAATGTTTGCTCCCTTTAAGTTTCAGTACAATTTCAAATCCAACACACATGTACCAGTACACAATACGATTTTTTTTAATTATGTAGAACACAAATTTATGGCAAATGGTGCATTAGGCACAGGTATTCTGATGTTGATTACCCAAACCCCAGTTATCTGAAATTCCTGGTAGCCAAAATAAGGTCGTATGCAACTGTACCTAACTATCAGGGGAACTTATTTAACATGATTAACTGAAACCCTGATCCTCTGAATTCATGTTCCCTCTGACATTTGGATTATTAAAGCTATAACTGCTCTGAAAAAGAAAAGGGTAAAATGAGCTAAGAGACGAAGACTTTTCTAATGACTTTGTTATTTTAAAAAGAATGCCAGGTGATTACCTAGGCAAGAAGAAGGCAGAGTCCCCGAGCTGGGACGGCCCGCGGTGCACGGACACGGTGCTGGAGGGCACAGCACGGCCCGAGATGTGATGTACAAGAGTTACAGTAATGTGATTACACGGCTGCATAGCTCAGGAATGTGAAAATCCTGATGGGTCACTTCAGTCTGCTGGTCATTCTGTGTGTGTAATTATTATTGATTTACTTCTTGACAGAATCTCAGAGAAAGCACCAAAAATCAAAAAAAAAAAATCCATGTGTAAATGTAGGTTTTAAACAATATTTTCATTTGGAATTAATTGTTTTAGTGGTGTTTTTAATTCTGCTTTCTAAGATTTTTTTTTTTCTCTTGACTTCAAGTTATCACATACTATGCTTTAGCAAAATGAAGCGATCAAGTGTGGAATGGGCACTGAAGGCAGACTCAATAAAAGAGCAGCATGCTTTTCAATCTGGCCTTTTAAAACATCCACTATCAGAAGGCTTTGGAGGTTTAAGGGATTAGATACCATGACACATCTGTCAGATTATTATGTAAGAAAACTCTCCTGCTGTTTTCTATGGGGAGAATGTCTGCTGTGAAATATTTTTTAAAAAATTAAAAACAAAAAGACATAAAAAGGCAATATTTCATTTGCTTCATAGTGTTTTTTCATGGGAAAAAAAAAAGATAACTTATTTTTCCTGGCCTAAAACCAAATTATATTTAGCACTCTGACTGCAGGCTTCTATCTGAATATGGATTAGCAGAATGCACATGCTTTTACTGTTCACAACAGAGATTATGCAAAGATATCAGGATTTGTAGGTTGGCCTAACTTAGCAATAATTTACAGAGCCAGGAATCACTGACAGCATGCAAAGAATTGGAATGAAATGTGAAATGATAATTCATGTTATATTCCAGTTACATGCTTAAAAGCACTTTAAATGACTGCTAAACATAGGAAGCTTTTCTGTCTAAAACAAAAGCTAAAATAATTTTGTGAAAATACCCAATATCCTCCTACCATTTACATGCTTTGTTTGGGTAACACAATTACATCTTTTCAGTGGTGTGGCAGCAGTGTCCACATCCTGCTGCTGAGGGCACTGCAGAGCAACATCCAATCTCCAAATTTACATCACACATGGCTGGAATGCTGCAGCTTCATTAAAATTATTATGAGAGGCAGAAGTTTGAAACCATCATCCACCACCAGTTGGATACTACAGATTTAAACAATTATTTTAAGTTCTGTATTGGTCCATTCTGATCTTCAAGTTCTGCAATTCCCATGCCCCTGCTGAGCTCTTTTAGACATCTCGCCCTTACAGCAGGGGACCAGATGATGCAGGGCTGTTTAGGTGGTAAGAGCTACAGTACTGTGCTACACAAACAAGTCAGAGAGGAAAACACAGCAAGAGCTGAATTGGATGTTTCTCCCATTCCAATAAATTTTCTCTCTTCTAGCACCTGAAATCTACCTTTGCCAGGAATTCCATTACCAACTGCACAAAGCATTTTAGATTCTGCTTTGCATAGACAGATGAACAGAAAATAGTTGTCAACAGACAGAAGCTAGAAAGAGGCAAACTAAAAATAATCAAAAGCCTGGACACCAGTACAGACTATGATCAGGGGAACAGATAGGGTTTTTTTTAAATAGACATACGCATATATATAGAAAGTTTCTCCCAAACTTGACCTTCACAGGAACACAGTATGACCATGAAAAGTAATCCCTGCTCAAGGATCAATCCTAACTGGTTTTTATATTTACATTATCACAATTTGGAGCTACAGGGTTCCAGTCTCAAGCACTAACCCATTACTCTCAAAGGGTGCAGGCCAAAGTAAGAAACTCCTATGCAACTGCACAGAGTGTATTCGGGCACTTCCTGAGCACCAGAAGCTCTCAGCACTGACACACTCATTTGCTTAACATTTCAAAAACATCATCCCACTTACAGAGGGATGTTTCTACTTGTTTTTCCTATACCTTCTGTGAGTGGGAACCTAAAGGATGGGTGTTCTTGGCCACACAAACTCATTTCACCAAAATTTCCCTGAATTTATAGTCCACAACTGGCAGTTTCATTGTTTGATTCTTGGCATTTTTGTAAACCAGAGCATCCTGAGCAGAAGGTTTGCAAGGACCAAAGAGCAGAGCAACATGAGCCATGAAAATACACTCTTCACTCTAAATAAGAATGGTTCAGTCACAACATGACAGATTATATTGATGAATATATAAGTTGTTAGTAATGGATAAGCACCTTTTGTTCACAGAAACTGCACAAACTTAGTCTGGAAACATTGAGCTGTATTTTGTCTCTGTGTGTACCACACACATTGGTGATTTAATTCATATTGATAATTTAACACAGTTAAATACTTAAAATACCATTCATGGCTGATTAGGTACATACATAGACAGCTACTATAGTAAATTGAAAAAACAGTCAGTTCATTAACAGCATTTTTCACAAGAAAATAGTTTCTAGGCAACTATGTGCTAAAATGTAGATTCAGAAACCCATGAGGGTCTCTCATTGAGATGTCTCTTGTGCAAACGATCTTTCCTCAGCTGGGTTCCCTAGCCTGACTTTATAACCCATGATGAATCTCATTAATCTGGAAAAAGGGAATACTCTTTCCTCATATTGTAAGTCAGAATTAGGAAAGTGAATTCAGTCTATAAAACCAAGCAATCCATAAGGTCGCACAGCAGCATTCCTAAATTCAGCTTTTTAAACTATGCCAACACCTCTCACTTGGACAGAATCACTGTACCCCCACTCTGTAGAAAACCAGCCAAAATTTTGTTGCAAGACCCCATACCTTTGCTACAGGAGTTTCAAAAATGCTCTGTTTCAGTCTGAGATGTGAAACATCCAGAGTCCTAAGGCTTGAAAGCTTCAGCAGCCCCAGAATTACTAGTCTATCCTTCTTTCAAATGATTATTTAGTATGAAAATATTTGGAAAAAGGATGATGCTTTGGCTCATAGGGAGAAAAACAGTCTTTACTGAACAATCTAGTCTTCCAGGAATCTGGATTTAATTATTTTGAGCAAAATGAATGTGTACATGCATGTAGATCTGTAGAGATATACACATTTTGTCTTACTTACATGCAGTCCTTACATTTAAACTTTGGGCAGCTTATGCAGACATCTCTTCTAGTGAGATTGAAAAACAGGTTCAATCCAACGTTTATAAGCAGCTGGCAAAGAGATGTGAGTGTGGCTCTTCAGGGTCAGAGTCTGCCTGGCACACACAGGGTCACTCTCTGTGCACAGAGGTCTCAGATGAAGAGCTACTTATTCCAACAGACACACCACAACAAACAAACAAACAACCACGGGCTCAAAGCCTCTGGCACAGCCAAATCTTGCTGCATCTTTGCTCAGCTCTCTCTCACAGCCCAATATACTCTCACTCCCACACCAAGCATCTATCAGGGCTTCCCTTTTGTTCTTCACAGGGAACTTCCACAGAATACTGAAGTCTGATATTAACTATTTATTTATCTTTAAACAAAAGTATATAGGGGCACATGCATTCAAAAATCCAGGCTATGGCAGACTACTATTTCCTTTCCTGTGACACCCACACCTAGCACTTCCTGGCTCCAGCAAGACTTTCATGCAAGGTTTCTACTAAAAACACCATCATTTGCATTGCCTCTGGCCACATTTAAATTCAAATGCACTCCTATTTTACATACATCTCATATTTCATTTCTGTTACTATGCATCATCCACATGCCTAATAACCATGATGGGATGATGGTTTGTTACAGTAATTTTTCAGGATTTTCTTTTCCTCTTTTCCTGTACTCTCTCTCCATTCTGCCACAAGCCTGAAGATGTCATTCAGCTGACTTTTTGCTGGACCCTCTTAAGTGAATCCTAATAAAGCCATTGGACTACAGGATCTGTTCAAGAATCTTTGTGGAGTTCAGGACATGCCTGAGGCCATCTGTGCTGTTGAGTCGAGGGTGGCCACTGGCACAAGCTGCACTTTGGAACTCTTGGCCCCATCACTGTCTGAGGAGCCCAGGTTACAGAACATCCTCCCAAACATGGGTCTATTGTGTGCAGCCAGTGTTACTGCACTGAAGAAATACCTGTTTACTGGGACATTGGAAGTGAGCAGAAAGTTTACAGATCTGTTTCTAGTGGCTTACCAGGAGTCTAGCTGAAATAATAACCAACCCCCAAATCCAAATCACAAGAAATTACTCAGGTAGGTTTTGGGCACTCCAGGTAAGTTCTTCCAAAAACAATCTTGTGCATTACAAAGCCTTCGTTCTTTTATTTTGAGGATCATTTATCTTTAGTTTTGCTCTAAAAAACATTCACAGCTGCTAACTGAAGATGGACATAATAAAAAGAAAGAGACTTCAAGGAACTTCCAAACACTTACCCAAATAAGTATTTCTGAGTGCATTTATTAGCTTTGGGGCTAGAAGGATTATTCAGCTAAATGAATCTGAATATTAAATAAAATAGTCTACACACGCAGGATGGTGGCAAATACTAATGCAAAAAAAAAAAAAAAAAAAAAGTGTTCACTTCTAGCCCTACAAATGCTTTTTTTTCCAAGTCAATCAAACATGTAGCTGATCTCATGCCAAAGGATTTAATAAAACTAAAAATGTTAAGGACATTTTAATGACTTTAGCCAAAGAAAAGTCATGAATATAAATTCTGCTGTTGAAAAAAGTTTCCAGCAGGAAAGAAAAGCAACAATGTTTCAGTAAGCATCTAAGCATGTATCCTAAATGCAATCATAATGAATGAGGAAACATATTGTACATAAACATCTGAAAGACAAAAATACGATCCATAAAACATACATCATCAATAACTATAAACCTAAATAATATTTGTGCCACATTCATCACATTCAGAGGCAGGTAAAATATAGACTAAAGCAGAGGACAGTATGTTCCTGCTTACAGTGTAAAATGGCCCCTTGCCTGAAGCACATACAGTGTGCCTATGTTGCTCTCTTTTGGTAAATGTGCAGTACTGACACAAATTTCTCTGTGCAACAATTCCAGCCTTAAAAAAAAATTTATTCAACTCTGATTCCAAAACTAATCTTACAAATAACCTTTAGCTTCTGATTTTAATCCTATTAAAATGCTAATTCTTTTTTCATTGTTATTATATCTAAGAAAAGGCTAATGATGTAAAAAGTTAGCTGCTCTTGTCCTTGCCTCTTCACCAGGCTTATATGCCACAGGCTACTTTACCAAAGTAGCTTAAATACTTTACAATACCTTATCTACATGCACAAAATATTAATCAAAAATATGTATATGGAAAGGGAAGAATAGTTTTGGAAAAAGTATTATGATAAATGGGTTTGGTTTTTTAACATGACAGTTGTATTTTTACTGCACTGGAGGTTAAGGAAGGAGCAGCAAAGGCCAGCAAACAGTAAAGCATTCACTGAAAAATTCAGTGTAAATACAGTTGTTTGTGTGTAGTGGCAGAATAATATGAAAAGTAAAGCAGATGGATTTGTTCACTTCATGCTTGTTGAGAGACCCCCATCACAGTTCATAGAGCAGAGACCTAGCACAGCATCATAACACAGTGCTTCCCACCTTCCATACTGCCCTGCATCTCACCTTCAGTGGGCCTTCCTACCCTCCCCACCCTCCAGTTTAGATTCTTCCCTTAGCCAACACCTTCTCACCAGTGATATCTTTAGATCCTTGTTTTCCTCATCTGTTGTCCTATTTTGTCTCCTCTGTGTTCGCCTCTTTGCTTGTACATATGTTGTACCATAAAAATATTTAATAGTAATCCCTGTCCTTTCCACCTGGGCTGCACAGAACTGCAGTAATAATGTTTATAACCAGTTCTGTGTGGTAGTTATACGGAGCCCAGTAACCTTCAGGCTACTTCTCATTCAGGACAAATAATCTAAATTAAAGAGATTAATCCTTAGGGTACACATGGACTTAAGGTACTAAAGGAGGGCAAATACTTTTCTCCATTTATTTTTGTGAAAAAGTCTAATCAACAAAGGACATTCTTCTTAATTTAAACACCTTAAAATGAAGCTTTCAAACCTATATGCATAAAAATAAGCGAAAATCATTCCTCATTAACATGAGAGAAAACTTATTGGTTCTCCAGGATTTCAGTGGCACAAAACGAAATGCTCAGCATCTTTAAATCCTCTTTCTTTTACTGAGATGTATTAACTGTGGTGACATATTAATTTCGCCACCACAGTTTGGAAGCTTTGTCCTTCTTCTGTGAACAACAAATAAAGGAACACATAGATTTTGCGTAAGCATAAAAAGAATAGCTACTCAATGACTTAGTGATATTTGGAAAAATCTTATCTTTTAACACATTTCAAAAAGCTACTCATCCCACTTGATCCAGATGCACCCACCTAATCTGTAAGTCAAAGAAATCACACAGGGAAGCATGAGAGTTAAATCAATGAGTTTCTGAACCTCTTTAAAACTTCCCTAAAAATCTGTGAGGAAGCCTGTGTAGTTAACTTGCTGCATCCATACACAGAACCAGAGTACTAGCAGGAGAACGGTTGTGACCACACCATTTGACCAGTATTCCCACTACAACTGTTGCCCCAGGAGTAACCAGAAGTTATACCTAATGCAGATATCATGATGAGTGAAATTTTAAAGTAATTGTTACATGTAAATAATGAAGAGAGAGATTAATGGAGCCATACTTCAGTTAAATGATTCTGCCAAAGTCATGAATGGTGAGAACATAAACTCAATAATGCATAAACAGCAATGAACCTCTGGAGCAGAAATTGTAGTGGCTGTTTTAACTAATGACCCAAACATGTATCTTTGCAACATACAACAGAATCAAAACAATAATGTAATTCAGGGGAAAGGATATCAGATAAGCTGTAATAATGGAAACTGGTATCAAGAGGAACAGAATGATCACAAAATCACAGAATCATCAAGGCTAGAAAAGACCTCTACGTTCAAGTCCAAGCACTGCCAAATCCACCACTAAACCATATTTCTAAGGGCCACATCTACATTTTTTTGAATACTTTCAGGGATGATGATTCCACCACTTCCCTGGGCAGCCTATCATAATGCTGGACCACCCTTTCAGTGAAGAAATCTTTCCTAATATCCATTCTAAATGTCCCCTGGTGCAATTTGAGACTGTCTCCTCTTGTCACTTGGGAGAAGAAACTGACCTACTGCTCTCTCCAATTACCTGACCTTTCAGGTAATTAGAGAGCAATAAGTTCCCTCCTGAGCCTCTTATTCTCCAGGCTAAACACTCCCAAAACAATAGATATGAAGAGTTATGGGAGAACCCTGAGAAATTATCTGCTACAGTACTTCTCAGCCTCCTCCATCCTACTCAACCCCAGCATCAGACTGCTGCTACTTCAGAGCACCTCCTGGCAAAACCAAGGGGGAGATACCTGGGCTCAGCACAAGGATGAACCTTGTGGATAAGTGTTTGATTTCTACACTCCCGGATCACATTTTCCCAGGGTGCCCTTGCAATTTGTTATACAGCCATAATTCTTTGTTTCTCACTTGAGCACTGCTTGCCAGCACCTCGATGGAGGTTGCACAATCACTTGAAGCTAGGCAGAGGCAGTGCTGTTCAAAAGGAAAAGTGTATGAATTCCCACAATCTAATGCAGAACAAATTTTTTTTGCTTTCTGCTGCCCTCAGATAGTGAGTGATTTGTCACTTGTGAAATAAACTCCCACACAAAGAAGCACATTTTAAAACCACACTACAATGTGTAAGGACCCATTTTCAAACACTTGCCACAACTTTAGGTCTAATGTTTGCTAACATGGGCAGGGTCTCAGTAATGTCTGCTCATTCTGAGTTTGTCAAATCCCTTGCTCCACTGAATACCACCCAGTGCTGAATCTCTCTAGAAACCAGTCACAACAAACTGCAAGGCAATTTTCTGCACAACTCCATTAATTGTCTCTTGATCCCCACCCTGTACAGCTCACCACCCTGCATGTCTTCCTTTTCTGCCACCCCACAAGCCAGCTGAAGAGGGCAGAAGAGATGCTGTCCCAGCCTGGAGACCAAGGGGAAGGGAAAAGTGAGGCTCTGTACACTCTTTCAGGCTGGAGTTCTCTGCAGCTGGTGGGATGCAGCCTGTTATATCCATGACCCTCACAGTTCAGACCAGTCAATTCACAGTTGCTGATCTGAATAACACCTTCATTGGAGTGATTTCAGTTACAGTTGAGCCCCAACATGAACAGAAGGCAGAAATTTGCTGGTTACAGCCCCTTGAAACAGCTGATATATCCAAGACCAACTTTGTACCAGTGAGGCTTTATTAAGGGTCACACAGATTATTTTGCCTTTTAATTTACAGTTTACAAAATAAATGCAAAGTTAAACACCAAATCCCAATAACCCACAGTAAGCAGGGAAAAAAATATCCTGAAATACTGAGCTTTAAAAATTCAATTTAAAATAGAAATAAATAAATAGCCAATCAGTGTTTCTGCAATTACTCTTACTTTGATCTTTAAAATCTCCAAGTTGATTTGTATTCTATTGCTACAGAAAGCAAATCATTTTTACAGTTGATAAACACTCAATTTTACTGGTTAATTAAATCCTTTTTAGATTTTTTCTCTTGTCTTTCAATTTTAATGGAGCAAAAGTTTAAGCTTTTAATAGCAAAGTGGAGCAGCATTATATAATTCTTTTAGTTGATGTTCTTAATTGCAATTACTGGTTTAAACTAGAGAACTCCTTTGGGGGCAGCTCAAGAAGGGTTTTTCTTCCTTAACTAGAGCAGTAATTAGAAAATACTTGGCTTTTCTAAACCTCTGATAATCTCCCTTTTTCTCTTCCAAACAACTGTAAGTTTCCCATATCACTAAAATGACATGAACTAGGTTTGCAAGTTAATCCCCAGATTATACATGACACACTTAGTTCATACAAGTCACACATTAGTGACATTTCAGATTCCTGAATAACAATAATATTTTATGCTGCATTATAAGATACTAAAAATGCAATTTTTATGTGATGTCACACAACACAAAAATATACGAAAAACAAACTGCCTATAAAAAAGAGAAAACTTAAGGAAAGCACCATTGATTTGCATTTTTTGTAGGTATGTCTGACAACATCTGATTGCACAAATGCTGCTGGCCCTCATATTCCACCTGATAAAGTCACACAAGGTTATAATTTTTAAAAAACCAAAACAAACACCAAATCACTCACTTGATACTGATTTGTAGAAAACTACTGCTATTTTAAGATTTGCTTCTCAGCTATGTAGGGGTGGGGTCATTTGCATTATTTGATTAAAGAGTGTTAACTGGAATTAAATCTACCAGAAGAAAATTTTCCCAGAAACAAAAAGGCCAGGGTAATTATTACTCGACTGCTCTCTCACTTGGCCTTGGCAACAAGAAAATGTCAAGTTGGGTGTAGTGGTTTGAAAGCAAAACGAGTGAGAGGCTTCAAATCAGAAGTACAATTTAATAGGAAGAAGAGAAAAAAAAATAAATAAAATAGATGCAATAATACAAAAGATCACTGACAGAGTCAGAATACAACCTGAGTGGGATGACGGAAACAGTGATCCCGTAGAAAGGTCTGGTAGCTCTAATCCTCTGGGAATCCAGTGGGTAAGGTCCCCTGTATTGTCCCAAATCCCAGATGGTATCTGGGAATGAGAATGCTTGGCTCCTCCCCCTGGGCGGAGCATCTCACAATGGGATAATGAGTCATACGGGGGGCCTTGATGGCCCATTAAAGAGAGAGAACTCCCGGAGGGAGTTACCTATGAGTCATGCAGCAGGCCATTAACAGTAGACCCATTAACAGAAGACCCATTAACAAAAGACCCCTTAGCAGAAGACCCATTAGCAGAAGACACCTTAACAGAAGACACCTTAACAGAAGAGGGAGGGGGAAATCTGGAAGAACACTGCTTCAGCAATTGGTTTCAACAGTTCATGAAGATGGTGATAGAATACTTTGTGCATATCTTATACTTGCAACCCAGGGCATTGGGAAAAAATCTCTCCCAACAATTTTGAAGAAAATAATTAAAATAATAATAATAATAGGTAAGAAAAATCATCATTTTTAGTGCTGAAGTAATTCCTTTGCTGCCATTGCACAACAAAATCTTAGTCCTTTGTGCTGAGGGGCTGGCAGTAAGAACTGGATTATTTCACCAGTGTTCTGAACAAGCAAAACCTGCAGACTGGGAGAGCCCACCCTGCTCAGAGAGGATCATTGTTTTTTACAAGCTTTGTCATGCAACCTTACAAAACTAAAACGCAAAGAGGGCCCAGTGTTAAAGGAATGGGAGGAAGAGGACTTCTCTGCCTGACATGGAGCCTGCTCCCAGCACTCTGGCTGTTGGGGACACTGGTTGCAGTGGCACAGGTGACACTGCTGAGGACGGGAGGCAAGGCAGAGCGCAGCACTGGCCAGGTGAGAGCAGAGCCTGCAGCGCCTCCGTGCTGTGTCACGGGGCTCCGTGGCTGTCGGATTTCCACATAAACTTCCTGAACTAGAAATAATCCCAACACTCAGTGGTTTAAGACCAACATGACCAAAATGTGAAATCTTTTCTCCGCACAGAATAGCAAACCTTGATATTGTTATAAATGAAAATTAGCCAATTGGATAAAAGAATAAGTTTTATTATTCCATTTTAAAATCTATCTGGGACAGCCACGAAAAACAACATTCGAATGTTGGGTGAAACAGACGACCGACAGCAGGGCTGCTCTTCCACGATTTTCTGGTGGTTGAGTCCGGGTTCTTATACTGTATTTTGTGCCTCCCGGCAGCAGAGGTATTGTGTTTTCAAATTCAAACCCAGTCTTTTCACTTGGTGATGAATCCTGAACAGATTTCCCAGCACTGGACCATGTCTGAAAGGATTTTCCGGGAATCCTCTTTTGGGATGGTGATTTCTTCAAATTCAGGGTCCACCCTTGAAACTGGTATCGATGGGTTGATGGCCCAGGTGTCCAAGATCTGATTAGCTCAAGGAGCTACATCCTGGCAAGCCACCCTCCTTTCTGGTGTAAATCAAGGTGTTAACTTGTACATTCACAGTTCACAAAGCATGTCCTAGTATTTGGAAAACGCCTGCTCCATTCCGGGGACCAGGATTAGTTTTACATTTACAGGGTTACAAAAATATACATTCTATCATCTACTACATTTATTATAGTTCCTACATTTAATTGCACGAATTTATAGTCATATCTATCACAATATTGAATTTTATAGTGTACAGACACAAGAAAGGAGCATTGCTGGACTACCATTACTAGATGGAAGAGGCTCGCTAGTAAGTGTGCAATGAAAGGAAAGTTGTTTCTGAAAGACATGACATTTTATTTAAAAAGAATAAAACACAATAGCACTACACAGGAAAGTACAATTTATTGTTGGTTAAATAATGAAAGTGTTATACCTCCTGCTGAGGCTCTGCAAGCTAAGCTGCAACTCAGGTGAGGTACAAATTCCTAAATAACAAAACTGCTGACAGGACAATATGCATATTAGAGTTACTGGATGTTGTTATTGTTGATACTGAAAAAAAGATATACAATTGTCCTCCTAGAATTGTAAAACAAGTTATATGGCTGCCAACTCACAGAAATGTGTATACAACTTTATTTATTTGAATTGACTATAATAACCACTAAAGCTATCCTCACCGTGTTGTTCCTGTACAGGAGAAAAAAAATTACTGTGAAATAGATCTAATCACTGCAAAAGCTTGACTGAGAGCCAAGCCTCTTCACAACATAGGTGTTTCTCAAGTAAGAGTAGACATCCAATTACTTCAGCATTCTAATCCTAAGTAGGTTTTCTATTATCATTAATAATACCTGAATTGGTGTACTTGAAAGAAGATATACAACAGGCAGAGGTGTTGCAGAGTATACTAATTGGATACCATTTGGGCAACTGAAACATATTTTCTGTAAAAGAGTTGTATTCAAACACAGATGAGAACATATACTTGGATAGTTTGAATACTGTTTCATATCAGATGATGATTTATATTTCTATCAAAGCTTTTTCCTGAAACCCAGACTTGTTAGCATTTGGAAATTATAAGATATACAAAACTTACAGTTTCCTCCATTTGAGTGAGCTGGGGGTGGAGGGAAGGAAGGGAAGAAAAACTGCAAAATTTCACAGCTTAGGAAGAACAGTCTGAGTTAGCAACAAGTTCCTCTACCACAGCAAACAGCCATCCTACTCTGACAGCTACAACATCACATATGAGAAGGCACCAACAGCTTGGAAGATGGCAAGTAAAGAACGACTGCACTTACCCTGCTTCTCAAAAACATTCCCTTGCTACCTATGTTCCCATTATGTTCCCATTATTCACCACTTGTGACCAGCACTGTCATGCTCAATTGTAGAGCAAAGCATTTGGCTTCTCAGTTGGTCAAAAGGCATGTCACAGCTGAAGGAAGGGAGGGGTTCCCATGTTTCAAAACAAAAGCAGAGGCCGTGGTGAGAGGAGAGGAACATACATGCTGAATCCATTGCAGACAGAAATAGAAGAAAGCACCAACTCTCTCTCTGGTGTGCCACATAGTCAAGTTGAGTGAGTATAACCCAACCACAAAGCTTTAGGCAGGCATTCTGGTTGATCTGGCAAACCATCCCACAGACTAAACGAATTAAAGTTTGGAAAGATGCTGTCAGGTCCATTTTACAATACTTGTAGAAGTTATTTTAAGTGTCAGGGGAACATATTTTTCACCATGCCAGTAAGATTTCTCAGTTGCTTCTGGCTGCATAATGTACTATAGACCAAAGCGACCAACAGGGTGACTGAAGTTAAACTGCCCCACAGCAAACTTGTCTACTATTGTGCCATTTTGATGCAGCTACTTTGTTCAGTCTCTGAATTAGAATAAAAGAAATCAGATGGCTTGAATCCCACACAATTGTGAAGAAGCACATCACACCCATGAAGAGTTCAAACGCTGCATGGGGAGGGAAGAGGCCTGACTTAGCAGAACACCTGCAATCACCTAATAGGGCTGAATGGGAAAGGACAGGTGGGATGGAAGATAGTCCAACCTTTCCAACACTTACACATCTTTGTGATTGACAACTATTTACCCACATGGTCAGTTTCAAAAAAACCCAACAAAACGTGTCTAGACTACACAGTGCCCCCAGTTCATCAGTTACCAGAAAGAGTCCAGATTTCTGAACAGGACAATGTGTACTACTTCTCACTGTCTATGTTTACTTGTTTGACAGATTTAATGCCTTTGTAAGGGACCTTGTAAATCAGTTATTTTACCAAACAAACGCTAGAACTAATGAAACTTGTAGCTACATGTGACCCACAAGTCCCTGGGACCAGCAAGGAAGGTCAGAGCTGCAAGAAAGTAACTTCAGTTTTCAGTAAGACCATTCAGCACTCAGCAGAGAGGGCTGCTCAGGGTGCAGGTTCACTCTCCTGGAAACACATATTGAGTTCTCATATGTGCCTGTTCTTGTGCCAGATGCACCTTTGCTGAGGCCACTTGCATGTCACTGAGAGCTGTATTTCTCTTTGCAAAGTGAATCAATTCCCAACCCTTTTGTGCAAGGACAACCAGAGTGATGGTCTAATACCTGGGTCAGATCAAGAAATCTGTGTGCTACACAGAAGTTTGAAATGCAAGTATTGAATGACTTTTTAAAAAAATCTTGAAATTGAAGGCTTCTATTTAGAAAATAAGGTCCTCTATGTCCTTCTGATAAGCTTCCAAAAGAGACAGTGGATTGTGGGGAATTTTGTAAGGAACAATTGACTGGGTATAATGATATAGGATAGTCAGATGACACTGCACCACTTAGTTAAAAATTATACATAGCATTAAGTGAAACCATCTGTTCTGCCATGGCAGAATTATTTGCCATAACAGCAAATAATTTCCACAAAGGTGGGCACAAGGAAAACTTTTAATGTGAAACCTTCTCCGGGATAATGCTTTTTTCTCACCATATCCCCTTACTACTTATATCCTTTTTGGGCTCCAATCTACCTCATGGCTGCCACCCTCAGCCTTGAAAGGCAGCGCTTTGCAGCGAGTGGGCTGCCCGTGCTGACAAACATCCCTCCCACACACTCTGTGTGCTGGTGCTCAGCAGAGCTGCGTGACAGGAGCTGGGAGCAGTGGTGTTGTGAGGGCACAGCAGGAAGGGTGGGTAGGGGTCACTTCCCTGCACTCCCCTACCCTTCACAACGCTGCTGATGAGTCCTGACAGGGGCCAGCTCAGAGGGGTCCAGCTGCTGTGCAGCCACCTGAGCCAGCATGGCACGCTGAGGGGGCCCTGGGCACCCGTGCCAGACACCATCTCAGCCAGTCACGGGCTGCACTTCACTCTGTGGTGCTAAAAGCAGGCTGACCCATGTGGTGGGTACTTGGGGCCATACACAGTAGCCTTAACTGCATCATTTTGTAGCATAAGCCATAGCACCTGTGCTGAAAGGAGGGCAATACTCAGTCCAGCATTAACAGTTTTCGTTTCTGCAAAAATGTTGCCTTTTGTTTTAAAGAAGAAATGAGGATATGTTAAAAACATCAAGAATGCATCTGCCTTGATTCCCCACAAGCAGAGTCTTCTGTTCCATATACGTAAATGGTAAAATTACCCCCATTTCCTTAAGAGTCGTAAAGTGCTACAGGTATTTACACACTAACAAAGACTCTTCTATGTTAACAAGAGATTTCAATCATGTAGGGAACTGCACAGAGGTGGCTGGCAGAGAACAAAGAACACAGATGCAGAATAACAACTAACACATGGGAATTTTACCCCATACAGAAAAAATTACGGATGTTTTTAGCAAATGCTGAAGTGAAAGATTTTCCAGTAAGAATACCATTTAACAGCAAATTATTTCCTCCTGAAAATGGATTCCCATTGCAACAGCTTCAAGTTAACTGTTTTAACAAAGCATGCAAAGCTAACTTGCAAATACTCATTTTTGCTAACACCTGAATTAGATGCTATAACTGTCAATGCAATTCAGTCTTTTCACAGAATCACTCAGGTTGGAAAAGACCTCCGACATATGACCAAACACCGCTACATCAACTAGAGTATGGTACCAAGTGCCATGTCCAGCCTTTTCCTAAACACTTCCTGGGATGGTGACTCCACCACCTCCCCGGGCAGTCCATTGCAATGTCTAATCATTTCTCTGAAGAAATTCCCACAAATGTCCAACTGAACCACCCCTGGCACAGCTTGAGACTATGTCCTCTTGTCCTGTCACCAGTTCCCTAGGAGGTCAGCCTGACCCTACCTGGCTACATCCTCCTTTTAGGGAGCTGCAAAGAGAGATAAGGCCACCCCTGAGCCCTGTCTTCTCCAGCCTAAACAACCCCGGCTCCTTCAGCTGCTCCTCATAGCACTTACCCTCCAGACCCTTCACCAGCTTCCCTGCCCTCCACTGGACACCCTGCAGCACCTCCATGTCCTTCCTGCACTGAGGGACCTAAAACTGGACACAGCACTCGAGGTGCCTCACCAGTGCCAAGCACTGGGCCACAATCCCTGTCCCAGTCCTGCTGGCCATGCTACTCCTCATATAAGCCAGGATGCCACTGGCCCTCTAGGCTCGTACCCAGCAGGTGTTGACCAGCAGCCTCAGGTCCCTTTCCGCCAGGCAGCTTCCAGCTACTCTGCCCCAAGCCTGTGGCACTGCAGGGGTTGTGACCAAGGGCAGGACTCAGCATTTCTCTTTGTTGAACCTCATACTCTTGGTTTCTGCCGATCAGTGCAGCCTGTCCAGATCCCTCTGGGCATATTTGTAATATTTTCACTTGAATATAAAGGGAAAGTCATAAACCATAAACTTAGGGGTTAATATATAAAAATGAATTTGCTCTAGAACTCCTAGATCACATAAGTAACCTTTCAGATGTAATTTCAAACACTAATTTGTTTACTTTTCAGTACAGAGCATCAGCACTTAGAGATTAATTTTTCTATACTGAGTATAAGACATTCTTTCCAGGCAGGCCAATAACCCAAGGCCGAGGTCTATGAGTAGCTCCTTATGATGTACTTCAAGGAACATTTTCTCCATTGTCATTTAAGCGATGGTTTCAAAAAAGTATTTTCCTTGCTCTGGACCTCAAATAAGGCGTGAAGTGTTTGCAATTTTTAAAAATTGGCCTTTCCGTGCCCATCTCTACGCTGGGCCAGTACGAGGGCCGTGGCACGGCTGGCGCAGGCCCGGAGCCCGGTGAGCGCTGCCGCCTCACGGCCCCGCCCGGGCCCGCCCCTCGCCGGCCTCCCCTGCCGGGCGCCGGTCGCGCTCCCGACGCGGAACGGGCAGTGTCGGCGCTTGCAGGCGCTCCTGGCTAATTAATTGTAAAAACCGTGTCGCAGGGAATAATAATTTTTAAAAAGGGGCGATATTGTTGACTAAGCGCCAGCGGGGCTTCCGGAGGTGCCGTTATTGATAAAGGAGGAGCTCAGCGCTGCCCCGCTCCTCTCCCAGCGCCGGGCGGGCCGAGCCTGCCCGCGTCGGGCGGCCAGAGCTGGACACGCAGCGGGCGCGTTCCAGGTGCTGTGATACACCGCTACAGAACCATTAGCTCGTCTCGGTCGTGACTTAACTGGGTAAAGATCACGGCGGGTAACATCTCTCAGTGTTCCTTTGCTTCGCATCGCAGCTCCCACGGCATTTGAAAACAGACCCGGGATCTCGCAGCACTACGAAAGACGCTGCGGGTGCTGCCCTCACCTCCACGCTTGAAGGGTTCGCTGCTCCCTAAGCAAAGGATGCGGGGCGGGCAGAGCTGCTGGTCAAGAGGCTGCAGATGCTGCCACAGCAGGGCTTGCAGGAGCTCTAGGTCACTAATTAAGACTTACTAAGCCCACTGGTCTGATCACAGAGCAAATTGCTGCTGTTTTGCAGAGGAAAGGGGTAACTGCTTCCACCTATGGCACTACCTGGAGTTGGGCTACAGGCGCAGCCCCTAGTTCACCCGCAGAGCACACACGCTGGTTCTGAGGAGCTGCAACAAAGTGTAGCATGATGTTTATTGAAGGTATTGATTCACATATTATTAGGAACACATGACCACTTTAGGAGAGGTTATCAGAAATACAAATACATTGAGTCAGACGTAAACCACCATCTGGTCCATTTTTGTACATGCTAAATGTATTTTTTTTCTAGATTTGTCCATAGATATGGTTAATAGCCCTCTCTCTTTTGGCAGAGTATTCTGTACAGACCGACCGGGCCCAGCACTGGCATTCAAAAATAGAAATCATAGTGAAGTGTTTTTGGGTGGTTTGTTTTGTTTTGTTTTGTTTTATTTTAAAGGGACAAAGAGACATGTGAACCTCCCATCCTGAAGCTCTGTTTGAGTCTGGCAAACTAAGCTGGAAACTGATCTTATCGTTATGGCCAAAAGTAGAATACAATGGAAGCCTCTTCCAAGAAGAAAAAGTTTAGAGCTTTTATTAGGTGTTACAGATAACCAGAGTATGCTTTAATAGTCACTGTATGGACCAAAAGAGATAATGCAATTAATGTGAACATACTATATTAGTGAACTAATAATTCCCACAAAACTTAAAAAGACTTTACCAGACCAAAGGACTGGTTTGATCTGGTAATCTCAAGAGGATTTTTTTATTTGTTTACAAATATTCTTGTTATATATTCTGCAGTTCTAGAGCTGAGGCACTACAGCACAGGCATCAAAAATCTCAACCAAATTCCCAGTTTTTATATATCCTATGACTAAAACTTCTTAAAAAATCATTTCCATACAACTTCAATCTCAAATCCATTAAATCTCTTAAATTTGTCCTCAATTGTTGGATATCAAAAAACACTAACATACTTGCTCCTGAGGATAATTAGCCCCCAAATTATTTTTAAAGTATACCTGAAATACATTGATAATTTACAAAGACATTTCAGGGTTAAATGATTCATAAGTACATGAGTCTTTGGTAAATAATAACTACTCTGTTCTTTACTCAGTTAAAAAACTTAATTATTTTTAAGTCTAGATTAACTGATTTGTTTAATAATTATTTCTCTAATGAATAAGGCTCACATGGCACAATGCTGAGTGGGATGAATGGCTGTATGTATCAAAACCCGAGTGATGTTTTCAGGCTGCAAATCCTGTTAATACTAGGTTCCTGCTCTGGCTCATTTTGGTTTTGTGCTGCTCAGCCAGCCTCAGGAATCTAGATCTGAATGAGAGCTTGCTAACAAATTAGATTTTCAACATTTAAAGGTGTCAGCAATCTAGAAAATACTGTCCATTGCAAAGATACATTCTACAGTAGGTACTGGATTGCATGCTAAAAACTACAACAAACCAATTAGTTTAAGTTTGAAATAATACCTTAAAGCTGCAGTATTTCCTAAAAATGTCTGCTTTACCACTTATGCAGTGTAACAGAAAACCTGTGCACTGTGCATGCGTGTGGAGCTGAGGATGACTGCTTGCTCCCAAAGGAAACTTAAAGGCACAGGATATAGGTAATGTGAATGAAAACCTGGAAACAAACATTGGCTTCCATTTTATTACGAGAATCCAATTAGGAAGTGAATGCCTAAACTGATTTTTTACTGTTTGTGTACTAGATGTCTTCACTTTGGCTAAAAGATACTATATCATGTCCTTTAAGAAAAATAGCAGTATTAAATAGATCTTGGCATTTCAGAGGAGAAATAAAAATATGCCTGCTTTAGGTTTGGCTTACAGAGTTTTAGGTTTTATTTTAAACGTGTCCAAGAACTAATCAGATTATTTTTTATAACTGTTACAGTTTTACTGTTCTACTAGAATTTTTTTTATTATCTGCCTTGTTAAAGGATAAATTACATTTGAGACAATAAATAATATAATTTACAATAAATAATTTTCAAGTCAAAGTATTGTACTTACAAAATAATGTAATACTGTAATAGAATCTTCAAGAACAATTCCATTTTATATATTCTGCAGCAAAAATAACATTTCTAGTAGGAAGGAATTACTTAGAAACCTAGCAAGGTCTTCACATTCACATGTGTGTGTAAACAACTTAACAAGGTTTATTATGTTCCCAGAAAAGCTATGCTTTTAACAGTAGGTTTTCTGCTAAATTTTATTATAATATGATGGTAGGAAATATATAACAGTGCTTATGTTTAGCTCCATCACAAGTTAAAAAAAAAAAAAGAAATTGAGTGCTATTATTTACAAACACTGATTTTCCTTTTACTTCACAAGTGACTGTATCTGTGTGTGAGCAAAATGTTAGGGCGAGGCATTCCAGATGAACTGCAGCTAAGTTTGGATGAGGATGATTTCAGGATGAACAGTGAAGGTCTTGGCAATAAATACCTAGAAAGGATATGAAAAATACAGCAAAGTTTACAGACAAAGAAACATTCAAGAGCAAAAGAATTACTTGTCAGCGTGCCAGACAATAATTGGTGTGTGCAGGAAATTCAGTATAGTAAATGCTATTTATGAACCACAGAGGGCAATGGGCACAAACTAACTCAGAAAAGGAATTTAAACTCTGTTGTATAAGGATCAAACATCTTTCCAGTCCTTTATGGTTCAAGTCATGAAATAAATAAACAATGGAATCCTGTGTAAACAACAGAATCCTGTTCCATTTAAACTGGGCAAAAACTACAAATGACCATCTTATAAAAAGTTGGATCATTAAAAAAAACCTGATTAGAGACCAAAAACTATTTTCAGCTTTAGTTTCCAGCTCTAATGCTCTAAGAAGAGACATGTTGTCATCATTACTCTAGTAAAGGAAGAAATGATCCTATAACCTAGTAATTCACATCAGTGACTATTTACCTTTTCAATTAGGCAACTGTATAGCTTAATACAAACAGGAGTTTATCATATGCCTAATATTACTTCTTAAATATTTTCATGTTGTAATTACCCAAAAGTTAATTGTAGAAGTCAATTAAGCATGCAAAAATAACATCCATACTAAATCAGAATTTCACAATTAATTATGTCAATCTTAGGATGGATTAACACAACACATTGTATAAATTATTATAAATTATTGCTTAAAAACTGTTGTGCAATTCTAGTGAATTGTTGATTAATGACAAACAAGTTAAAAGACTGGTCAGACTGATCTCATGGATAGAAACAGCAGCATTGTGTCAAGGGGAGACAATCTGTATAAGAAAATGTACACATGTGCTTTGTTTAAGCTTGAGAAAAACTTCATCACCAATATATTTTTTAAAGAATTTGGCAAAAAATGAAGTCTGTGAAGTCTGATTTGGAATGGGTCGGTGGTGAGCTTGACATTTCACTATGTCATCACACCAAGTCCTGCCTTTGCTTGATGATACACTAAAAACTCTAATGTTTCCCTGAGAATAAGCCATGTAATAGATAAGGTCATTTAGCAAGCTGTAAGGACCTAGTGGTAGATTTTTTCTTTTTTTAAACACAGAATAATTTATGATTTTTTTACTCAGTTTGATTTTAGCTGATTTTTTAAGAGACTTTGGTATAGTTTTTGAGCAGTCCTGTTGTTTTATTTACTTAATGGATCTACAATTAAGAGATAGAATTGAAAAGAAATTTGAGAAGTTATTAAAGAACTCTGTGGCAGTTTTCATTATCTTTTTATCTCTCCCTGTAAATAAATTTTTATCTCTCCTTGTAAAATAAATTTTCCCAGCTGAAGAGCTATTTTATTTGTAAACTGTGAAGGCTTTAGTTTCACAAACTTTTGTTTCTTAAACACAAAAAAAAATTAAAAATTGGTTTGTGCTCAGAAGAAAACAAAGTTCTTCAAATTAGATTTTATAAAGTCTTGAAAAAATTGACATCTCACACATTATTACATTATACTCCAATATTTTCTTGCACCACACAGTTTTATGGAGAGTCAGGAAAACTATTACTAGTAGTGGAGATGCACTAAAAAGAGAAATCTAAGTGAAAAGTGAATTGGTATTGTGGTTCTCCCATTTCTAGAAAAGTAGTGCATTACCCACAGTTGTAAACTGTGGTCCATAATGGACAAGAGAATTAATTTCCATGTGTGTCTTTCATTTCACAAGTTCAGAATATCATGGTTAAGTGGCATATTGCTGTATTCATGGCTAGATGAAACATTTATGGAGACTAATATAAAGACTGTAACTTTAATCAATCAAGAGTTGTCCTGACACTCCATTACTGATATTTAGGATATAGAGAGCTTAGATTCCTCTAGCCTATGAAATTTATGAACAACTTCCATTCATCATCCAAAGAAATACAGAAACTGGAGACAAGAAAGTTCTCTTGGACCATCCCTTTCATTGCATTCCAAATGCAAGCCTGTTAGCTGAGTACATCAGAGTAATCTGATCAGTTTGAATAGTTTGTGGTTGGTCATGATGTAAAATTTTCTGCAGTATTAACAGTAAAGGCAATAAAAACTTCGAGATTTTCTAGTCTTAGCTAATCCAAATGACTTTACCATACTCCTGCTATAACTCAGTAGATGTTAATATTGAATATGATTGGTTTGTGGCTAACATACTTCTGCTGTGATCAAACAAATTTAGTTTCTGGTTGGCTTTAAATTATGTTAGAGTGTCTTCAGATCCACATGTCAATAATGCATGGGTCCAGTGTATCAAATACCTAGTCTGAGATATATCAAGTAAGCAATTAAGTCATAAAATAAGTTTAACAGATAATATATCAAAAATTTGTTTTTCACATAATACTTAACTCACAAAGCTCTTCTATGTAACAATATATGTAATATATTTTATATAAACAAAAGATTTTTAATTTTATATACACAATAATTAAAATGGGCTAGAATTTGGATCCTAAGTAATTTAAAACTGACATTTAATTCTCTATCTATGACTGTTTAATTGCAGATTGCTGACTGCCACAGTTGGAGCATTCTCAGTAATCCCTATACTGACAATGTTATAACCCCTGTTGTATCCAGTTGGGGAACTAAACCAGCCAATGGAGAATCAGGTAAGTGCCAAATAATTCTTTTACTATATGATGCTGTTTTGCAAGGTTTGAAAATATATTTATGCTCCGTAAGATGGAATAATAAAACTTTTGATCTGTAGGTTTTGGAAATCAACTTTGCAAAACTGTGCAATACAGTAAATCAGATGGCACTTACCTGACCCTTGGCTGGAGCTGTGCCCCTAGAGCATCCCACTGCGAATGTGAAGGCAGAAGTATCTGACATGTTAGGATACCTCTAGGAATGCAAATCTGGAAACAGTGACTTTGAGGGATCTGAGAAGGGGAAGAAAGGAGATTTTCAGTTCACTTTATGAAGGCCTTTGCTGCAGCTAATTGTGCAGTAGGCAATCAAGAGTTTAAGAAGTGTACTTTCACACAAGATGTGTGTGTCAAGTTTTCCTTTGGTAGCACTTCATGACTGGGGTAGTGAGGTAAGAATGACTGAAAGTCAGGATCAAGGGAAATGTTGGGGAGTTTGCTGGGTTTTTTCTTAAATACAGAGGGAACCAGACTTAAAGAAAATTTAGTGGTAGCAACATGGACTAAAACCTATTCCATTACTATCCTTTATACCTACAGTTTAGGAGGAAAATATTCAAATTTATACCTTGTATCATCCCAGTGGTGGCTCATCCCAGTTGGGGATCCTCTTGAATCTGATGAATGTTTGTAAACTACCAGCAGGCAGTGTTTACAAAGCTGTACTATTCGTTGGCAACACTGGAGTTGCTCAGGAGTCACTGCCTCTGAGCCTTTACTGAATATGGTTTCCCAAGAGCTCCTATTACAGAAAAAGAAACAAATTCATGGTCTCTGTCACAAATTGCAGTCTGAGAGTTTTACTGCTTTGTATCAGATTTAACAACAGAAGAACAAGAGAAAAAGCATGGTCTTGTGTGTGCACAGCAAAGGTTTATACTATTTAACACAAATACTGGCAGATGCTGAGTCCAAAACACAAAATAAGAAATGAATCTTTATATGGGAAATGTTCACTGCCATTTTTCATTTGGTTTGTTCCCCAATGTGTTTACAGAGATATTACTTAGGTTTAGCACATAAAAAGTTACTGTCACAAAATTGTATATTTGTCTTACAACAAGAATAACATGAAACACTTATTCTTTTTAACAGGTTACCACCTGAATGAAACTATGATATTAAAGGAATTAATAAAAGTAATAAATTATTTCTAAATACCCACACAGCATAATAATATTTTTATTTTAGGTACATGATATTAAGAAACAAATATGAAACTAATTTACAGGAGATTAGTATGTGCTCTGCTTCCTTATCCAAAAAGTCATATGAAGAGAATCTCTCAGTTTAGTCATTCAAATACTGCTTATTATTTCCTCTGGTCACATGGGGTTGGTTATCTACAATTAAGTGCAACTTGCAAAGCACATCTATAGAAAATTCCTTTTGTTTTCTTGAGAAGCCATTTTTCTTTGGGAAAAAGAAGCCACCAAGGTCTACCACACCAATAGAAACCAGGTGTGTTTCAGCACAGAAGACTACAATAAATAGTTCTCTGCATACACCTCAACATTCTTGTTTGTGCAAAATTCTGATCAAATTACAGATCATTCAATCTGTTTTAAAAGGCAACATGGTGCTTGTGAAGACTTTTTTTGGACAAAATTATTATCCAGTAGCACAGATGGTTTGTAAGCTTGAGCTTTTTTGTATGTGTATGAAAGAAGCACTTCACAGAGTGAGGAAAATTTGCTGCATCTGGCTTCAACACAACATCCAGGCCAATTTAGCCTTGCCCACAGAGAGCAGCAGCAGATTTCACAATGCCAGTGTAGAAAGTTCATCCTTAAAACAACATCATAGAACCAGCAAGCTCGCTCCTGCTTAGTAAGATTTTTTTAAACTGGGCAGCATTTCACTGTGAGCGTGGTGAGACACTGGCACAGGTTGCCCAGGGAGGCTGTGGATGCCCAACCCTGACAGTGTTCAAAGCCAGGTTGGATCAGGCCTTGTGCAGCCTGGTTTAGTGGGAGGTGTCCCTGTCCATGGCTGGGGGGCTGGGACTAGATGATCTTTAAGGTCCATTCCAACCCCTTAGCATTGCATGAGTCAATGATTCTATGATTAGGATGGAATTAAGACCATTAATAACTAAAAGATGAGCTGTATGTGTAGCTAACTGATCTGTCAGGCTGGCTCCTCTGTCTAGATGGTATGTTCCAGCTGAAAACATTCAGTCCTACAGAACTTTCATTGCAAACATAAATTTCAATGATGCAAGCATTTTTCCTTAATTATCATTAATACAATTGTTTAGAAGTATTGTTTGCATACATCAAAACTGTTTAATTTCACAAACTGAATCATCATAGAATCATTTAGGTTGGAAGTGACCTCTTAAGATCATTGAGCCATACTACTACTTTTCTTTAATATATTTTTCTCAATTGTTTTCTGTCTGGGAACTGTCCACATGCATTTTTTTGTAGAAATTAATCTATTGTCTTCAGTCTTTCCTCATTAAGTCATTTTGGAAGAAAATAGCAATATGACAGTCTAAGTATTATATTCATTCAAGAGATTCACATTGGTACACATATTATAATTCACTACATAAAACTCAGAAATCCTGTAGAAGAAACCTTCCTGATAAATTCCTTAGGTTCTGGACTTTGTGATAACTTTTCTACAGTTAAGAGGCATTTTTTAAGTGGCAAATAATATATGGCCTGCTGCAACCATGGCTGGCTATGAACTGGTGCTATATAGTTACCTTAATAGCAAAAGCTGAGATTTGGAAACATACACATGAATTTTAATGACCTTTCATATAAATGTGCCTGTGCAACCTTCTCCATGTGTTAGACAGATTCAGTTTATTCTCCATTATACTGCAATCAACAGGGATCAGAAGTCTGTTTCCTAAGTTTAATTAGTTATGCTGTAACTTTAGCTTCCATACATTAGTAAGAAATCACAGAGTCCTCATCAGATACACAGAAGAGTATTATACTGGATTGTGCAATGTGATCAATTATGTGTTATTCTTTTCATAACCATCTGAAGGCAACTGGTTCTTCTAGTTTTCTTCTATTAGTTTTAATTGTTTATTATACAGTAAAACAAATGAACCTCTATGAAACCCTCTACATCACCTTTTTTTCCACGGAGATTTTCTTTGTTCTTTCTTTTCATTAAAATAGCACATAGCTAGCAGAGATCTAACCAGCAAGAGGAATCCTTAAGGCCATTAGCTCCACTCTTCCCCCAAGACATCTATCTTACAAACAGTGAACATACTACACTCTTTAATGTATATTCATAAAGTAATGTGGTTTCTGAATCAGCACATTAATACCCTTTTCCCAACATATTTCTCTAAATTCTACACACGCCCTGTTTATTCCAATCTATTCTTTAAAATGGCACAATGAACTCTTGGGGAACCGTGGTGAGAAGTTGGCCTCTCTGCTACAGAGGTGCTGTAGTGAGTTCTCAGTTGTGTGTTATGGAGCAAGAAGGATGCTTGTAACTGAACAAACATACTGGCAGGGTGCAAACAGCCTTTTTGTTTTCTTCCATGAACTCTGTATTATCAGGAACAAGTGTATTACATGCAGTGTATTACACATACTGGATAGTTATATATTAATTTTACAGTATTTTTAGAATCTTTTACATAACAACTCGTCTTACAAAGAACTGGGTCTTTGTCAAAGAATGGCTTCACTTACAATATTGTATGACCACATAAGAATTGAGCTTGTACTCAGGACTTCACACACCTCTGCTAGCACGAAGAAAAGAAAAAATTGTAAAGATGATGGTAAAAGACCTGTTGATCTTTTGGACCCCTTAGATCCCTCTTCTCCTTGTTATTCATTTCCTTGGGGAACAACTAACAAGGGTAATGTGTGAGTTTTCCACATATAATAAATGGCTCTATGTGAACAACATATTGACTTGATTCCTTTGTACACACAATATCCAGCAGCATACTAATTGTTGTAGTTCATTTTCAATATATCTCTTAGAACACCTTATGCAAGCTAGTAAAACCCTCTCCCATTCTTTATACATTTTATATACCAACAGAGAAAATGTCCTTTTTTATGCAATATATTTCATATTTTAAAAAATTTATTCTTATTTTATGAATAAATTGGTGGGTGGGAGGAATTGTTTAATACCCTTGATATGATCCCCCAAATCTATATTTCTACCAGTGCCTTTGATTTCAGGAATGTAGATTCTGAAGTGTAGTTATTGAACTTATTTATATGTCCAGATCTTTTCTGCCCTGTAGAAAACTTGTATTTGCCACCCAAACCAAAACCACCTGCTTACATGGAAGTTTCTACCAGTATGGGAAACAGTGAATGTCATCAAGGGCAGAAATTTGAACTGTTTATTAGTAAATCACAGAAGTGACATTGCATCTGGTGTGAGATGTCAGCTGCCCTTGTGACTGAACTCTCCTTATGAGTCTGGAGCACAAATAGATACAATGATTTCTACTGATGGCAAGTCCACCTTTGACGCAGTGGTCTAGCCTCAAAACCATCCAGTAAAAGAGTTGACTTAAGGCTGAAATATTTTGAATATTAGATTTTTTTCCTTAGATTATTATGTTTGTAAATACATTACTGAACGTTTGATTCCATTTCTGAAAGGGTTGGCCTTGATTGCTGGGTTTAATTCTACTATATACCATATGGTGCTTTTAAAACAATGTATTACATGGTTCTTGTGAATGAAAATGAGCAACAAAGTATGCCAGCATTGATTGTATTGTGAAGTAATGAAGAAGAAAAGAAAGATCAGCTTACCCTGAATTACAGAAACAGTTCCATAGGCCTTGACCATGGCTCCAAAGTAAGCGATTAAATACACGGTTAAAAAGACGGTAGAGATGTAAATTTTCAATGTCTGGAGCTTTCCAGACGTGCTGTAGAACTGCACGGACACTTGTCCTGACTATATCCAAAACCTAGGAAGGAGCATTCCACGTAAATCAAAGACATTTTGCAAAAGCAGAACCCAGCTGATGGCTGCTGCCCTGCACACATACAGACAGCTGTCCCTATACATATGGCTGCATACCTGTACATTCCTACAGAGGTCTGGGGTTCATTTCTGTGCATGCATCAGCTAACTTTTATTTTATGTTCCTTCTGTTAGTTACATTTTGCAAAGCCAGATCAAAGTATTTTATTTTTATTACCAAAAACTTCATTTCTGTTTTTTCCAGTCTGTTCAATACTAGCTCATTTAAATGACAGAGAGGGTAAAAAGAAACAAAATGGAGACAATAAAGACTAGAAGCAACTTAATTAACCCAAGTATTGTATATCTTCTTTTCCCACTGCCTTGTAAAATGCTGTCTATTTTATAAAGAACTAAAATGTCCTGAAAAACTGCAAACTGGCTTTGGTTTAATGTCTGTTTAAGCTCAGTGTTACCCTGGATCAAACCATATTAGTGTACCTGGCAGGAGACAGTGTAATGAAATCAGTAAGTAAAAAAATAATCAGCAAGATATTTAAAATAGAAACATTTATAGATACACCATGGAATTATTACATACAGACTATATTTAAATGCAAGAGCATAAAGGCTGAGCTGCATTCAGTGCAGTGCTAGACAGCTGCACATCCAACTTCCCAGAGTCCTGGACACACCTTTGCACATCCCACTGAACTGGGGCATGGAAGGAAGGTGGGATTCAGCGTGCCTGCTTTTAAATATCTGGACATTCTCTTAACTCAGTCCTCTGTGTTCCCTTCATAATCCCTGGAGAGAATCAGACTCCAGAATGTCTTGGATTCTGCTATTTAGATACTGTCAGTAAGTCTGGGAATAGTTTTGTAATGAAAGTTGTATTTAAGCCCCATATGGACACTCTGGACAGTGTAAATTCTGTCCTACAAAAAAGCCTACGGTGCATGTAAACTATCGACAAAAAATGCCAGTTAAATCCGTGAAATTTCCTTTAGAGGAAACACCTTCACTGCCTCTTTTGCATAACAGCATCTTCCAAAAACCCAATCACACTCAAGAGGATGATGAACAGATGGAGGTATATGCTAATTTGGTATGAGATTTTATAAATTAGCAGGTACAATGCTTTCCCTGGAAACTTTCAGATATGTAGGATAAACTGATTCATGTGGTGAACAGTGGTTCACAAAAGGTGAAAGAGATTTAGTAGAACAGTAAAGTATGGAAGAATGGTGTGGAATTGCAATTTTTAGGTCCTACATAACAAACTGTTGTTTATAAATTGTCTGACAATGAAGGAAACAAAGTTTAAATAAACAAAATGCTTGCAATAGCACAAGGAAGCTGTGTAGTATACCTAATGGGCAGAAAATCTATACATACCTAATAATGAGGGCCTTGATGAAATATGGGGTTTTTTCATGTTATTTAAATTCTTTTTGAAGACTTGGGATTAGTCTGCATGCACAGGTCTTGCAGTAATTTCATGCACACAAATACAACCCAAAATACAATACTGTCCTCTCTGTTGGGGAATCTTTATGAATGCAGGTGTCTAATGCACTAAAACCCACACTCATGGCCCACTCCTCCCCAAAGAGTGAGATGGAGAGAGTAAGATATTAAAATCTAAGGGTCCTGATCTTTGTTAGTGACAACAGGAGCTAAGCCCAGGTTTTGGACTGTCCCATGCCTGTAGAAGAGGTCCAGACTTTCAGACACTTCTTTAGCAGCATCAGCCTTCCTGCTTCTCAAGCCCTTTTCCTTGTGTCTGACCTGTCCAAGGCATTCCCACACACATGGCTGTTATCTGTGCTCAAACACACATCTGAAACAACTTAGTCCCTAAGCACATTAAGGATCAGCCCTACGTTTCTTTGCAATGTTTCACTGACTAATAATATCTCCCTGTGTGAAAAAGAACAATTCCACCCTGTATAGACTCTCTCACTAGGCCAAAAGACATAAGCTAAGAACACTGATGCCAGTGTAGAGTTTTTTCTTTTACTGTAGTACCTGGAGTTGAAGAAAACTAAGAACTGAACATCTTAGAGCAAGTCACAGGCTGCCAGGTACTCTGGGAAAAAAATCTTTCTTGCTGTTTTTACTGTGCTGATATTGCTAATATGCCAGGGCAGGAAATGTGCCAGTTAATTGTCCTTAATTTGCAAACATGGCAAAAAAAAATTCATCCATTTAAGAAAAGAGACAAGGCATTGCACAAGGGCTGGAACTTCATGAAACCTACATCTCCATTTTTCTAAGTTAATTTCCCTAGCTTGCCTTCATCTTTCTGTTTAATTTACATCATTTACTTTAACAAAACAAATTATCTAGGTACAACAGAACAAGATGTTATGAAAGGGTAGATTCAAAACCCTCTGGTAACCATCAAAACACTTTAAAAAAAATTATGAGAAGTGATGCAACATGAAGCAGTCATAACTCCTCCCATACCAAAATCTCTTTGTATTGAAAGTCTTAGAGGTTAAATTTCTTTTTAACATGAATTGACTTAATTGGTTTACTCTCAACTTACTTCTGAATGCCTCCTGTACCCGCGCTGTAATGCCAGATCATTACACACTAAGAATATAAGTGCAAGTTTAATTTTTCTGTATCGTGTTGAATAATTGTTAAGCAAATACAGCTGTCAGGGATGAACATTGTGAAAGCTAGCACATTGCCCAGGTATTTTCTTCTTGTGTGTTAGAATTTCCCAGTAAGTAAGAGTGAAGGGGACTGAGATTCTGTTTTGTATTTCACAAAGTTGAGAAAGGTACCTTTGAGACAGATTCCTTACTTGCATAAATATTCTCCTCCTTGTTCATTTCTCCTTCACCCACCTCATTGGAATATAAAACATACTTCTTTCAAATCAACAAAAGACATTTGGCAGTCCTCAGCTGCAATGTCATTGTCAAAGTTAATCCGTTTTTATAAACTACCCTTCTAAGAATAACTATCTGATTGCTTGAAGGGATTGAGGTTAAAAGCAGTTTAAAAAAAAGGCAAATCATTTCCAGTGCAAGCAAAGATGAAGGGCTCACTAGTGCTTCAGGAATTATAAGTCTCCTAAAGTTGCAAAAGATGTCCTCACAAGAAGAGCAAAAAGTCCACATTTCTGATTGTGCAGTTTTTGTAAGTAACAACCTGGCACATCAATCTCTGTCATGCCGACTTTGTACATGTGCCCTTGGTTTAACATGACTGCCAGTCAAATAAAGGGCAGAACCACCCTCTACTGAAGGCTTTCTGAAATAACACTTAAAGGAGAAAATTCTTTGCTTGGTAGGTCCATTTTTTATTCAACATGATCTATTCTAATACTGTGGGTCAAATACTCAAACAGCCAAGAGCAGTATCACTACCTCTAATGGAGTTTTAATATGCCTGGTCTGAAACTGCTGACTGGTGTACCCTTATCAATCAAATCTGCCGAGTGACTACCCTTCTAAGAATTTATGTAGAACTTAGGTATTTAAGCACTAATCATTTATTTGTTTGCTTCTTTTTTCAGTAGACTAATTTTTTGAGAAACTGATTTTTAATTATAATCCAGAACAATCATGCTTCTCTGAATATGGAGCAACATAATGTCCTATAATAGAATTAATGCATATCTATGTTAGTTCCAAGAGCCAGTATTTTGGCATCTCAAGTCACTCCCAGCTACTGCTAAACACCAGTAGAAATACTGCTATGCATCTGCTTTAGACAACCTTCTGAAAATGAACTATGTCACTTACCTTTCGTTGCTTTGCTGAATCCAGTTTTACCAACCAAAAGGATGACACTTTTGTTTTATGATACTTCCAATTATCCATAATCTGTGGTCGTTGTAAAACACAAGAAAAAAAATACACATTAAAGCAACTGAATGCTGGTCTTTCATTCACGAGCACTCCTAACCCTTAAATATGTGAGCATCTTTAAGACTGCTGTGAGAAGTTTTCTCTAAAAGAAATAGCAAAATATTTGCAAATTTATGTGGGGCAACATTTGCAAAGATCTGTGTGATGCTTCAGTTTAATACTACCCTCTTTTCTACCTGATTCTGACAATCATACACTACAAAGCAGTTAGAAAGTTGTCTTGACTGACTCAGCTCAGATTTTTTGAGAGTGTTAGGTTCAATAATGCATAACTGCTGATCTGTTTAAATAGTGAGGGGTTTTGCTGCGTATGGGACATTATACATGCCTGGAAATCATCCTTTCTATAAATAATCATATATGAACTGCAACACTCTCCTTCCACAAAAATCTAAGTGCTACCAAAATAGCTCAAGCTGCGAACATACATTTTTATTCTCATTTTGTTATTTTATCTTTCTACTCTTCTCCAGACCTTCAACAAGTCCTGTCTTACCAGCCCTTGTTTTCCTTCATGATGAACTGTTTCCCGTCAGTAATTGGCTGTGGCCAGATGAATTTTAAGAGTTCTGCCACAGGAAGGTGAGGGGCTGCCCAGGCTGGCGCTGAGTGAGGAAGCAAGGCCAGATGGAGCCCTCGCAACCCCTGGCACAGAACTGTGCACACCCAGGGCATCAGGGACAACATTTAATGAAGCATTTTTGTTCTGCTTCTGAGGAGCCCAAACTGCTGGTTGTGAATACTATCTTCCCCCATCACCAAATCAACCATCATTACAGAAGAATTCCTTTCCCCTCCAGTGTAGCTGCAGAGATTGCTAGAAACATAATCAACATTCTGGAAGCTCACAGAGCTCAGGACTTTTCTGGCCAGATAATAAATCAGATGAATTTCAACACATCAGGGACTGTGCTCACTACATCAGAGCACAGGTGTTAATTTGAATCCTTTCATTTTTCTTCTAAACTGAGAAGAGAACATCTATCTTTATTTTTTTCTTTTCCATCCTGTTAGCTTCTTTGCATTAAACATTTACAAGGTATTTAGACTGCATGCAATTTCTGCTTATATGTATTAATAATAAGTATTGGGGTTTAACTGACCTTTAGTTTGGCATTGTTTCACATGTCTTTGATACCAAACTCTACAAGGCTCAGGACAACATTAGAAGTGAGAAAGGCTAATTTGGTGGAGTACAAGAGCCAAAAACCATGTGACTGGTGTTCTTCATGACCCTCATGCCTGCAGCATACCATTCTGAGTTCTCTAGTATGCCTGCTTGAGAGCAAGTTAAACAGGTCAGGATCTGTTTTAACAATATCAGATGAAATATGAATTGTAACATTCTTCTTGGCTTACTTAAAAGTTTGAACTTTCTCGACAATGGAAAAATGAATTTTCCTAACCCTCCTGATTATTTCTCATATATTTTATAAGGACATAGGAATGTTTTCAGTGCTGCTCTTTTAAGGTCAGAAAGCATGCAAAGCTCCAAGCTTTCAAATTCTTTTGAGTTATCCTGAGTTCTGGAAGTTTTAGGGCCACAGGAGCTAATGAATCATAGATTGAGCTTTTTACTTTCCTTCATTTCAGTAGCCTAAACAGTGTCTAGCCTGTTCTTCTTTCTTATTTATAGATACTTACATCTTCTATAATTAATTCCGATTCTTCATTTGTTTTTCCTGGGAACTTGACTCTCAAGTCATTGATAAGGACAAGAGTCTCTTTTGTCAAAGCAAGTTCTTGCTCTTTTGTTTTCTGTTGCAGCAAAGACTCACTCTAAAAGCCAACATGAAGCAGAGGAAAACATTTCAAGTGTTCTGTTAAATCACATTACAAAGCTGTTTGCTTGACAAAAAAAAATTCGAGTGACATAAAATATATTATTAAAGTGCATAGACATATTATCTAATACAGAACTAGTACATGTCACATACAATAACGCATCACCATTACTTAGAGTTGTCAAGAAATCCAAGAAAAACAGTTTAAATCTAAGTTTGTTTGAAATAGAATAAGCAAACATATATTCCATATTTATGGTGCCCACAATTTAAAGTATAAATTTGAAATTGAGATAACAGACTTTGAATTTCAATTCAACATAATGAAAAACATTGTTAGCCATAAAAAGCATCCTTTCAGTTCCTCACTTCAACAATTTAACATAAACTGGCAATACATCACAGGGCCAAGATTTCAGGAAGCATTAAGAAGTTCACTTTTCTCCTTCTTTAGTCAGTAAGGGGTCTGACAGTGCTCTCAGCTGTCCAGAGTTTTGTTTAAAGTATCAGTGCTTTTTACACAAACACTGATCTGAACCCCTGCAGTGTCTGCAGAGGACGATCTCTGGAGGATTTGGGGGTCTTCTTTAAAACATGACACACTAGTTAGATGTGTTTCTGATCCTCTTTTTTTACTTTCACATACTTTGCATTTTCACATTTGCAAGACCAAGTCAGTTTAATTTTAACGTTTTTCAAGAATGAAATTCAAAATTTTTAGGCACTTCTAATCTTTGTATCCTGTAACAACTACAATACTTAAAGATATTTTTATTTGAGTAATAAATATTTTCAAGCACAAAAAAATACTTTGGTATTTGATACACGTTAATGCAGCTGAGATAATAAGACAGCAAATATTTTCAAATCCATTTTTGTTTATAACACTTATAAGAATATGTCTGTAATTTCCAACTGTAAATGATTTCTTTTAAATTTTGTTTCCCTACATTTAGAACATTTGGATCTCCACAGACTCCAAAAATGTCAGTGTACTGCTCTTTTCTTGCCCAGAGGATAGATAAACTAACACTTCATCATGCAAAAATGATTTCTTCTTAGTAAGTCACAGTTTATCAATTTTAATGTTATTCTAGCAGTAATATATATTATATTATTCTTAGTTGCAAAAATAATTATGAACAGAATTCCATTCAGAACACAGTACAAAATTATAAGTAGTTCTTACCCATTCTGTAAGTAATTTTATTCACATCATTTTTAGGAAGCATGACCTAAGCTCTATCACCCAAAGTAATTGTTCTGCACATCAAGATCATTTCTGTGGTGGAGCTTTCTCAATGAAAAAGAGAGTATGCTTTCTTACTAATGTTAATTTAAGTGAGTAGCCCATTTTTAACATCAGATGGTAAGAGACTGCTTTTAATCTTTCGGTAATTTGTATTTGATATAAAGTTAATGTGAATAGAAAAAATCCATATTAGCACTGTCTCATTAAACTCTCAGAGTACAACGTGATGATAAAAGGGTACTTTTTAAACTTGAGATAGCTAATGCGATAAAAAATACCTTTAACACATTGTTGTGAAGACACAATCTTAATGTCTTTCCAATTCTATTAGCTGACTTTAAAGATGGAAAACCATGTTAAGGAGTATTTCACAAGATGTCAGCACACAATTTTAAAAGGATCCTTTTTCATCATTTAGACAAAGCCTCACAGGCAAAACAGACAATGAGCATTCTACCGGATAAACATGATGATTAGAGATAGTAAATACTATGAAGCAAGTTAATTAGCATTACAAAAGGATTTCTCACAATCAAAGCTCACCACAATGCAGAGAGGCAGCAAATACGGGTTAAAAGTGCCAATTTGTTTTGCCCCATCTCTGCACAAATTTGGGTGATGAAACATATAGGTCAGGCAGCAAAGCACGAATGGAAATGCTCTGGCACCAGCAGGCAGTGCAATCCTGAATGAAGCTGGGGATTGATCCCTGCAAACACTGTCCAGTTATAAGTGAATATGGGCTCCATCATGCCAACACAAAAGAAGAAATGCCTGGGCTGTGAAGGAGATACCAAAGAAGATGACAGCTAACAAAATGAAAAAACGTACATGATCCAGAAGTACATTGTGAAAGTACAACTAATCACACAAATTCTAAACAATTAAAAGTGTTTAATCTGATCTATTAATTATTTGGGCCAGTTGCTTGTCTGACTCAAGGAGACAGGTCAAATGAAAGATACTTCTTTTTTAAAAAAGAGAACAGCTTCTGAGTCAGTTACTACAGTGGCAAATCCCAAAGACCACAAGCGCTGTATAAATTTTCAGTTGTTCACTTTGAAAGTAGAGCTCTACTGCAGTGGTATGGCAGCAAAAGAGCTCCAGTAGGTTGAAAATTAATCTCACCTTCTTCTACAATGGACAGCCCTACAAAGACTTACTAGTGTTTTATTCTGGCACAATGTAGCTGCACTTGGACTATACACTGGGTTTGAAATCTGGATGTATTTTTTGTAAAATGACTGTAAAGATTTGGAAGGGAGGTACAGCCTTACATCAGAACCAGCAGCCCCCAAACAAATCACAAAAAATTTTTAAGAGATAGATCCTTTCTATCTTCAAAAGCCTATTTAGGAGTGAAGGTTTCCCATTCTGTTGAGATTCCCATTGCCACAAAATGTAACAACTGTGTTGATGCACCACGAACACTAAGACATCACAGCTGGCACTCATCCCATAGCACATACAGGTCTAGAAATCTTATATGCTCGTGTGTCTGTCAAAATAATCTTGACTACAGCACCTCAAGTTTTCTGATGTTGGAAAAATTACTAATGTATTTATTGAGTTTTAGAGGAAAATGGTACACATTTTGAATGCAAATGCTGGTTAACTCACCCCTGAAGAGTTCATAGTTCCCAAGGTGGCTGTCTGAGGGAATCTGGCTGAAGATGGGCTACGACTTAAAGAGTGAGACCTGTTCACTGAGGATGTTCTCTGCATTTGGAGAGATGCTTTGGCTGAAAAGGGGCGCTGCTCAGCTCCCTGGGACTGCATAGTGAGTATGGATATGGAGCGGGGGCAGCTCACAGAACGCCTTATCGGACCTGCGGATGATGTGGGGGACGAATACGATGGAGACTTTACATTTTTATTTGAAGGTTTGCAATTCATTCTACCTGCAGACAGATCAAATGAATAATGTTATTATTTTCTTAACACCCATTTTTCAGTCTTTGTAACTAAACACATATGGTCAGTGTGTGTACAGATGTGCTACAATGTGTGTTGACTAACAACTATACGTGTAGAAGTCAGTTGTGTCAGATCCCAATAATACAGAATTTACATACTTATAGGAACATTTATTTCTTCCTCATATTCAGCTTTAACCAGGCAGACTCCAATCCACTATAACAAGTATGAGATTTATGAGAGAGGGCATATGCTCTTTAGGTCAAAATGTATGTGACTTCTGTGTGTGATTTCCTGATTTTAAAGATATGGAAATAGGAGAGCAAATTTGCTCAATGGATCCCATATTTGCAGATCCAGTATCTCTCATTTGCTACAGCATAGTTACACCATTTTTTAATTCAGTTTTCAGCTAAATAAATGCTGCTATGAAAAATAAAATTTTAGAAGCAGCATTATACATATGCAACTACATATAAAATTTTTTAAGACAATACACTACTAAAACAAAAAATAACATAGTAGATTTATAAATTTAGAAAACATTTTAAAGAAACTGAAAGAAGCAAACCAGTGCTTAACCCTGAGGTACAAAGTTGACACATTCTAAAAGACTGAAGAATTTAATAGAATTCATCGTCAATGCCAGACTTCCTTGGAAAAGTGATCATTTAACTTACCTGATCGTTCCAAAGATTTGTATTTATTTTCTTCAAGATCATATGAAACTTTTTTCTCTTTTTTTTCATTGTGATCTTCCTTTTCAGTTTCTTCTCCCGATTCTGACACACTGCTACCACTCTCACAGCTACTGTCACTGCTGTAGTTCTTAGGTTTCCTCATGGAATGTGCACTTTCTGGCATTGAACACAAGGGCTAAAAAAGAGAAAACACCCAAGAAATTGAATCCCAAAGAAACAGCCAGCTATCACATTAGATCCCTAATTCAGGCAGTATTTGCACAGCTACAAACCCTCCCAAATTAGATTGGAAATTTGTCCTAAATTTTAGAATAATTGCTTAAATATTTCATTAAATTCATTCGACTGTAATTCTCATCTTTGTCACATGAAGACCAGCATAACGTATAAGGGGAGGGGGATTATTTTAAGCATGAATTGCACTAGCAAACATATTGAATTATGGTTTGAAATCATAAATCAATTGATACAGAATACCATTTACAATCAGTTCAGGTTCCTCATTGATATTTGCAGTAACTGAAGCTACAGCTTAACAATGCTCAACATGAAGTAGAAAAATACATCAGGGAACTTTGGCTGTTTCACTTCTACAAAGAAAGTGATTAATCCAAATCCTGCAGAGAGCAGAAACCAAAGAATACATAGCAAGCTGTGCTGGGGGTTCTTGGTGCCTCATATGCAGATGGGATTCAGTGTCATTAGCTAATTAATCCAGTGCTATTACCAAGGATACTGCAAGACAAAAACCAGGAAGGGGGAGACAGAGAAACTGATCCAAGAATAGAAACCATGACTGAAAATTTTTTGTCTTCCATCTACCATCAGTCAGACACAGAAAATGCAGTATCTTTCATTACATCTGTTCTAAGTAGGCCTATGTGGCCACCTTTTTTTCCTACACACTTTCATTCCAGTCACTCTTAGCTATAAGAAGGTATGATGACGGCCTCATCTACTTAATGGGTTGCAATTAAAGCCCAAATTAAAAAAAAATTAAAATCATAATTTCTGGACATACTTTCAGTCAAAGTAAAAAGAACTCTCAGGAAGAATTTAAATTTTGCTAAGGTCTTAGCATAAAGTAATGCACCTAGATTTATTATGTGGGTAACAGGAAAAAGCCCCAAACCTTCTGTTGCTGCAGGATACACTGTATAACTAAATAGATGCTACCTAAACTTCTATTCCTAAACTTCAGACAAGGAAGGGAAGGGATTTCTGCCACTAACTAATAGTGTGTTTATGCCATCCCAAGCTGTTAGACCAGATAAGGAGAAGTTAGAGAAGAATACTGCATTGAGGAGAGCCCTGACAATTGTTACACAAAGAATGTGTTGATATGTATCTGTCTGCCAAAGGGATAAAAGTAAGGTGCCTCAACACATACCACTTTATTAAAAATAGCTCTTCTTATCATGAAATGCTGTGTGTGATGGAGACATATTGATCAGACATTCCTGACGAGGTACACAAGGTATAACAAACATTTTCAATCACAGCTCACAGGGGCTTTAAGATAGATCTTATCCACTTATTCCACATGTTCCTCACACATTCTACAGTAAACAATATCAATTAATGAAGAAGAATAAAAAGAAGGACCAAAGAAATTACAAAAAGCAATAATGACAAACAATAGCTGAATCTGGGTACAAACTGATCTCTTAAAGACATACCTGATTGCCTAACACATCTAATCACCTTGATTTTACCCTTATGCTAACCCAATTTTTCTGTGATTAAACTCAACTGATCTTACACCAAAAGAATTAAAGTTAAAATTAATTTTTCATTTCCTCTACAATATTTATTTTTTTAGTTCCTTAGTCCATTGTCCAGCACACACGGGTAACCCTGACAGTGTGTAGGTGTCAGGAGCCCTCTAGAGGCTATAAATAAACTGGACATTTCCAGAATGCACTTCTCCATCTATGCAAAACTCAGTGGTATTTTAAATGCAGGAAAAAAATGCCTTCATTCTGTGAAATTCTTGATTGCTTTTTGCCACACTGAGTTCCTAATCACATTCAAATAAAAATAAGGCTGAAATTCCTAGCAAATATGCAATCATTGTTACATGCAAAGCTCGTATTTATTTATACGTACACAGCCCTCCCCCTCCTATGTATAGATATGTATGTGGAAGCATAGATGTTTATGTATGTTTCTATGTATGGAGGAGCATAAGGAGGAAGACACCTCTCTCTCCTAACTATTCCAGTTGTTTTGTTAGTTTTCTGAGTCCTGACTGTTGGGTTTTTTTCCAGGAAGAGTGCAACCCAAGGTGATGCATCTGACCTAAGAGTACCTTCTGTCAGCAGGGCAACCACTGAATTTAAGGGGGGACAGACTCCATGACCTTCTCAAAGAACCTTTCATATTGGGTTACATGACATGAAAAGTACCAGTCCTGGGGCTGTTTTGTTGGGTTTTTTTTTTCTATTAGATCCTGCATATGCAGGATTTTGTAGGAGTTTATTGTTACAAGGTGAGGTTTACAGCTGGATTATTCTCTTACCTGACAGATTGACAGGCAGTAGTACTTTCTACTGCCTCCCCCTTTCACCAAATTTCTGTACAGATATATTTAGACATGACATATCTCATAGTAGCCTCTTTTTGAAGAGGTGGCCAATTAAATGCATGTGATTGGCCATATGAACCTTAACCCTTACAGGAAAGAGGTGATGCTCTTTTGGAAAAAAATACCAGGACCACCTGCATGGGCATTTTTATTTCAAAGGGAGCACACGGGACATTATGCAACTAGGGAAATCTCTGGTTACATGGCTTCACTATAGGCAAGGTTTAAATGATTGAGAAATGTATCAGGACCATAAAAAAGATGCAGGAATAAGAATCCTGCATAGCATGAAGTGTGTACAGTCCAAGGAAAATAAACAGTCTCCCTGGATAAGCTAGTTGCATTGTTTTCTGTTTTGATTGCATCAATTTTAGATGGGGAAATAAAGGAAATTTTGGTCATAAGCAGTTTTTTCTTTCTCCTCTAAGTGCAAACAATATTGTACCAGTGAGGCAGCTGTAAGCTACACAATCCATTTGCCTGCTATAAAAGAAGACAATGGCATATAGTCGTACTCATAAATTAATCAAAATTCATCTTAAAACTAATTGAGAGAGGTTTCTCAGTTTGGGCTTAGTACCCTATTAATGTTTTATTAAATGTTACAGCCTCCAGCCTGGGAATGCCTTGTGAGCAAGGAGTGCAGAGGTAGAATAGAACAAGCCAGTGTGCATAGAGGGAACCAGATAGATGCTCTCCAAGGGTTGCTGGGAAAAGACAGGCTTCTGGAAAAAGGGAAAAATGTGTCTGAGATGTTAAACTTGAATAACTGACCCCATGTTAAAGAACTGAAAACAAAATTTTAAAAAAAATAATCTCTGTAAGAACATGGGCTGAGTGTACTGCTAGGGTGGACTGGGTTTTTTTCTCTTGTTTAAATAAGTCCACTGCTGTTAAAGCATGACTGCACAAAATCCCCATATTTTAATGAGGTCCATGCAAATCTATCTTAATACCAGATTGGGCATGTAGATCCTCTTTCCAGAATGCATGCCTGTAATAAGATGTAGATCTTTGGATTCTTGCACATATTTAAAGTACCTCTTCAAGCTCAGAACAATTGTCAACATTCATTTTGTACAGATACCCACAGATTTGTACACCATGTCATCAGAAACATAAATCACTGTAAGAAAGTTTACATGCATCCATGAACAAATCCATCAAAGGTCAGAACAGAGATATAGGCTCTTCTAAGCAGACTTGACCAAAAATGTTTACAGGATATAAAAAACATACTTATTCTAGCCAAGCCAAAACTATTTATCTTTACTGGCTTAGAGATATGCAGTTTATTTAAGGCAAAGACTCTCGTGAACTATGCACACAAGCAGAAAGCATTGAGCTAAAAATAATATACATTCACATTAAAAGCAGATTTTGGACAGAAAAATGGATTCCAATATATTGTACAAACCCCTTAGCAAGGGAGCAAGCTACAGATATATCAGAATTATAATTCTTTGACTTTCCTTAGTGCCTTTTATCTCATGATCTCAAAAATCCTAATTTTGGCACTAATCAATTAGAGATGAAAGCATTCTTTTGAGATCCACCATTGATATAAAAATCCTTTCACACATTGAAATCAATCTCTTGTACAACAGTTGTTGTCATGCATGGCAATTCCTCCCAATGGTTTAGGGAGGGAAAGAAGGATCGCATATCCCCTTAAAAATTTAATGGGATTTAGTTGGACAAACGGTAATGATACCGCTATTATACTTTAAAAAAAAAAATTAAAATATTAATGGCAGTCTGAGGAAGAAAACTTCCAGCAGGATCAGCCAACTAAATTCCCCACTTAAAATTCTCAGAAAACTTGTTTATAGAGTGAAATAAAAAATTGGTATCTAAAAGTCAAATACCTTAGGTCCTCGCTGCCTGGTGCACTTTCCCATTAGCTTTTCATCATCTATTTCACATTGCTCCAGAAGATCCAAAATGTCCTCCTCCTAGAAATGGGAATTTCCTTACTATTAATTCAAAGCACTACATACCTTGTCCTTCAAAAATTCAAGCAGAAAGTGATAGAAATTTGAAATTACTCTGATTACTAATTCCTGAAATAGGACTATGAACTCCTCCACCGGAGGAAATAGAAATATTTCTTCTCATGCATGCATCTCTCCTTGCAAGCAACGTGAAATTGAGGGTTAAAATCAAGTTTTAACAGTTATTAAAAATAGAAGTCTGAAGAAAGGATTGAACAAAGATTCCTGTAAAACTGCTGGATGATGCCAACTACAAAGATGCAAATTTCTCAGATTTCAAATTACATCATGTTATCTGGTTGTTAATATAGCTGTTTTCCTACTGTCTCTGACTAAATAAGTAGGCAAATGAGGTAAAATTTTTGGATGCCTTAAATCCTCAAACTAGTGGAGCTGGTTTTAGGATATCTCTTGTTCCAGTCCATACAAGTGGATGAATAGGCTGGGAACATTACTGGAGGAAGAAGGAGGCAATTACCAGCTCAAAAGCAGTTTCTGCCAACCTTTGGTTTGGCCAGGGGTAAGGCTGAGGATCAGGGATATGGCAAAGCAGCTTAAAGCCATCTAGCCTGTCTCCACCCTGGGTCCACTGCAGCTCATCCAGATTCAAGGATCTGGCCCACAAGCTGCACAAAGAATAATAAGATCATGGAACATTATCAAATGCTATTTATTAGCCATCATACATGATTATAGTGAAACTAATCCATGAGGTCCTGAATTCAAAGATAAGTAACTCCTAAAGCCAGTACTCAGTGGATTTTAGTACCTTCATTCTTTTTAAGGGGTTGTTCATTTCCCGCTGAAGTGAAGCTGCTCTTCCAGCAAGAAATGTCTGGAAAGCGGTGGCTAGCAAACTCTCATACTTTTCAAGTAATGTCTTATCATCAGGAGGGTAAATTCGCCTGAAAAAGGAAAAAAAGAAGAGTTTAAGATAGAAGCTGAGGTATTCATCTCACAAAAGTAATGTCACTAATACACCGTCTCTTTTTTAACATGGACACCTCCCATCTATAATAATTATATAATATCAAATCATAAAACAAAAACTGTGAACATTGCTTTCTAAATCTACTTTTAATTCAGTGAACACATTCATGTTAAAACCAGCAATTAGCCACTCAAAAGAAATACCATGTAGGTCATTCCAGAGGTACACCAAAACCCAGTTTTGCAATGCTCAGAAATTTCAGTGGGTATGAGTGATGCACACAGGTGTGAATGATTCATGAACTAGTAACAAAATATTGTATGTCAAATTCAGAGCCACGAGATAATTTCTATTAGCAAAAAAAGGACACAAAACAATTTGTATTAGCAATAAAAGGACACAAAACAGTGAAAATCTGAACAATAGCTTTGATCCCATGGGCAGGATATGAATTAAAGATTGAGTATGTACTGCACTTGAATGCTAAATCCTCCAAAAAATTAACAGGAAGAAATAGGTGCTATAAGAAGGAAAAAAAAACTGGTACATGGATATATATGGTGACTGATTTTCCATTAGAGCAGCTATGCCATTATTCTCTACAATCACAGGTAAGGAGATTATGACAATATCAGAAGCGGGACTTGGTGATATATTCATGTTCATCAAGCAACAAGGGGCTTTGAAGAAAACCAACTCAATCCATCTGTCATGAATACCTGAAACACAGCCAGAAATATGGCTAAGATGGAAGACTAACTTTTAATATTTTTTAAGGAGTAATCTGTAAGTTAATTTTGCCTGCGCTGGCATGGACATGGCATGGCATGGACACTATTTATACAATGCAAGACATTATGTGACTTTTATGTATTTGTGAGTCTTTTCTGAACTTTTTACAAGTTTCTTTTTTTTCTCGTTCTTCTTTTTCAGACGTTTTCTCCTTGAAAAGGTACCTATCCTGAGGATTTTGTTACAATGAATAAAAGGAGGATTTGATACCATTAGTCTCAGGGCAGTTCTAGAACAAAATTAAGATCCTTCCAGTTTGCATTAAACACCTAAAAGGAGATTTAGGTTCTAATTTAGTTTCAGTCAGCACCTTTTAACGGTGTTGATTCTACTGCAGAAAAAGTGCCATAGAAGAATGCTTTAAAGCAAGGGTAATATTCTTAATGTATTTAGAAATAGACTGCAGCTAAAGCCTATTTCTTTTTTCATTTCAAAGCCATGTGCATCCTTTCCAATTCCTCATGATTTCACAAGAGCCTGGAAGTGTGGCTCCTACTTCAGCTGCCCCTACACTCCCACTGGAGCCTGCTGTGCTTGCAGACAGACATGGACTAAGCCAATTGCTGAGCTGATATCCACAGATTAAATCCAGACCTCCTGAGTTTGACTGAGGTTTCTCTGAATTTTTATTCAGAGTGCAATACTAATAATCCATTCAGCAATACTAGCACCCAAAATTTCCATGATTCTATGTCAATGTCTGACACAAGCTAGTCCTGCTCTACAGAGAAATAGTACATGGAGAAAATACTGTATAACACTCAGATACAATTCCTCTTCTTCTCTAGCCAAAATTACTTTCCTTCTCATGTTCTTCTGATCCTTCAGCCTTTTCTCAAAGACATGGTAATAAGAAAACACAGAGCTGTTCTGCCTTTTTACAAGTGCACATTCCTCATGAAATGACACTTTACTTTCTCCTGAGGATGAAAAACTTCTGTGTTTTTACTGATTTACATTAACCCAGAAGCTAAATAAAGAGAACATGTGTCTGATTTTCAGTCAAGAACTGAATAAGCAACTTAAAATGTGATCAGTTAATAAGCTAGACGTTTAAGTTAGCAAAAAAGAAAAATGTGTTAAAGCATCATAGTGCTTCTCTTTCTTTTAGCAGCATCAAAATAACCACTTTATCACTTCATTGTACATTTAGAGAGTTTTTTTTTACTTACTAGTTGAGCTCCACACATCAAGAAAATATGTAATTAAAAGTTACAAAGGAAGACTCTTTGTAAGCAAAATGTTAAATCATCAAAAATGTGAATTTCACAGAAACATCTATCTGTTTAAATGAGAGTTTTACTGGGAATTTAGAACATCTGCTCAAAAAAGGCAGCAATGAAGAACAGCAATAAAGGCATTCTGACTAGTTCACAATAAAATATGTGAACTCAGACCTCTCACACCCTGGATGAATCTTATAGAGTGGGCAAATATTCCCATCATCTCTTGCTAGCCATACTCTGCTCCCTTTCACCCAATATTCCTAGGCCATGCGTTCACTTCAGTGAAGCAAATACCAAAAAATAATAATAAAGACATCACAAAACAAATTTTTTGTTTCCTGGTCAATGCCTTTTGTAACTGACAGTGTAAAGCTCTCTTTTGAACATATTTTACCAAGGAATCTGAAGGTACTTACATTTCAGCCTACCAAGATCCAAAATCAAAGTGCAAAAATACAAATAAATTATTTCAAATGTCACCCCATTTCAAAATGATGGAAGCACCCATAAAGTTTCTGAAACTTGGGCAAGCCTGACAGACACAATTCAAATATGATATTTTTACAGGGAATAATCAATCATACTGCATCCCGTGCCACCAAGATAAGAATGATCATATGTGATTAGAGAACAGGTCCATAACAACAATCATGATTCTTGGTACACTGAATGTGAACAATCATGTCTTTCAAGCAAATGTCTTGCACAAACAATAGGGTGACTGATGTCATATAAATTCCTAAGGGCATGAAAAAAATTGGAATCAAGAAAAGAACCATCTGAAAAAACGTACCTGATGTACATGTATATATTTTCTATAAATGCCTACACATTTTTGGCAGAAAATTATCATCTACCACAAATACCTGTTTCCACTGCTCCTAAAGAATATGCTGAATACTTCCTACTAATACAGTCAAAAAAATTCACCTGTAGTTCCCCATGTGTCTATTTTCATGCTCCTCTTTGGAAATCTGTTTACGTACTTGTGCAAGTCTTTCCTTCTACAAATCAAGAAAGTAAGACAATTAAAACAAAAGAGAGTATAAACCATGAGTAAGAAACAGCACTTTTTCTCCCTTCCTACCAGTTCTTGTTTTCTCCTTTCCAGTGTGTGGCGCTGCTTCTCCCAGTCTGAGGAACCTGGCAACAGTTTTTTCACTGGCCCCTGGCCATACAGTCTTTTTTGAGCCTCAGCCTTCTGTTGGGCTAAATTTCTCCTTTTATCACTTGTCCTGAAACACAGATGATATTAAGAAATATCAATTCATTGCAGCCAAAATGAGATGCACTTTCATATCAAGCACATAATCTGTATTTTCCCGTCAGTCGTGTGTTTATCATATAAAATTATAATTGAAACATTCGTTAAGATTTTTTTTTAATATTAACTTTCATGGCTATAATATTTTCACACTTTAAGGGCTACTGTATTGACTCCGTGTTACAATTTAACATGCAAACATGGTTGTATCTATTTTCCTGAGGTGTAGATTTTTTTCAACATATCTCAGCAACAAAGTTTTCCTCTAGATGGGTATGACTTTTGACTGAATGTGAACTATCACTCAAGGCAATTTCCTTTATGGCCACATACCCCATGACTGCACACACGTGCCAACTTCAAGATGTGTTTGAAAAATTTTTTTTAACAGTACAAAAATTACTATTACCATTCATTTTTGCAAGCACATATGCAGGAAGAAAAATTAAATTTAGATTAATTTCTATAGCAAAACTGACAGCAAGGGAAACATTTACATTTTGAAAATATGAAGGTGGAAAAAAGGTTTTTCATTTTCTCTGAGTCCAATTAAAATTAAAAAAAAAAAATAAATCAAAGCAACAGAAATAGAGCCAGAGTGAAGAAAAGAGGACAAGGTACCGTATGTTGAGAAGCTTTAATGCATTTAGCAGAACACCTTTTTTTACATCATAGTCTATTTTTTGATCCGTTCCAAAGCTTGGGGCACGATTAATCTGAAAAAAAATGAGACACAGAAGACTCAGGAATGTTGAGGTTCACTGGGAACACACCTATTGTAACAGGCTTTGTAGAAATGGCTCTTTCAAATACAGAGAGGTTAAGAGAATACATGTTGAGAAGTTTTTTTCCATTTGTATATTTTTTTAAATAGAGTACTGAGTGTCACAGATACTGGGAGCTGGGAAATGTACCCTTTGAGTCACCAGGTTATCCAGACATTTACAGTGAAAACCATTCAAGTCCTTCCACTGTGAATCCAGTCTAATCTACTCTTGGTTGCTGCCACCAGAAAATTCACCACACAAAGTGCTGTGAAACACATCATAACAGATGATGTGCCATGCTATTGTGGTCCAGCACAGAAAGAGTTAAACTCTTTCCTAGTCTCCAGTCTGAAAGAAACTTTAAATATTACTCTAAAAAGTAACAACTATACAAGGACAGAAAGAGGCTCTAATCCAAAGTCTTAAGCACATTTAAATAACCTCTCAAATACACTTGACAGCAACACATAGAGATCTAAGTTATTAAATCAGTACATAGTGTGAAAACAAAAAATAATTAATAGTCTCAGCAACAAAAAGCTTATAAGCTAAGTACAAGATAAGAAACTAAAAATGGTGCCATAAATATAGTGAAACAAAGAAAATGCAACTGGGAATCTCATAGTGAGACTAAATCAAACACTTAACAGCCAGGAGCCTCAACCAGCCACCCTATATATAACCCTGACAAGTTTTGGACTCCCTGCAGAACCTCAGTTTTCAGGAAGGTTTGAGGAGGAATAATGATGTATTCTAGGAATTCTTTCCAGACTGGTATAAAAATTTATCCTTGAGTAACGGGTGCTAAGGACAAGCAGGAATCTCATCTTGACAGTGAATGAGCAGCGCTGGTTACAGAAGAGACAGATAAAAAAGAGCTTCAGAAGTGAAAACTAATACCTTGTGCCCCACACAAATCAGAAGTGGGATAGAGTTTGCATGTCCAAAGCAGAAGGCAAAAGCAGTTCATTTAAGCACTTTAAATATATCAGAGCATCTTAGAGCCTCTACAGCTGTGGAACAGAGCTATTGTGGCTGCTGTGCCACCCAGTGTCCTGTTGCTGAGTTCCAGCTGCCCCATCATAACTGACAGCTACCTTTCAGCTTTGGGAATCAGCTCCTTCTCTGCTTTTCCAGACAGAAAAATGAGATCTGATGTGGAAAGAAAAATCTTGAAAATTCATCCAAAATAGTGAAAATATTTATACATATTGTTTTTTGGAAGACTTTCATCCAAATATTTAACTGACCAACCTCTTCAGACTGACCTGTTCATCTACTATCACATCACATCACAAAGAAGACAATAAATACAGTTGCTGACTAATCTGTAAGACTGTAAGACTGTGGCATTCTAATCTTGATCAGGTACTAGTGATATGCCACAATAGGTACTCATAATAACTGGTTCCCAAAGCATTGTCTGTGCATCTGTCAACTGGGAGATGGTTATTTACAGTTCAGTGACCCGAGAACCAGGACATGCACAACTAGGTTGTGTTAATATAACATCAGTAATTTTATCAGCAAGGCATATCTTGAAGATTGTTGTCAAAACCAGGATTATATGAGGGACCCCAAAAGTACAAGCAAATGATGATTGCAAAGGCCTTGAAAATCCAGACACTGATGCCAGTGGCCAAACTGTGCTCACTACAGGAATGCAACCTTGTAAACTAGATAATATTGGGTCTAGGGATAACGAAGAAAGCACATGGCATGATTCCAGGAGATGTAAAAGACTTGTGGTAAAATTTGGAGACAATGTGGAATTGCAGGCTAGAAAATGAACAGCGGATGGTGGCAGCAAACAAAGAAAAATAACCCTAAGTGAAATTAAGAGCAAAGATGAAGAAAACTTCACCATCTTCATCTTCGTGGTGAAGAACATAAGACACTGAAAACCACCTACCCATCTCTTTTTGGAGAAGTAGACTTTTCCTACCCCATGGTGGCCTCTGGACCTCCAGGGGTACAGAGAGGGCAAGTATAACACAAGAAAAACAAGTAGATGCCAGAAAGTTTGCATATGTGAACTTTAACTACTTCATTAATAGGAATTAGCAATAACTGCTTGGTTTAAGATGTTCACATTCATTTCACATGGACTGATAACAATGTTTTGAACAGATTTTGCTAGCTTGGTGACACTAAATAATGAATTTCTGAATGTGTATGTAAGGTTTCTTTTGCCTTGCCTACATAAATCACAAGGGAAGTTAGGTAACCTACACTTGAGGAAGTTATTAAAATGCATGTTATCTTTTTCTCCAATAATCACAGCTTTGTAATCCTAACTGAATATAATGAGGGCAAACAAGGCTGGAGTCCATCCAGGAACTTCAACTGTATGATTTTTTTTTACATAAAATAAACTACCTTGGAAATTTTGGTCAAACAGTAAAACTGGATTTCCTGAGAATTGAAGGGAGATCTAGGTCATTGTTGCTACTCAGAAAGGATGGAAGCTGCACAGATCCCTGCCAGAAACGTTTGGTGCCACAAGGTGGCAATCATGCATTTCCCACAGCCCTCACTACGGTAGAAGGTTCCGGAAGTTCAGTAGCATCAAGGAGCAGGGGAGCTACAATGCATCAAGGCAATAAAAACAAAAGTCAAGTCAGGAAGCAGAGTCATTATAATACGTTGCACAATTTATTTCTTTTAATAGTTTGTTAAGCTATCTTTATAACAGAAAAGCTACATGAGGGATGGAAACATGAAACTAATCATCCTAATCCTATTTTGGCAATTTTCCCATAACACTGGGAACATTCAGGGCCTTGTGATTAGGATGTTACCACTGTTAGAAAGAATGATTCACTCCCCTAAGGGGGTTTTGGCAAAGGGAAATGGTGGAAGGAGATAAGAGTGGAAATCTGTGGAAGAAGCCAGAAGTGTTTTAGAAAAAAGAATTATCTATATATGGGCATACATATATATACACACAGACTATATATATTGTGTATAATCTGTGTATATACACTGCAGATTTGACCTTTACTACACTACATACAGCATACATACAGTGTGCAGCCATCTACATACTCTGTTGGAAGTGCTGCAAAAATGCATGAACAAGCAAGGTAACAAATAGTAAACGAGTGTACAAAACAAGTAAGTTTCAAAGTTTGAAATTTCAGTTAGTTTGGGTAAAAGTCTGACATAAGTTGAAGGATACCTGTATTACCAAAAGCAGAAAAGGAAATACTTAGACTTTTGCATTAAAAAAAAATTAATAATAACCAGGTACACAATTCCAAGTCCTGAAGTATTCTCCAGCAACTCAAAATACCAGAGGAGAATTTACTACTTTACCTTCTCATAAAACAAAGAGTCTGGGATTGTATGATTCTCCTCTGACAATCAGAGTGGTGACTCAAACCCCACAAAATCTTCACACCTCATGGAAACATTAGGGCAGACAGAGAGGTGTCCTTCAGAATGGACTCCCTATGCTGGCTGACTCGCCACCTCTCACAGAATTGGTCTGTCAGCATTTGCTACAAGGCTGAAAGAAATGTTACACAGACATTCTGTGTAACAGTCTGCACTTAAATGAATATACACAGTTATATGCAAACTACAGGCAACCTATAGATGATAATCTGGAAGTGCAGTGCTAAATCAAAGGGACAGCAAGCTTCACTGGACAAAAACAGAAGATGTGGATGTAGTACAGACTAAGTTCATGTCATGTGCTGCTTTTGGCGAGAACATCAAAGCCACCAAATATGCTATGTCTGCATGGCAACAGTGGAGGAATTCCATTTTTCTAATTAAAATTATAATGAGCCCCTGAGAGAAATAAGCACGACAAAGCAACTGCTGACAGTATTAATGGCCTGCAAATGAGGTTATAATTCAGTAAATTAATTGTGTACATTTTGTTCACCAGTAGCCAAATCATATTCATGGCTTGCTGTCAATAGAGAGATTTTGAACACATTTACTTTATTCCCCAAGTTGCACAGTCTCCCAACCAGTTAACAGAATGAAATAAGACAACCTGAAAAAGCACAAGTGAACTTCATCTATATGTTATTAATTGGGCAATATAAGAGACACAACAGATAAACCTCAAACACTGCTGGTTGAAAATGTGTGTGAGCACCACTGAACTGTACCACTAACATATCAGAGAAGAAATGTTTCTTCCAGTCCTATCATACCAATTGTTAGCAGAATTTCCGGTGTATCAAATTAATTTTCTGTTTATGGCAGTGCTTTTAAACAGCACAGGAGAGGAAAAGAACACATATCCCCAAAAACTAGAAGATTAAGAGCATACATTCATAAAAGTTACCAGAGCCATATTACATAGCCACACTCATGAAGGAAATCTACATAACACCCACTCGCTATAACCAAGGTCCTCCAGCTACAATAACAACTACATTAATATTACATTTCCCATTAAAACTTTCAAAAACATCTGAAATGCAACATGGGTCCGGGAAAACAATTACCTTTCTTTCAGTATCAAAAATCACTCTGAGGTGATCACTGCACTTGTGTATGGATGTTGCAGAAAAGCACCATTTATGTACTCAACAAAAGTGCACAGATTTTCTTTGCAAGTTTTCTTACACAGATACGCATTCAGCTGGGGCTTAGTTAACTTTACCCCTAAAAACTTACTTTACATCTGTGTAAAGAGGTTTACCTCTAGCAGCCATGGTTTTAGTTTTCTGTCCAGCAGAATATCAAATCCCAGGACTTCAAAGCAGACACTGTCACTCCCTGGTGCCTGTCCTGGCCTGCACATGCGGTAAGCGTGAAGAACGTGCGGCTCTGCAACTATCAGAGTCTTCACCACCAGCTCCTGCAGAGATTTGTTTCAGAAAAAGTCCTCAGGAGAGAAAACACCAGCATATACTGAACTACAGTGTTTCATGCTTTAGTATTTTAAATTTCATTTACATATCTACTAGAAAAAAACAAAGATTTTAAATTCCAAAGAAATAGTCTATAATAAACAAACTATTCCTATGTCGTACCTTGTATAACTTTATTCAGTTCTAGACTATATTGTTATACTTTCCATGGTACACACAAACTCTGAGACTTGCAATAAGTTAAATAATAAAAGCAAATTGGTAATGAAGTATAGTATAGTCAATCTTCATCCATTTCATTTTGCAGTAAAATTTTTGGTGTTCTCAGAATCATACAAACACCTTTAAGCTCTAACAGTCTTAAGCCTATTCCTCATCTGAAGACACTTGTAACACAACCACTTCAATGGTGCTTGATTAAGTACATAGATACATGCAACACTGACTACAATTTCGTAAATATTCAAACATAAAATTCACTTTATACGCTAAAATAAAGTCTCTAAAAACTTAAATGGCATGATTCCTTTGGTTTGGTTATTCACATAACCATACTGCTTATGTGAATAACCGTTTGAAATGCCTTTGATCCTCAGAAAAATGCTAACATTAAATTTGTAATCAGACTACAAATTTAGTCTTTTAGAAAACATAATAACAGTTAATAGTATGTCCTTTGTGACATCCATTGCTGAGAATTTGGATTAATAAAGTTAAAAAAATCATCCTGAATTGCAGTAAAGCAGATGGCAGAAGCAATTAATTTTCTAAAAATACACAAAATAAAGAGTGCTTTAATTTATCTTACTGAAATATCACTCCAGAATTTGGAGACATCAAGATTATTTGTTTCTAGAAACTCAGTAAACCATTTTATAGAGCGTTTGCTTCCTTTGTCTTCTGTTTCATCCCGCTCAAAGTGTTCATTATGTTTATTGACAGAGTAGTTAGTCAGATGCATATACAATTGACTCTAAAAGAAGGAAGAAAAAACATTTTAAAAACTTTAAAAACAATTCTAAAATAGTCAATTCAAAATCATGTAAAGAAAAATTTACATTAAATCAATAATGACATAATCAAACAGCTCATATTGCAAGTACACTATGTGCAGATTTAGTGTTTCTGACTCTGGGAGATTTCATGACTGAATTCTCTGCAGCCTTTTTACAACAAAACCTGGGTTTCTACTTAAGCCAGTTGCAGTGAACTGATCTACTACTCCACATCTGGTTAGATAATACAATATATCTGCCATTTTTACAGGTCTGTATGTAAACAACTACATAAAAAAGTAAAGAGCAATTATCATAACTTAGAGAATGATTACATTCCACAAGAAGCAAACAATAAAGATGGTATTTTGAAGTGCTATTTTAAAAGTGTTAAAAAACACTCTGGCATCTGCTTCATAGACAATCCCACATTTCAGTTTTTACTGTAGCTTATTTATGAGAAGTGTTCTCATGATAGTGATACTTTAAAATATCTTTTACATATAAACTCATCTGCCATGCTGATATCTGCCAAAATTGCTCATTTTTAACTGGCTGGTAGCCATACATCAGAGGGAGGTAAATTTCAAAACATACTTTACATAAATGACTGAGTGCTACAGTTCCTTTATGGAGCAAAATGTCACCAGCAATAGGCTCACATTATCAGTTGAATTTAAAGAAAGCATTCCTTTTCCAAGGCCAATTTATAAATCATGTTCTGTACATTTCCATTATCTCCCAGAGATTAATTCAGCTCCTCACTTTCACTATGGTGATGCCTGTCCCCATCACAGTGACAGTTCTCTGTCATGTTTGATTACACACATGAGAGTAGATGATATTCTAAGGGGACCATAAGCCTTCTGTTCCAATTCATCTTTAATAGACAACACCAGCGTTCTGAGGTCATTTATCTCATTACACTTCCTTATCTTTAAAAAACTTAATGAAATCACCAAAACCAATCAATTTAATTGCAAGCTAGTTAACAGTATATTGTAGTAGCACTAGAAGCAATGAATTTCTCCCATGGCTTCATTACTCCTTTAAGAATCATTCCGAAATCTATTGGTTTTGAGTCATCTTTCCATGAAATTCAAATTATTTCAGACAAAAGTAATTATTTGTTAGAGTACCAAAAAAATTAAAAAGTGTTTGTGCATCTGAACTGATAGTCCAAAGTTACTTGGAACAATGTCACCGTGGAAAAATGTCATCCAAACAACGTCATTAGTGACAAGCAGGTTATTTTACACAATAGACAACCTCCAGCATGAGCAGTTCTAAGAACATAGAAACAACTGCCTGCTCTGTTTATCCACTCAAAGCATATTTCAGTGCTGCTAATGCTGAGATTAGCAGCCACACACAAATATTAAAAGCAAACTATTCCAAATATAGTACTGGAAGACTTCCAAATATAGCATTTGTACTGGGCTTCAAATTGTACCTGTATTTTTCAAAGGCACATCGAGAGATAGTCACAATTTTAAGTTTCATGGAGGCAAAAAGGCTCTATAGTGTTTTCTGTTACATAATTACACAAAAGCTGCTCTAAAAGCAATGGAGTACAGAGTGAGGTAAAACAAACATAAATCTACTAATACCTTCCACTGCTGCAAATCTACTTCTTTCTTAGACATTTGCATTTTGGTCTGAGCCAAAAGAGAAAGGTTTACATCCCCCAACAGGACAACATGCTATACAGTGGAACAAGAGGAGGAAATTGTGCAAAATCCTTAGTATGACCCTCACCATTTCTTGGTTTTCTCTATGTTTATAGGCAGCTCTACTGAATCACCCTAAAGCTGCCAAGCACATACTCCTGTCCCTGCTGAAGCACTCACTGACAAACAGCAGCAGCAGCAGGAGATTCCCTTGTGCTCAGGACTGCAGTGAGCCCTGGTCCCGTGCAGTTCCCAACACAAGGGCTGAACCTGGCAGGACCCTCAGCAAAGGCTCCAAACTTCATGGACACTAAGCAATGATCTAGCAGGAGATAAACCTTTTTACCAGCTGCCACCCCAGCCTCAGGCTCAGATGAACATAAAAGCAATGTGCCTGTTCTTGAAGTGATTTGATTTTCTTTAATTTTTGGGTTGGTATCTTTTGCTTTCCCCTAGAATACATTTAAACTCTTTAGCATACATACATGCAAAGTCACATAAAATTTTTATATACAAACAATAATGTGGCTATACTTGTGATTTTGATAGAAAAGCATGTGTTAAGTATCTTTCACATAAAATTTTTTCTCTTCAATGACAATGCAGAAGTTTATCCAGATGAACTCAAGTCCCAGTTTATTTAATTTTACCACCTGCAAACACTACACAGGTTAAAGTCTACACCATAGGCAATAAATTGGAACGAACTCCAACTTACCAAATTTGAGTCACTGGGGGGATGATACTTTTCCGTGCCCATTCTCACCAGTCCATCATGATATAAAAATACTTTTAATGGATCACAGGAGGTTACAAGAATATACACACGTAAATCAAACTTGTAGCCTTCCATAAGAAATGGTTTGTCAAGATATTCCTGAACAATTAAGTGATCCTGAGCTTGTAACTTTTCTCCATTTCTTATTAAAGAGATCCTGGTAAAAACAAAAGTCATTTTAAAACTTGGACATTACTCTTTGAAATTGATTATCATGGTCACCCAGCCAAGTAGTGTGGCTAAAGTCTACCTAGAGAAAGAGACTTAGATATCTGATTTTTAGGGCTGAGAAGAAGTTCCATTCCCTTACAAGGCTTTTGGTTTCCTGTCCTTTATTGTGCTTCACTAGATGAAAAAAGGCAACGAGCCATTTCAAAGTAACTTTCTGCTTGCTTTGATTCAACAATTTGTAATAATGGATTTGCTCTACACTTAGAAATTGTTTGGCAGAACGACCAGTCTCCAGCTTCTGTGATTATTCCCCATGCAGCTCTAAAAATAGACTTCCAGTCTTTGTCACAACTTCTGCCTGAGGTACAGCCTGCAAAGAACTTTCAGTGCTAACCTTAGGTGATGAAGTTTGCAAAGCAGGACACTGATCTGTATGACTGAGGATGGCATAAATTAAGCTCAGTATTTCTGTATTTCCAGTTTCCTCACACCAGAATGAAAAGTGGTTTATATATGAACTATGAACTTCCAGTCTCTAACTACATGGACTTTTAAATAACTGTAAAAGCTAATATTTTCAGTATACCATTATTAACCTAAAATTCCCAGAACCTTAATGCTACCTTAATCTTATTCTCCATTATTTATTATACATTTCAGAGGTTTCTGCTGAATACTCCTAATAGAATGAAGTACTTTGCAGACATTTCTCTGAACTATGTTGGTACCTCTCCCTTTAGCTTATCTTTGCCCTTATCAAGAGGACTGAAAACTGAGGAAATGGAAAAGTTTGGGGGCCTTACTTCTATAGTAATTCTGACATATGCTGAAAAACTAAGAGGTTTACTATGCTGTATAATTCAAATTGATATTAAAAGCAATAAAAGCTATAACGAAAATATCTTTAAAAAAAAGAACTAAAATTGCAATTGCAATATTTATCTCATTGGATTTTACTGTGCAGCCCTGTCACAAACAAAACTTCTTCAACTCAACTGCAGGTTGCCATCTCTTCAGGGGTGTGCCCTGCTTCCAAGTGTGTACATCCAGCCACATCCCCAACAGCATCTCCTCTGTCTCTCCTACACCTTGTGGCTGCTGCTCTCAAACATGTTTCTGCTTCTCTGACTGGCTGCAGTTTGGGAACACAGTGGGGTGGTTGGGCTGGTTTTGAAGCTGTGAAAGATCCTGACCTCCCACATGACACCCCTGCAGCCTCCAGCCACCAAAACCCTGCCATTTATGCACAATAAAATCTCACCCTATAAATCTAAGCACAGCAGAAAAAAAATCACAATAAAATAACAGTATTCTTAATAATTATTTGAGTTTATTTAAGGCTTGTGAAGCCTTCACCCACTACACTGACTTTCACACAACTCGAAATACAATCTTCTTACTAAGACACAGCTTCTGTTAATGTTGTAAGTAGCACTGGATTTCATCTTAACAGGTAAGACTGAAATTAACTCACAACTCACCCATGTCCCATTGCACCATTAGCTGGTTTCACTATGAAAGTTTTCTGTCTACGTTTCTTCTTCAATTCTTTTACATAGTTCTGAAACTGTGTGTATTCTGCAGGAAAGATCCATGTTCGAGGAATGAAACTGTACTCCTGAGGCTGACTCTTGATCATTCTGCAAGAAAAGGGTAATTGAGTTAAAATCTTTTGACTACTTTGATGTTTCAATCCTCAAGATAAAAAAGCATTTATGACAATTTCACAAGGGAACTTTTTTAGCAAAATTCTGTAATATGAAAGCAAACTTTTGCAATTTTTTAAGAATAGTTAGAGCTCTATTACATATTCATATGAGTGTGAATATGTTATATTCAAAAGCAGACTATCTTGAGCATTTTTGCTTATGTGCTTATTATGTTACAGGTATCCATCTTGTTTCTTGGCATCCATCTCACTCCTGTTACAATTTTTGGCCAGTTACCCAGGTGACTTAATGCTATTCCTGTTCTTAGAAATACTGAACTTACAACAAACCATGGATGGTTTGGGTTTTTTTTGGGGGGGGAGGGGGTAGTATTTGGGAAGTATTTTAATTTTCATATTGGTAGGTGTCTGGGAAGGTATGAGGATTAACAGACACAAAAAAGAGGAGTTGGGATATTTGGAGTTTCTTCTTGGGTTCAGAAACAACTGAATTTAAAATTTAAATGGAAGCAATTAAGGAAGAGGTTTTTGTTCCTTTTGAAAGAATTTTAAAAATTAGGTATTGTAGTAGATAGACTTTGATACAGGCCAAGCAACTCATTCATTTCCTATATAGGACAAACCACACAAGCTTTGATTAGCTTGATTTGATTAGCCAAGATTTGTTTGGTCCCAGTATATTGCAATTAAGGTTCCAGGAGCACCTAATTTAATCAAAAGAAAGCAAAGACATTCAAGGCAAGACCAAGCAGGAAGGGAGTAGGGGTGAAGGGATGGAAGAGAAGAACTAAAATAAAAATAGGGAATCAAACTCTGCATCTGGGGAAAGGATGCAGCAAGGTCCTGGTCTCCCTGCTTTTATAGCTGTGGCAGCTGAGGTAGTGAGTGTATCTCATTCTATACCTCTGTTGTCTGTGAAGAAAAACAGAAGAGGAAGAATGGTAAAGAATTCAGGTAGCAGAAGTTTCCATCACCCAGAGCTGTGTATGTGGCAGACAGGAAGGTACACCCACAGCACACTGTCAGTATGGCCAAGGCACACACAGGTTGCTTTAATGCTGGTTGGCAGCCAAAGTATAGGAGCAATGGGGACCTGGTGGTACTATGCACACTGGGATCATAGTTCCCAACAGGATAAATTTGGTTTTTGCTGAGATAAATCCTGGTGCAGCTAGCTTGTTTCAGGTACTCAGAGTACCTGAAACTTCCTTCAAACAGAACCTCATACAAAATTAGTTCAAATAACTCACAACTACTCTATAGCATAGAGTGGACACATCTAAAATACAAATATCCACAGACCAACAGAAAGGAGTCAGAAGTTTAAAAAGAAATTAAGTGATACAGGAAGTTCCCCAGCTTTGATTTTTTTTCTTAAATGCCACTATGGTGAAGTTTAATGCTTTTTAATTAAATACAGATTTAGGTATATTTCTCCTTTTGTATTGAAAACTAATAGCATCAGCATAACTATGTGTAAAAGAGGCAATATAATTTCCATTTTTCATTTCTACTATGAGCTTATTTAACACTCTTGGGCAGATACTTTTTCTTTAAGTGGCTAAAATACTAATGGAAAAAACAGAGCTGTCAGCCACATGTGTAGGGCTAGGACTGTAGCCAAGCCCTACTGGTATAATGGATATGCTGTCACCAAACTGTGTAGCCAACTACCCAACAAACACTCTGCAGAAACCACAATAGCTACAGCAGTACTGCATGAGGTTCAGTGCTTCTGCAGCTTCATTGTAACTATTATTCTTACAAATCTAGTTCAAAGAAAGCCACTAAATAATCAGGAAAACTTTGAAAACAGAAGTAGATATTATAATTCCTGGTTCATTCATGTTGTTGAACTAGTATCTATCTGCTCTGTCTTTATAAATGTTATTACTTTGCCAACTGAGTACCTTATCTAGGCAGAAATTATCCTATTTTTAGGCAAAAAGCAATTTCTGTGTTAGTTTAAATCCCTCCTCAGACTATTTATCACATGCATCATGTTACATGATAGAGAGCTGCCATTTAACTTACTCAAGGGTTTCAATGCACACACTCCCTACTCACTGAATATAGCCTCAACATATTCCTGATATATTGATATTATTTTGTGACTGGAAGTATATCAGTTCTATATGACTTTTCTTTTAATGCATAACTGGGTGGATTACAAACACTTAATATTATGAAGTGGAATACTTCAGCATTGTTTGTAGGTTCTGGGGCTCACTAAAACTTCCAAAATAAGAATTCAGCTCTGTTCTTTCCCTGCAAAGCCCTATTCAGAAAGGCCTTAGGCACATCATTAAGTAGCCTGTGGAAACAAGGCTATTCCATTACAATAGCCCTATTTTTCAGCACATGGGCTGTCCACTACTATGAGTAACCACTTTTCCACTGTGCTGCTCTATCCTTTAGCCTTTACTGTCCTTATCAGGAGGTCTGAGAAATAAACAGCAAATTATTGTTCTTCTGAGTACTGTTTTAGCTGACAAATGTGGTCAGACTGTGCTCTTGATCTCAGAGTGCTTTCTGTACAAAAGAATCAATGGTGTTGAACAAAACATAGCTTACTACAGGCACAACCTTCAGTCTAATAACGCAGATTCCACTGCCTAAATTTCAAAATCCTCTGACTTCTTATGTATGAAAAGTTAGTGGCCATGCATGGATGAGAATGATTCTCTCCCAGCAATGCACACAATATTTGCATATTTTATCATAATAATTGCATACATTCTACATATTCTGTGTTCTAAAAACAAAACAGAAAAGAAAAGAGAAAGAAATTGAAAGAGAGAGAGAGGGAAAGAGAGAGAAAGTGGATATCACATTAATTACATCAGTAGGAAAACAAATTCTGCTCTGTTAGCATTTAAGTTGTGTAAGTCAGGTTGAGGGCCAAAAGATTAACTCTATTAAAAATTGCTCTACAAACTAATTTAGATTAGAATAAAATATTGACATATATTTACCCTCAAACCTTTCCTCACTACCAGGCTACCAGATCATTATTTACTATTGTTTTCTTAGAAGTCCTACTCAGATTCTCAGCTAGGATAATTCACTCACTAGAGTGAGGAGAATTTGTAATTAGACAAATGAGCCTCACTGACTAATTTCTTACATAAACAGTAAGATGCTTCATAGTTTTTAAATTTGATAAACAGAAAAATACAGCCATTAATTATTTTAGACAAGTACTGTCACAGAATTGATCAGGTTGGAAGGAACCTCAGTGGGCCCTCTGGTCCAGCCTGCCAGGTGAAGCAGGGTTATCCTAGAGCACATTGCACAGGATAGTCCAGATGCACTATCCAGACACATACTGTTATTTTTTCTGTTCTACTATTATGGGATACATACATGAGTGTATTATGTAATAGGTTTATTGCACAGTAATTCAGGACTCATCTATATTCTGCTGTTTAGACAGAGAAGTGAACTCACATAATACACCACTGGAGTCAATTGGAGAAATAAAGTAGCCCACTCCAATACTACAGATCCAGGACCAAAGCTAAAGTTATTAAAGAACTTTGGAAATTATTCTTGGTCTTCTCATTGCTTCTTAGTAAAAAAAAAACAAACCTCAAAAGCAATAGTTCTGTATATTATTGCATTAAATACTACAGCTAGAAAACTTCTTAATATTAAAAGAAATATTACTTAGTCATGTTTCTTGCCAGAAAATCCTTTCTGCATATCTCTCCCATTCCTGGAAAATGGTTGATTCTCTGAGGAAGGAAAAAAAAAAAAGAGAGAAAATTAATTGAAACTTTTTAGGTTTACTGGCGTACCTAATTACAATCATTTAAAACATTCAACTGCATGCTCAGGCAAACACAAGTAGTGTTATGTCTAAATTATTTGAGATAGTATATTACACTATACTATGTATTCTTAGCAATGCTAAAGATGCTGCACTTTGTATTCTCCTCCATCAAGGTAAGTGCCCATTGATTTAATTTCCTACATGAGACTATCATACTTTTATTCACAAAGCTATCAAGAAACAAAGAATGCAAACACAAGGTAATGGTAAAAACCCAAAATATTTATTCACAGGACTGTGGAGAGAGCTCTGGTAGTTAACTTACTGCTTCAAAGCTTATGAGAAACTTATAAATGATGTTTTGTATTTTCTTTAAATTGATCATTCACAACACTCAACTGGCAGAAAAAAGCATGAAAGAACAGCCCCAAATATTTACACACCAGATTCCAAGTGGTAAGAATAAATAACTCTGGAAAAGAGAATAGGATTTTAAGCTGTGCAGTGGTACAGCCATAATGCAGCCTGGTTGGTTGTAGTTTGTGTGGGATTCTTTTTTCCCCTCCACACAAATGGAACTGAGCAGTTACTGACAATTACTGAGCATTTCAGAGTGAAGCAGTTTATTGAAACATGTCAAAAATCTCACCACTGTACCTGATAGTTCCGCAGCTCAGCAATTTTCTCTTGCTGCACAGCACAATCACTCCAGATAAGATTTGCTGTTTCATCCTCATCACGCGTTTTCACAAACCCCATTTCTTGTATCACGACACGCACTGTGGAGAAACCACACACTTAGGGACTATTGTGAATCTCTAAAATAGATTCATTTTCAACATTTAAAAAAATCAATTAAGATTTTAAACACTTTCAATATAGAACCCTTTGTCTGAGAACAATGACAGCATGGCAAGCTATTTATCTTGCAATATTTCCATCAGTCTATTGCAAACCTGCCATTACAATGTTACAGCACCTTATAGTGAGGCAGGAATCAGCACAACCACTGATGGGAACTGCAAAGAGCTTCAAGGTATTCCCCAATCATCCAGCAAAAATCCTCTTGTACAGCAGTTAGATTTAATCTTGGTTATGCCGTAAGTTAATTTTAAAACAGTGATGACTATAAGTGTCACTGCAGACAGGGACAAAAATGCCTCCTTAGACAAGGTACAGTGTTGCAAAAATAAATGCATGCATTATTTTAATTAAAAAAAAAAAAAAAAAGGACTGATTATGTGCTATGCATAACTCTGATTCTAGGAAATAAAGATTTTAGTACCAAACATGAAAATACAAAACATTAACAGATTTTATTGAGATGCCTCTGTATAATAATTAAAGTATTTAACATTGAATTTACACTGCTCATCTTTCAAGGCTTTCAGTAAACTTCCAAACACATACATAACACATATTTAGAAGGTTCTTCCACAGCCTTCTTGATTACTTAAGTTTTTGCATTTCAAGGTAACAAGTGGGAATTAATACGAGTAACAAATGGGGATTAATAGATAGGCAATATCCAAAGCTAAGAATTAAATGTTACAAGAAAACCCCAGGCTTCTTATTTCCTTCAGAAATGTCTCACTGTCAGCTTGATGCACATTCCATTAATTCACTCCATTAATCAGTAGCTCTCTCACATCAAAGGCTATTAGGATGAAAACAAAATATGCAGCTTCCTACCAATTTCATATTTTGTGCCAGCAATATTGGCAGTGATGACTCCATTCTTCTTCTTCTTTCTGACTTTCCTTTTAATTGTGCTCTGATAGGGCAGTTCCGAACTCAAAGTCACAGGAGCAGTTCCATGGTTATCTTTGAAAAATAATGTTGTAACTATCAACATTTTTGTATCTCAAATAACATATGCAAATTAACTAAAAATAAAAACAGTACTCCATCACAATTTATAGATACAAGCATACTGAATAATTCACAGGGTACATATATTAAAAATCCAAGACTAGCATACCTCCCTCATTAGGAAAGGATGGCATTATAACCTAGGATAGTGCAGAAATAGAGTTCAAATTCTGTTCCAAATTCTCAGTAAATGGTGAAGTTGTCAAAGCCAAATTACTTAAAACTCCAGTCATGCCATTTCAGTCTCTGATTGTAGAAAATATTAGTTCTGGAATGGATAGATACCTGTGTTAAAAAAAAAAAAATGGAAGAGAGACTGTCATAGACAAACCCTGAAAAAAAAAGTAAACAGCAGGAAACTAAATATGGAAACACTTTCAATTGCATGTATAAACAACTACTTATTTTAGAAGATTGATCAAGCTATTGTAAATACAAAACTTTGTTCACTGAAGTTCAATTATTTTCTTTCTAGAATAGAAAAATAATTTTGCAGTCTTAATTTTCAAAATTAAATTATATTCCCTCTTTTTCTGATTTTCATTTGGGTCTGGGACATTTTGGACATGAAAATAGGTAACACTGAATTCAATCAATACCTCCACTTTCTATCTCCACAAAGCTCAATGAATTTCGAGTCATTTTAAACCAGATGTTATGTAAAAAATTAAAGTCAGACATACTGTGTGATAGGTTTTTAGTACCAAATGGGGAATAACTGAAATCACACTAATAATCTGTTTCCTCTTTTTCATTTTTCAATGTTTTTTTAAAGCAATTGTGCAATCAGCACGTGGCTGCAGTTTCATGACCACTTCATGACACAACGGACATAATTTGAAGTTTTGAAATTAAGACATTTGAAGTTTTTTAGGTCCAGATTAAGTACATGAGAATAATGAGTTAAAATATTAGGAAAAAACCTTGGGAATAGATCACTTCCAAACACACTGCTACATGACTTTGGACATGCAGTACTGTTACACCAAAGTCTGCAAGGAAATAAATGCTATCTTTGGCAGGCTGCCTCAAACAAATCTACAAGTTTTCAAAACATAATATGTTACTGATATAATCATAGAATATAATAACATATAATATGTTACAGTATAATATGTTACTGATCTTTAAAAGCTTTCATTCCTTTTCTGCAGTTATATGTGTAGCTAAAGTTCCTCACACTAGCTTTAGATCAGTTCATATTGCTGCTTTTGGTGATTGCAAGTCTTATTTAAATAGCTTTATAGAGAGCACAAGGGATTTTTTTCTACTAAAAATAGCAGAAAATTACAGCAAAGTCAAATTCAGCCATGACTTATGATGCCAAATATATGCAGTCATAAGACTGGACAAGATGTCCATTAACAAAATTACTAAAATATTACTTATAAATCCACATTTTTTCTTTTTCTGTGTGTGTGCACACAACAGAGGAGAGAGAGATGCAAGTATGTTCTGGACAAGTCATCTACCTTTTAAGAAAATATAAAAGCAGATATTTTGAGCTGCAAGATCCAACTTCCTTTCCAGATAGACATTTACCCTTAACAGCCCAGTAATGCAAAAGGATAAAAAGAACAGATTATGATTCTTTTGTGACTTTCACAAATGTACCAAGAGCCAAACTGTGCATTGTAACAAGACAAATCTCCCTCATGTCCATTGAGTGCCCCTGTGTATTTATCCACAAAGAACAGGAGATGTTTTATCCACAGATACAACGTCACACAGCACAGCAGTAAACCCCAGCCATTTTGAAGTTTGAATGTTTCGGATGACATTATCTGAGAAGGTGGCCTGAAAGTCCTCGGGCCCACTGGCATACTAAAATTAGACACAGAGTTGGGAAAGCAAAGCATTTGTCCTCCTTAACACTGCTGTGAAGGAAAAGCAGTGCTGGGCACAGTGACTCACTGGCTGTTGCATGTTATCTGTTTCTCAGGCTAAGAATACCACCAGGGTACAAGACATGTTTAGTTCCTGGGAATAATACTGAAGTACATCTGTTAACCAATTAAGGACTTCTATGAATGTACAAAAATGCCTGGCAGTCGTTTCTTTGCTGTACTGACTAAAAACTTTTAGTAAATTTGGAAGAATGTTAAGAGGACTAACACAGCCCTGTGAGAAACACCAGCCCTTTACTAACACAGCATGATTTACAAGCTATGATATGCTAATAAAAAGCAAGTAGCTCATAGAACTTTCATTCATCTTAGAATCACAGAAAATTATCTGCCCAAAGTTACTATAATACATTGTATTCTGAAGATGGACCATAAAATTCCAAACTGCACCACACTGCTGAATTACTGCTTTTCTTTAGATAGACACTATTTTATTCTTCTCAAAAGAATATTCTTTAGGGTCTGAATAGCATGTACCAATACTCAATGTCTGTGACCAGTCAACTTTTAAGCACACACACATGAGCTGACAGTAAAGATTTATGGCCACCTTTAGAGTACTCTAAGGACAATTAGTAGTTCAGCCATATGAAAAACCAAGTAATGGGACTGTACTCTGTACTCAAACTTACTTGAAGATTTTAACTTTTCAAAAGCACCATTCCATACCAATAAAGTTAAACTGTATTCCAACCTAAGCTGGAGTGTAATAATTCAAAATTGTTTTACAACTGCTTGACTTCTCTTCAGTAGCCCATCTTTAACCAATCATTTCACTGAAAATCAAAGTACCAGCAGTTCTGAACAATTAATTTTCCAAAATATTTTACATAGGATGCGGTCCTTCTCTTTGTTCCTTTCCAAAGGACAAATAAGGCCCAGTAAAATGGGACAATCTCAGCTTTTCTTCCTACCATGTCAAGTGACAGATGAGAGACACTGCATCGCCCCTGGGGGGACACATCACCCAGAGCAGTGAATTGCTGCTGTGAATTGCAGGCTAAGCCATGGGAGCAGCAGACTTGCCCCTGTTTAGACCTCCCTGTTTTGTCTATCCCCAGTGCAGTAGCATGAGATGTTCCAATTCTACAGCAAGAAAACCTAACACCACCCTGCTGAGGAAGCTGCAATCTTCCTAGGTAAACTGCAAGTCTTCCTCTAACTGCCCTTTAGGTGAACAAGTCTCTAGGCAGAGGAATGGATCACCTGGCAGAGACAGGAATACACATCTCACAGCAAAACATGAAGGGCTGCTGCTGAGGGGAGGAGCTGGAAGGAGGAGAGCACACTCAGACAGCACTGACAGGCAACACAGCAGAGCACAGGCCCTGGCAGCCACAAGATCCTACACGTCTCTTTCAATTCTATACAGCAAAAATCATCCCAAAGTTACTCCATTCTCTGACCCAGGTCCTCCTCAGGCACTTTCTTCTAGCTCACATCTTCTGACTTGTGATTATTGCCAACCCTACTCTCAGGTCAGAGCTCAGCTGAAGGAAAAGGCCTGCAGCACAGACTGCTCTGCAGGCAGCCTTTACCAGTTACAGGCCAAAGCTGATTGCAGGACTCACCCAGATCATGCACAGTAACAGCAGCAGCATTGCCAGGTTATAATTATGTCCAGTTCTGAGTTAGTTCTTACACCTGTGACAAGTTTTTGCTTATAAAATCAGCATAACCTATAACCCAAGTTGAGCTATAATAATGCAGAGGCATATCTCACTAGTAATCTATGTACCTGAGAGACCTGTTTCTAATAGATTGCTTTTAATAAGATAGAAAAAAGCATTCTATTTTCAAACTGGGACTTTTGGAGCAAGTCAGCTGAATTCTGAATTCACACTCAGGCAGAAAAAGATTGCAGTTCCTGCTGCAAATACCACTGCCCTCCTGAAAATCCTGATACACATAAATTGGTGAAGGTTTGTGGCTCAACCATACAGATTCAAGGGTAGCTGAACAAAAATGGTTAACATATAAATGGAGAAATACTTATGAAGAAACGAAAGCATCTTCATCAGGTTAGCACATTCTTATATAAACAAGCACTTTGACTAAAAGTGCTCTACAGGGAAAAAAAAGGATGAGATGTTATCTTTACAGCTGCCTGGCAAAGGTGTGAGAGTGACAGTAGGAGAGATACATTGCACACAATCCTGTCCTAGAAAGGCACAGAAGACAAAAAAAAAAAAAAAAGAAAAAAAAAGAAAGAAAGAAGGATCTTTTTTCCTCCAGGGACAGGAGAGGCGGGATACTCTTGCTGGAGAGGTAAATGTTGCACACAGACAGAAAACACAGCAGATGCTCAAGTCTATTTAAAGGAACAGTCTGAGCAGGATATGAGAGTGCCTTGGTAAAGAGCAGGGGACAGTGGAAAGTGGTTTCATAGTTAACAGAATGATTCTTTGATGAGCTGTAATATATTCTAGAAATTCAAAAATTAATAGTATTTTATGCTGTTACACAAATTAAGTGTATCATAATAAGTTAGTAAATTGCCTGGAAAATATTCTCCTGGCCTAGATTATATGTAGGTATTTTTTTAACAAATTCCTCTCTAATTTCCTTGTGGTTTTTTCTCCAGACTACTCACAAGTGACCTCTGCCTTTCATGAACCTTCACTTCATGTCTTGATGCAGTCTGGAAAGTTTTTAATCTCTAAATAGTAACTGTATGTCATTAGACCCCCACCCTTTTTTTTTGCCCCAAACAATAGGCATCCCAGAAAAAGGTTTCATTAATCAGATCAAAAATGAGCAGGGAGAGTCAAATTCAAACTGAAAATAAGGTAGTGCAATTTGAGAATCTCTTCCAAACAACTCAAGTCAATGAGATTCTTCAACCTAGTTTGGATCATACCAGTAACTAAGAAACCACAACTGTGCACCTTAAGAAGAAAAGATTAGATTGCATGTACACATTTCAAATTATTTAATCTGATATATTTAATTGCTCAGAATGGTAGAATCACCTGCTACAAAATACTCCATGTTCCACACATCACTCAGTGTACTGTTTGTAATGAGAACTTCCTTCCTTCTAAGCAGTTGTGACAGTACTGGTGTCCAGATCAAAAAGCTCCATGGGTTATAACTACACATCCATGAACAGAAAACAAGACTTCAGATCTTCAGCCATGGTACATATGACAAGACCTTTCAAAGACAGCTAACATCCTACACACCTAGGTGAAAAAAGGATTGTCAGGGTAATTTCCTGAATTTTTTGGGTACAGATAAGTACTCACTCATCCACAGTGGAATATTTTAGAAGAGATTTTCAAACTAGCAGACTGCTTTCCTCTGAGCCCATTAGTGCATTTTACTCAGTGCTGTCACAAGTGTCTGGAAATGCAGAGGAGCTGGAAGGAAACCCACAAAGCTCCTGACATAAGGAGCTTTCACAGTGAAATGGAGACACACTGGAGATACAGTTACAGAACTGGGCAGGCGACCACAAGGATGGAAGGGCAACATCATAGTGCTGCAATCCCCACTCTTCACTTAGCTGGAAAATTAAATTAACAAAAATTTCACAGAAACAGGAAAAAGATGTGAACATAGTCTTCAGAGCATTGACCTAGCAAACATTTGAGTTCTGTGTTTTTTTCAATCTAACATTTACTCTTTAATTACAATTACTCTTAGAGTGTGGAAGTCTGGACACAACTTAGTGAGAGGTGTGCTACTTATTACAGTCATGCAAACATATAATCTACTGTTGATCTGGAATTAAGATATAAAATGCAGATTCAAAATGAGATTAAGAAATCAACAGAAATTATAATAGAGAAAAATGCCTTTTTCAGTACCATGATCAGCAAGATGATAACAATTATCAGTCACAAAACTGCAGAACTAAAAGCCTCCTACCCTTTCATGTTTTTTTAATATATGGCCTAATAAAATGTATGTGCAAGTGCTCCTGCTACAGACAAGCATAGCAGTTTTATTGTTACATGTTCAAAGAACAATTTGGTGGCAAGTTCTCACTCTCACAGAGAAATTCTCTATGCAAAAAGTAATCTTTATTTTGAGGCTTGATATGTCAAAGTGACAAGCTTGTTTTTAAAAGGCTATCTGTCAGCTGGCTTAAAATTGCATGTAATTAGGGTTTGGTTCAAAATTTTCTGGAGTCAAATGAAGTCTATTAATTTAAACATCCTTCATTCCCACCATCAAAGACATTTATACAGCAGTTCTTTCAGATAAAGAGAATGTACAGATTTCTCAGGTGTTTGCTTTGCTGAATGGACAGATACAAGCTACAAAGGAATACAAACAGCATGATTTACACAACTTTTTTTGAATCATGCAGTTCTATAAAGCAACTCCCTGAACTGGTTTATCTGAATGGCCAGCATTTCTAAAGCTTCTAACATTTCCCTAAGCCACCAAACCAAATGATCAAGCCAAGCTACAGTGTGTTATCTTAAATGGCTGGAGCCCTGCCAGGAGATGACCCTTCAGTGCCAGCTCCAAGGCCCAGCAACACGCAGTGGCACAGAGCCCTGGGAGCTTTGCAGTGTTATTTCACAGCACATTTTACTTTGGTCCTCTCCTGACTTTGCACTTCACAGCTTTGGATTGAAATTTTTCATTGTCTAATATCACAAAACGTCTATGAAATGATCAGTACAGAGTCCCTGATGCAAAAAACAGGAAATGGATTAGAAGCTGTTAAAATGGTGGAAGCTTCACATTACAGTTTCACAGGCATTAATCACTTCCTACTCACAAAATACAGAGATCACAACCAAGCATAGAAGCAATGTTTTTATTTTCACTGTTGTCTTGAAGTAATATTGCTTCTTTTTTCATTCATCCATTTTACAAAATGAAACTTCAAGTCACTGGCCAAATTTAAATCAATGTCAAATTTTTCAAATCTGAAGATTGATTTTCTGTTTAAAAAATTACCTCCATAGTGACTTTTATTACAGAGCACACAATGTGACTATCTGTTAGCTCATTTTCACCCTTCAAAAGCCCTTTCTAATGTGATAACATACTTCAGACTGTTAGCAAATTGAGTACTATAGAGTTTCATAGTTATGGTTTGAGTATTGAACAAGGACCATCACAGAAAGTGAGACTGAATTAGAAAAGTACAATAAAAGGTCAAGGTTTGAATCTTTTACTGGTTCAGTAAAACATAGAGAATACATTAATTGACAAGGCAAGAGAAAAGAATCTGCATGACTTACAAATCAATAATTAAAAAATAAAATGCTGTGAACTTTAAATAAACATTATTTAACATTCATAATTGCAAGGAAAAATAGCTCAAACAAGTAAGTGTAACAATGCTTTTATACAGCAAAATCTAAATTTCAGAAAAGACATATCTCTGTCACTTGCTGCTAAAAAAATATCAGCTTCATGTTCTACTCTCTGCCAGCAAAAAGCAGAGACAATGCATAGATCTTGTACTACTGTTCACCACTTCACTAAGTGTCAATAACACCATAAATCTGAGAGCAGGACATTTCACTAACTCTGGAACACAGTATAGTATTCCTGTCCCCTGATCACAGTAAGCTCCAATGACGACTGCTGAATGGAACCTAATCTCTATTTATTATAGAACCATTATATACAACCATATACATACATATATGAAATGGTTTTATATAAATATATTATATACAACCATTCCACCTTCATTTCAAACAGCATTGGTGTGCTGTAGGCATTTGCAGCCCAGAAACACACACCATTAGAGCCTCAGCCACATCAGCTCTGCAAGTGACAACTGAGTGGCCAGACACCCATGGCCACAGGAGGGCTGGACCCCCAACACCTCAAATGAAGCATTCCCTTGAACCAAACAGCACAAGGACATTTGTTTGCTTTGTCTTGAGGACTGAGTGCAGGAAGCCTCACTCACTGATGGACTGACTCACACTAAGGGCCAACGCTGTGGTGAGACAACCATGGCCTCTAATAAACAAAACAGAAATGATAATGTTTCATAATGATTCTGTGTTATAGTGATATTGAGGTGTGACATTAACATTGTGGGTTTGGTAGGGGGAAAGGTAAACAAGAGAGAGTTAGAAGAGAAATTTGAGTTGTGGCACCTGCGGGAGCATCTCTCTTTGCTTTAGACTTTGCAGTGTGCCATCCATGCTCTTCATCATGGCATGTCAGCACACACCAGCAGCTATCACAGGGTGCTTTCAATTGTGTACACCACACACTAATCACTGCTGGAATTATACTTCTCCTTTCTTTTTCTATCATTCACTTCTCAAAAGATTTATTTCTCTAGTAAGAGCTAGAGGCCTTAGGGATCTACAAGATAGGACAATTTAACATTTTACATATATCAGCAGAGCTGTCTCAGCATAAAAAGCACTAATCCTTTAATGAAGCTGATATGTTTGCAGTGATTCATTGTATTATAAATAGACCTTGGGGAGAGATTTGCTAAGGATCTTGGGGAAGAAAAAAAAAGAGAAAAAGATATCTTTAGACCATTCCCCCTCACACATCAAATTCTCCCTCCCTTGCTTCAAGCTGGCAGAACTGGCTTAGTGTGAAAACTACCTCAAGCTCAGGAACACAGGAACACAAGTATGGTTCAATTAATTTCTGCAGAGTTCTGTGTATCACAAGAGCCACACCTCAGCCTTGTGCTGGTCTGCCTCATTTCATCTCATATTTTACAAGCCTGCTATTCACAGATTCATTTCAGCATCACTAGACATGGGCTGCAATCCTCACACACAGCCCACGACAACTCTGATTGAAGATTACATCATCCTAATTCACATGCTGCCACATAATATTGTTTTCTAGTTTAACAACAAGGGTGACACTCCCACAGCAGTCTGAAATTTAAATTGGCAGACATAAGCCTGTAGTTTCAGCACCCGATGTGCAAATGTTAAGACAATAATCAGGTCTTGAATAAATCACCAAAAAGAAGTTTCTTGCAATCACAAGAAACATTTATTCAAAGGCTTCTTAACCAAGAAAGTACAAGAAAGGTGCTCTTACATGATCACCCAATTCTTTATCACATTATCCTGACATTAACAACTATGAAACCATTTGCTCAGCTCCACTGGCAATACTTGTGTGCATGTATGAGTGTTGGTAGACCTCTAACATTTTAATGACTGTCACATACTTGTGCTCTGTAAAGAACAAACGACAGTCAGAAATATTCACAGTTGGCCTACAATACCACTGAGACCACTGCAGCCAACACTCTGTGCTAGTAAGAGTTTGCAAACAGCCAATAAATGAACCAGAAACCCCAGCAGCTACAAAACATTTCACACAACCATGCTTTTCTCCCCACAGCTTAGTACTTGGGGCTCAGTGGGGTATCACTGATTTGAAAATATTTTTGCACACGAAAACAGGAGAACATCAAGCAGTTTCAAAAGGATCTGAGCCCCCAGAAGCTTCTTTAAATGAATTGACCTGATTTATAGAAATTCCCTTAAAAGGCTGGATTGGCTCCAAACCCTCTGTGCCACACTTTTATCCACTGTAGGGGATCTAAATAGAGTCACCATCCTCATCGGTAGTGAGATGAGACTCCGTTTTCCTACAACAGGAATATTTTGTGCAAAAACTGCTCACCTGTAGAGAAATACAGCATGTAGTCACAAAGCCTAGAAAAACAACGTCTTAAATATTGATCCTAAATTGAATACTTTGAATACCCAAATAAGAGAGAAAAGTGAAGTGCACCAGACTTTATACTAGCTTTTTCACTTAAAACATGAAGAATAGCTTACAAAAAGTAATTTTCTGGGATTTGCCTGAACTCATAGGCTCAGGATAACATACTTTCTGAATGGTAAGTACAGCATTACTGAGGTAACCCTGTAGTATTCAGTAGTTTATTTATTGAGTAATCACACAGCATCTCTGGGCTGCAGAGCCCATACTGACAATAGCCCCAGAGGTTTTTAATGTAGTTTAAAATAATTCCAAAATCTGAGGAGATAACTGCCCTAAGCATGACTATTGCCTCCATTGCTTTAATCACAGCAGACCAGTTCCAAGTTTGGAACAATATCACAGTTATTGTGTCCTCATCCATCTTGGTCAAGTCTCAAAAAGCTACACTTGAAAGTCAGTGGTTCTGGCATGTGTGTAGTATTTTTTTTTTCTTCCTTTTTTTAATTTTTAATTTTTTTAAAAAATGGTTGGTTAAGATTAAGAGCTAAGAGCTACACTTGAAAAGTATTCTGAAATGAAAGTCCTCAAACAGAGGCTGGAGTAGTGGGATATTCCATTAATTTAGCAAGGGTCAATTTTATATTCCATTGTTTTAATCTTATATTTTTTAAAGGTGTATTCACAATGAAAAATAAAATGCATAAACTTACATAGTCAAATGCATGCTGGCTGCAAAGCTAACTGCTTTTCAAATATTCAAAAGAAACAAATACATTAATTTCTTCTTATATTATAGCAACATACATCACTGTCAGCCAAAATAAAACATGACTGGGAACTGAGCCACATACTTCTTTTTTTTAATCATATTATCTTAGGCAGAAAATTATGAAATTCATTATTTTGTGCTTCTGACTCTCTCAGACATATCATGCCCTTCACACTATAAAAAAATATTTGTAGCCAGAGAATGGCATATTTGCCTTATAACCACAGATAAGGAAAAAAGGAAAAGCACCAAACTGAGTCAAAGGCATTTTTAAATCCAAAGGTATGGAAAAGTTACAGCACACCTAATAACTAAAACAATAAATCTTTCAGAAAATGTTTCATGCAAAGTGTCAATACAAATGAGAATGGAGGAGATCACAACTGATATACCAAATGGAAAAAAAAAGAGAACAGAAAAAAAATGCATTCATAGTTGGCTATTGATGCAGGACTCTGAATATTAATTCACAAACATAAAGCTTCTTCACAGTTTCTTTAGCTCCTTTGATTACTCAAAGGAAGAAAAAGCTCCCTTCAGGAAATTTCCCAGTCCCATCATTCTGAAGATGCATACAAAAATTACATTTTTTTTCTCAAGTCTATAGTATAAATTAGATCAACCATAAAGGATTTTCTCTGTAACCTAGTGAGGTAAATATAGATATTTCTATTGACTTTTGATGTTTCAGTTCCAGGACAGACCTGCTGATGGCACAATTCAGAATTATAATTAAAAGTCTGGTCTCATCCATGCCAAAACTAGAGTCCATTTAAATCAAACTTCCAGTTCACAGTAGAAATTACAGCTCAAACTTACTCCAAATTTCTCTCTTTCTTGACAAAGATTACAAACTTCAAGTATTACTTTCAGAATTGCTTGGCTGTCTAGAGGCAGGACTTCATATTCCACAGCTCATGCAGGATTCACGTGTTTAGAAAGAGGGATTACTGTGTAGGTGATATATAGATACACTGCCACAGAAAATACTTCATGCTGCTCTCCACAAATACATTTTGTCCAGCTAATGGTTCACAATTTACTGCATTCAGTAGGTGCTACTGAATCTAGTTCTCTATTATAAGGAGAGATAAACTTCAAGCTCAAGAAAAAGCATAAAAAATAAAGAAAAGGAACAAGAATCCTGGAAAAAGAAATCATTGCAAAATATATGTGGTGGACAGAATGCATGAGCATTCAAAATTAAGGCAATGGATTTCAATTAACATAGTCTGCAGTAGAGAGTCATAGTGAAAAAATAAAAAAATCACAAACAAACAAAACCTTTGCAGCAGTATGTGGCAGGGTGATATACCAAATTCTTCTGCACACAATTACTGATAGTGCAAAACACTTATTTACCATGGATTTAGCTGACACGATTACATACTGCAAAACACACAGTCATAGCAGGACCTCCCACTGATGTAGAAACAGATTTGAAATAATTCTGCAGTACAAGTAGCAAAATGAAATCACTTACTGTTAGTGTTGCATTGCTGTAACTATATGAAGAGTCAGCCCTCCGGAAACAGGTTTTTCTATCAATAATTGACAGCTGATACAGTTTCAGGCAGTACTACACAAGGGAAAGACCAGCTGCAGCAGCAGCTCCTTCCCATTTAGCCTATCTCGAGCACTTTTTAGACCTCTTTCTTAACCCTTTCTAGGTATTTTCTCCCTGTGTTTTGGGTGGCAAGACAAAGGCACAATACATGCTATAAGAAAAGAATGCATTATTTCCCACTTTACTTAGTGACAGGAATCGTGGGAAGAAAGCAGGATTTAGTCATAACAATAAGCTAACAAGAAGTAAAATCTAAAAACAGAAAATGACTCAGTGACTGGAAAGGTATAACAGGGATATAAGCTACTGTAACCAGGACAATAGTTTCTCCAAGCACAGAATTAAGAGGTCAAGATCACAATAACACAAGACACTAGTATAGCAGAAGGCTAAAGAAGTTCATAATTTGCAATAAGTAAAAAGATTCTCTTTCTCTTCCAGGCTTGGGCCAATAAGATCTGAGCTTTGAAATCAAACCTATCTGGTTTCAGTGAAGGCAGCATTACAATCTTATGGATCAATTTTTAAACCAAATGAAATATTAAAAGTTGTGATGGAAGGAGGAAGAGGTACATCCCTTTACAGAACAGCTGTTTCTGTAGTATTCTGAAACCATTCATATGCCTAAAATGAGGTGGTTTTCTTTTACAATGTCAATTTATACCAATAAGAAATTGTTTTCTGCCATGACTTGAGGAGATCGCTTTTCTTTGTCATATTGTTCTTTTATATTAAGAAAAGATTGCTCTGATTTGACAGCTCAGTGTATTTTAATGGACAGTAGACCACAAAGGATATTTGACAATAAAAAGTTTGGAAAGTTTCTTTGTTCAAATGGATTACTCTTCCCCCACAGAAAAAAAAAAAAAAACAACCACCACCAAAAAATAACAACCATGAAAGAAAACTAGAGATACCAAGTGCACTCCATTCTTTTGCATTAGTTTTATAGGAGTCAGGCCCATCAGATGTGCCAGACAAGACTGACTGCATCACTAGTGCCATACCTATCCTACAAGGATGTGTTGCTTTAAATTTTCTCTTTCATATTATCCAGATTTTGTACTGCATTAGTATATAACTCTGAAGTTCATATGAAGTGTTAGCAAGTTCTCCTCAGTTTAGTTAGACAAAACAATCCTTTTCCAGCCCAAGAACCAAGGACACCATGGCAGCTTCAGGCCCAATAAGTATAAACAACAGCAAATTGAGGAGAGCAATCTGGGAGGGTGGGACTTCATAACCTGAGGCTGTAATTGGACAATTAACCCCAATATGTAAATGGATCAAAACTTACAAAAGTGTAAAAACTTGTGACCCCTGGTCCCTCTTGGCCAGGCTCTTGTACTGCCCAAGGTGTATCCTTTGAAGGCTTTTTAATAAATACCTACTTTATTCCTTTAACACTGTCTGGCCTCTGTTCTAGGTAGCCTCCCAAGGCATCAGATGAAATATTATGGATAGATTCTAGTGAGATGGGAAAGGATATATTCACATAAACTCTTGGTACTCCTACTAGCCCAAATGCCAGCCTTTGGAAATCAAATGCAGCTAGAATGCAGCTGGGGAGCAGAATGTGCAAAGGCTACAATGTATGTAAAAGACATTTCCCCTTACTCCTACCCTCTTAGGTAGCAAATGATAGGAGCAGAAGCTCTCTCCAAACAACAGAGAATGTCTCTCTTGCTTGCTCATTCATGAGAAGGATTAAGGTCTCTACTTTAGTTATGACTGGCCAGGTACAGCTTCCAAAATTGAAGAAATTACTTCAAGGACTTCAAAACAGTAGGAAATTATAAGAGGAAACTTAGTGCAAACAACGGAGACGCAATTTCATGTGGAAGAATAGAACAGGGAGTGAAATCTGGACATCTCTCCTGAAGTCTCTTCCCACAGATGGCTTTTCCCCATGGCTCCTCATACTGTTCTGGTTCCAGGTGTCTTACATCCAGCTGTTGCAGAGACTCAGCTTTAACTGTACCATTAATCTATTATCCTCAAAAAACTGGAACCATATTATGTATATATATCCTATGACTGAGATTTTTTATTTATCAATGAAACTAAATGTTGTGTTGACTATCTGTGTCAGACCTTCCCAAACACACATTCACAAGAATATATCTTCTTTTTTATTTTCATTTCTAATAAATTTTATTTCATTTTCTCATAAAATATCAAAGACTTGCTTCATGTATGTGTTTGTATTCCTGAGTGTTGCTTTTGGCAAAAAGGTCACAATGTCCTTTCATTTTTTCTTCATACCTAGAGGCAACAGAACAAAGTAATATATAGGCTTTTTTAATTGACTGCTCGGGGTCATTAACTGCATAATTGCTCAAATGGTGTCCAGACTTTCAAATCTAACTCTGGATTGTTTCCTTACTTGTCTTCTATTTCTGCACTTGTGGATGCTGCTCTGGAGCATTGTCTGTCACTGTCTAAGCTGAGTTGCCAACTAAGCACTCCGCCACCACTAGCTTCCTTCCCCACCACCTCAATCTCCAAGGATGGGCGAGGGAATCAGGATTAAAGTAAGAAAAGTCATGGGGTGAGATAAAGACAGTTTTATAGGGAAAGCAAGAGCTGCATGCACAGGAAAAGTAAACAAGGAATTCATGAACCACTTCCCACGGGCAGGCAGGCATTCCCAGGAAACCACGGCTCCGTCATGAGTAACACTTCTTTGGGAAGACAAAAGACATCACTCCAAACATCCCTCCCTTCCTCCTTCTTTATCTGCCCCCCTCTTTATCTGCCAAGCATGATGTCATATGCTATGGGATACCCCCTTGGTGGGTTGGGATCTGCTGGCCCAGCTGTGTCCCCTCTCCATTTCCCATGCATCCCCAGCCTCCTTGCCAGCATGGCAGTACGAGAGGCAGAAAAGGCCTTGGCTCTATGTGAGCCCTGCTCAGCTCTAACAAAAGCATCTCTTATCAACATGGTTTTCAGCACAAAAGCAAAATGTAGCCCCAAATAATGTGCTGTGAAGAAAATTAACATTTCCCCAGCCAAAACCAGCATAACATCCTAAAAGATTCCCAACTCCATGAATTTGAAACAGATTTGGCTTAAAACAGCACTGATTCCTGTATCTCCATGCTTTATTTTATCCACTAGATATCTCCTTTCCATCCTCCGAAACATTATTTTCAGTAAATGCTCCCATTTTTTAAGTGGCACAAAATGTACCAAACTCATGTTCTCAGATCATTCTTACTCATTTTTAGAAAAAACCCCTTTTTATTCAAATTAATGCCTAATTGTTAATGCTCTCTATTAATCTATAGTCTTTCAAAGACTTCAAACTGACATAAAAAGTTAGGATAATATATCCCTCTAAAACCTCCATGAAATAAAATGTAATTCAAAGGGTAGTTTTTCCTGGGTGAGCAAATTGCACATCTTCAAGATTTTTTTCACCAATAATTCATGAAGTGTTTTTGCATGTTTCTCCCACCTTCCACACCACCAAGATAAGATTGGAAGGATAAAACACTATTACAAATTCACAGAAATTTCATGTTCAATGAACACTAAAGACTTGACAACCACCCACAAAAGCACAGAAAGCACAGTCTTCTATTCTATATACTTTAAGAAAAGTTAATTCTGAGCAAGCAGATAAGAGTGATTTCCCCATCAAATCTCACAATATTTTGTCCTGTCAGTCCACTTGTTTTTAGTGGTCATAATCATTACCAAGACCTTTGCCTCTTCACCTGCAACAATTCAGTATTAAGCATCTGATTTCATTTTCTCATGCTATACTCTAGTGCCTCCACTGCACCCTATAGGGATATATCTGCATTGGTTTTCCAGTGCTAAAAATAAAACAAACACATGTCAACCCAAGGACAAAGTTGAAAGGAAACATACTTTAATGTAACCAAAGAAGAATATATTTAGCATTTTGCTACTAAGCAAGGATGAAAATAAACATGTCAACACATCGCTGTGTCTAACTGTGAAACCCACACCCCACTCAACTCTTTCTGCAGCATTTATTATATATGAAAAGTGGATTTAGTCTTCATTTCTTTCTTCTGAAGAGTGACTGTTAGTACTCTGTTACTACTGCTGGCCACAAAGGGCTCCTGAACTGCAGTGTAAAGCACTTCCATCCTTTTAAGCAGCCAGTTTTTCTATCAATTAGCAGTAATGTAGCCATCTGAGGTGCATTTGGACAGTGGTGCATATTAAACTTCAATTTGGAATCCTTCCAAAACCAAATACAAGCCTAAGTGGGAAGTGGCATGACACTTACTCCACTCCAGAAAGTGAAAAGTGATCCTAAATCAGAACATTTTCTTTTGTCTTTCTTTTATTATTATTGTTAATTTGGGCTTTCTGTAAAGCTGTACTGTTCCTCTGTCCCCAGAAAGGAATGCTCATAAAAACCTCATGTGATTATATTTTTTAATATTGCCTTTGAAACAATGTATATTTTAACATTTTCAATTATCTGAACTTATTTTTTAACACTGGGAAAACAAATAGTACAATTGTATAGAGTGGCCTTCATTTTGGAGATCCTGCATTCTGATTAAAGCTGATATTGAAGACCATTATGTCTTCTTTACTTAACCTGTAAACAGGTTTTAAACCTTTTTAACACAAAGCCAAAAATTTGTTCTAATACATTAGAGTTTGTTTCCTGATATATGGAATTCAAGGCAGAGCAAGATGTTGGCAAATGAGTATAAATTAATGTGGTAGAATTGTGAAATTATTTGTACAGCTGTATGAACACTTCAGAGAAAAGGCAAGGAGGAAAATTGGGAAATGCTCCTGGCAAAAAGCTATTACTTTAACCCCTACAGAACCTGTAGGTTCTTGCCTTCACTGCCATGAATAAGAGGATTCAGTGGACTGGGGCACTATGGAATCTCCTGGTGTGAAAGATTCTGGCTCCAAGGGGTTGCAACCCTGGAACAGGAACATTTGCTCTAATGCCCACCAGGTTCAAAGGCTGACTCCTCCAAAATGTCACCTCTTTCCTCACATTCAACTGCAAATTATTCTTTTACCCATCAGTGTAGTAGACATCAACAAATTCCATTCTAAATTTAAAAATACATTAGTATTTTAAATATTAATGCTAAAAAGGTTCACTGGTTCTGGTAAACCTTCCAGGAAGCTCATAATGTCTGCAAAAGCAGTAGTTGCAGAGTATCATTCTGGCAGGACTTGAGGTAAGCATTAATGGAGCTCTAAAGAGCTCCTTGTGCTTAATAAGGGCCATTTGACTTCCATCGGTAGGATTCGAATGGCCCCAATTAACTTCTAGGTATGTAGAAAATAAAAATTAATCGAGGGCTAAGTATTCTGAAGTTCACAAGGGAAAAACAAAATGCAGATAATATGCTTCAATATGAGTGCTGGGCTACTTGCAGTGAAACTTCTTAGCTTTGACAGTTTGTATGCACCTTTCCAAATAAAATGAACTCCCTCCTTAAGGGAAATCCAAACTATTCTTTTCCCACTCAGATCATTGTACAGTCACTGTGTCAGCTATGGATGATGGAAATACCTCATCAAAAAGAAAAAGAGTGGCAAGCATTCATCTTTTTTGTCAGGGACTGATACAAGGCCTATCAAAAAAATTCAGTGTCTCCATGACTTAGGATTGCCCCAAAAGACATAACACTTCCAGGCAGTAATAACACTTGGAATTTTCTGAAGATTTGGGGAAACATATAGAAGTGAGAAATTAGCATTGTTGGTTTCTACAAGATATGTTTACACTGATAAAATCATAGCACAAAATTTAAAAAACATTAGTAACTCATATCAAAAAATTATCTTGCAACATGCTGCCATGTGCATTTTTTAAGACAGGGGCTTTGCAAAAGTAGATGCAGGATAGCTTGGAAGATATTATCCATTTCTCTATCTCAGACATCAACATTTCATTTCAATTTCTTGCTTCCTAAGGATTTACATACTTAGATTAATGTGTTCTCAATTAGTATGAGACATCTGCAAGTATCTAGTAAATGCAAAAATACTCCTTAACATATTAAAATACAGGCAAGGAAAAAAAGAAAAAAAAAAGCACAGAACATTAGAAAATGTGGATGTTCAAGAAATTTGCTATATGTATCCTACAGAGGCTTTTAAAATTTATAATAAATATCCATGGATGGAGATGCAAAATCAAGAAATCATACTTCAGTCATTCTTGATGTTGACAATTCAGAGCGAGCACATTCAGCAGTCAGCATCAATCTGCCACATTTCACCTTCAAAATTCTATTTATGGCTTTCAAAACCAACATACAGCATTAGAAACATCTTACAGAAAAGTCCTAACTATACAAAAAACTGCAAGATGGCTTTGTGTCTAACTGCTTCTTGATCAATTAATCTCCCAGTTCTTCAGACTTGTCCCCAGCTAAATCCATGCTGCCAATTTACCACTATCTGCTTTGGAAGAACACGGGAACAAATTTTATTTTGATTGCAAACCTGAGCCTCAGATTACTAAAATGACTGTTAGATTACTGGAATAATTACCTAATAACTGCTGACAGGCTTGATCTCCTGGCCTCTTCTAACACTCCCAAAGTGCTGGGCAGATCCCTTTGGAAATATGTGGAATGTATCTAAATCATCAGAAATCTAGAATACGGGCATTTTTCTAAAGAAAAAGACCTGATAACTATTTTTCTAGACTTTCTTGCATAATATGGCCAATACCTGCAGGTAAAAACATATTTTGTCATTATAAAGAAGTCACATACTCTGTATTAAATAGCTCATGCAGTTTTCTGAAGCTTTGTAACATTTTTCTCCAGAGAATCTTGCTTCAGAAGTAACAGCTCCATATGTCATCACAAACATTCTATTTACTTACCACATAGGAAAACCCCTGACATAATACCTACTTCTCTATTTTTTTTTGTTTGAACTATCATTGACACATGTCTTATTTTAATTAAAACCCCCATCACAGCACTTAAAACAGGGGTAAAAGCCTCTATAGATGCCAAGTCACTGTATATTTTAAGATACTCTGCAGTATTTGGGGAACAACCAATTCCCACAGAGAAAAGTACTTCTAATCATTCATATGTAGAAAGAGCCAGCAGGATTTCTTCGAATATTATTTAGATAGGTACTAACGCTCTGGTTAATTAATGAGGGATTTAGACAGAAAATATACTGGGCTACGGGTGGGTGGGATGTGTGCGTTTGGTGGGTTTAGAGGGGGTTTAAGAAGGAATAAAATCTAATTTTGGTACTCAAACTACAAATACTACAGAAAGGCACAAAAGCGATCAATATTGAGACCTTAAGTCAGTTTCACAGAGTTCAGCAGTATGTTCAAATTCCAGCATCAATTGCTTTTCCCTTTTGCTTACAATTATGTGTGGTTTTTAGCAGCAAAAATTCAAAAAGATCCCACAGATTATGGGCTTCCAACTAAGCACAGAAAGCACAGGAAGATATTTGACTTGCATCTCCAGAGATTTAACTTGTTCTACATTTCAGCCTCCACTGGGTACCACTGCCAAAAGACGATCCCATTTTAAGCTTAACTGGCTCTGAAGAGACCCGGCCGTACATGCGATACGACCCGCACAGACGATGGGTTTCGCATGCAGAAACTGGGGGGGAGGGGGGCGAGAAGAGAAAATTAATACCTTTAATCCTGAAACGCCTCCTGGTTCCCTATTCCTCACACTGCGACACGCGCAGTCATCCTCCCTCCCTGCGCGAGGGCTGCCCGCTGCATTGAGGAAACTTCCCGAGGGGCGGCTGCCCGCGCTCCCGCCGCACCTGCCCGCGGCCCCGGGCGGACAGCACTGCTCCGTGTGCCCCGGGGCACGGCAGAAGCGGCGGGGCTGCCTTCTCTTCTC
>JANPWX010000080.1:3415418-3430677 GCA_024734555.1 Trochalopteron elliotii | reverse complement strand
GCCGCGCGGGGCCGGGGCGGGTGGAGGCGCCCGCGGGCCTGGAGCTGCCGGTGGTTCCCTGTGCACAGCCCGGCCCCTGCCCGATCCACAAATCCGTGCCCCTGCCCGCGGCTCCAGTTATTTTCCTCTTCCCCTTTGGACCCGTAGCCAAATGTTTTCTTCCTGTGTGCACAACTGCTGTTTGCAACTCTGAAACAGCCATTTCGGGCTTTTCCTGAAATACTTTGCATCCTCACATTAAGGCACATAACCTAATCAGAGAAATGCAATTAAGGTTCGAGAAACATAGAAACGCTTGTCAAATATTTTTTTTAGGAATTTATCAGAATATTAAAAAGTTTCACAAAAAAGAATACTTTAAGAATAAATAATAAAACCCAACTGAAATTCAGTCAGTTTATCTCAGATTATGTAGCATCCACCGTGTTTATCAAGGTTAGGGGTTCAATTCACAAGCAGTGGAAGTCACCATGCGTTTGATTTCAGCTGCATCATGTTTGCCATGGAACTAGCTGTAATCTTTCATTGATTTCTTCTGGTTTATTAATTAATTATCTTGCTTTGTTCATACTATTACATTCTTACATCACACTTTCCTCACTACTGCATACCTTTAAGATCAATTCCACCAATTTTTTTCTGCACAATCTCTTGGCAAAAATAAGGCCTTCCGTAAAATGTCTCCTACTACTTTTTTAAAGGCAGTTAGAAATAAATATATTCAGTAGGTTTAGTTACAAGTTTTCTATTTCTTGATCAGAAAGAACTGAAACAAAGTTGACAATGTTAAATGAAAATGAAAATTTAATTGCAACTTGATCGGCATTAAGTTATTTTCCTCTATTTTAACATCTTTTGAGGTAAGCTGATACTTTGATAGGAACATATTGTCGGCTTCTTGCAAATGCTAAAATGATTGTTAAGGACTGAAAACCACATGAAAAATCCTTTAGAAAATCCTAGAGAGATACCAGACTCTTTTCTCATCTGTGGTATCAATTCATAGCTTGTAAAGTTGAAGACTTTACTTTTTACAGACATAGTATGTTTCATTGGGTTGGATGACAGATTACATTGTGGTTTTAATGATACACAGAAATTATTTATTTGCCACTAAAATCTTTATTGGGCTTGTCAAAAAAAAAAAAAAAAAAAAAAAGCAGAGATATAATTTCTGGCCACAAACATGTAATCTGATAGAAGCTCCCATGCTTGTTTGTGTAGGTAAGTGTTTGTAGTAACAGCTGTAAATTTTAGTGATAGAAAGCCCATGCTAAAGCAATGGGATCTAAGCTTGTCCCCATGTAAACAGATGTTATTCTCACAGCTGTGCCAAAGCTGTGTCCCAGGCTGCTCCTGAGGAAAGGTTTGTTCTCTGTCCGTTAGTCATTTGGAACGCTGCCACTGACTGCAGATGAAACCATTGACAAGGCTGACATGCACTGCCTGTTATCTCTGGGTCAGAGCTTGGGTTGGGCCTAGAGCAGACCCTGCCTGCTTTGTTTTAGCGGTGTGTCCACATTCCATAGCCCAAACCAAGCCTCTCCACCCCAAGCGATGTGCACACCTCTGCTGAGCAAAGTACACTGTATATTGGGAAGAGCAGCAAACCACAAGCAGAAGTTTGTGATGAGAGGTTGCACCCAGCTGTTGCTTTGTAATTCACAGGCAAACCTAAAGTTTGGGAATAGAGTTGTGGCCTGCTCAGCTCCTGGGAAGATTTTAGGAAAAGCCTCCCCTTCTAGGTGCAGCTAATGTTTCCTCTTTTCACAGGGCTGGTACCAATGGGTGCTGTTCTCAGCTGAGAAAGCACCGTGACACATCCTCCCAGCAAAGGCCAGAGCCAGAAGAAACACTTTTTCTCCTCTCCATTCCTGGGAGGCAGGAGGCATTAATCCCTTCCTGAACGTGCTTTTAGTTGTTGTTTCCCAGAAGCAGATCAGATTTACTTTTTTTAATGCGATCTCCATTCTGAATCACTCTGAGAGTAAATGGCATTGGCTACATCCATGTTGAAACATTAGAGCTAACAAAACGTAGTAAGGAACCAAAGCAGGGTATTAAGTACACAGATGCTTAATTAGGAGCATTAAATAGAGTTATATTTTTAATATTGGGCTAGTTTAAATATTGAATATTGATGCACTTGAGAACAGATGTGCCTAGATAATTATTGTAAATAGAACTAGTAATAAAAATACCTTTTATATGGCATGAAGATTATCTTATGAAATTCATGAACAAACAGGAAAGACAGAAAATCAGAGATCAGGAAGATAGTGCTTTCTCAGAAATCTACACATTTCTAAGAAATTTCTTAGGTTTTTCATGTTTTTCCGTACAGAATTTCTGTATTCCTTTATGAATTTTAATTGTTACAGTTGAAGAATGGTGAGGGCAATCAGATCAGTTCTATCTTCAAGAGAAAGATTGATGATTTATTTGAACACAGTTCCTATTTCTCCCTTCCTGTTACTACAAACATATTCCCTGAATAACTATGAGCACTATAATGCTGTATATGTAATCCATCTCCAAGTCAGAAAATAAAATGTCCTCAAATTACAAGGAGGACAATTAAATTCTCTAAAGAACTCTGGTATTTGAACAAAGTCACAAAATAGACTTGGAAATGCAGACCAGTTTCTCCTGCTCACTCAACCACCAGCTGACAGAGCTGCAGTAGGATGCACAGTCTGATGTGGTCCAGGAAACTTGAAGTTGCATTTTACCTCTGCTGCTGAAACAGGCTCTATCCTTGTGCAACTGTTAGTACTGGCAAATGCCAAAAAGAGCTTCAAAACATTAAATGTAACAATCATGAAGCTCAAAAGCTGTGAAACAGAATCAGCATGTAGATTTGTAATAGGAATAATAGCTATTCCTATTAGCTAATAGCTATAAAATAGTGTGTTTTCCTCTGTTTGCACAACACTCAAAATAGATTTACTGAGTAGATAATTACACTTTTCTAAACAGGTGCATTTTCCCACTTGCTATAAAGCCATGTCCAAACATAATCTGTGCTGTCATAAACCATCCATTTCCTAGTGTCAGCCTAGAAAACATTACCAATGAAGAAACAAGGTTCAGCTCAGCTTCCATCCCTATACTTTATATTCCCTTAGGATTCTTGCCACAATACTTCTCAGCCCATATATAATTTTTGCTTCAAAAAGCAACACCCATTTCTTTTAAAGGCCATCTGTTCCATGTAGCAGCAAAATCCGTGCAACAGCTTCCCAGCAGCACCAACACCTGCTAACAGGGGATGGTGTTTCAGGCAGATATTGCCAGCCTGTCACAGCTTCTTATCTCCTCTCTCTCTCTAATCTTCAGAGTACTGTCTGGGATTATCTCCTGGAAATCAAATGCCCAGCAAGATGGCCTGTTACTTTTTTATGTATCAGCAAACATGCACTTGATTGAGTTCATTAGTGCTGTAAACGTCTTTTATTATACAGATCAATGTGAATTTACAAGCTGTAGCAGTATGATATTGACATAATGTAGCATTTCATATACAATAACTTTTTATGGTTCTCATCACTCCAAACATGCTCGGGGTGAGACTCAGTACTGATGTAAGCAGATACTATAACACCAAGGCTATCCACAGACTACAGGCAATTATCCTCAAGCTTAATGAGGTTCCTTTGCTTCAGGCATGAATTTGAACAGCTTTAAGATAGGAACATTTCTATTTTAAACCACACAAAGTATCATTTCGGAGCATCTGTATCTGTTTAGTAATCAAAGCTTGGAGGTTCTTCTTCAAATATCTTCAAGTTTCCATCTGCTGTCTGCCTCTGTTTAAGAAAGGAAGTCCCAGAATTTCAGCAGTTTGGGGAAACATTTTCTTTTGTTGAGCAGCCATGAAGAAAAAAAAATATTCTTCTATATGAAGGCTGTAAGATCAAATGAGGCATAAGTTGAAGGAAAGGGGAAACTTGCATCTGTTGGTCAACTGTTACTATGGTCATCCAGGAAATAAAACCAGTTTTTGTAAATATTCACAAACTGGGGCAAGTTCATACAATGTTACTAAATGCTTACGCTATTGCTGGCATGCAGGCCCAAGTAGAAAGAGGGTTGTGAGCTGCTCCTCCTTTGCAGTTGGACATAGTAATGAAATCATTGTTTTAAACAATAGGGTCAAATATGAGAAAAGGGGACATGAGACTTCCACCCCAGCAAAGTTGTGCTTTTTCCCCATGCGTGTCCTTTCACGGTGTAAAACTTCTCAGTATCTGTTCAATCCATCCCTTACCAGGTGTAAGTGGAAAATCATCCAAACAGGTTTGTTGAAATAAGTCTGAAGTGATTGGCTCATTACTTTGATGTATTGTAATGTGACAAGTCTTGGTGTTATATTACTATCACCATAACCATTTTTAAGATAGATAATTGGTGTCTAAACTTTACAGCTTAAAGAAGCTCTGCATCTTTTGAAGATGATGATTCAATTGACAGAAAAGTCTGCATTTATTTTTACTACTATGGCCTCCTATGCTTTTTTAATTTAAATTTTGCCTAGGAGGAAAAGAAGTAATTTTACATAAGATGCTAGAATTTGTTTGGATAGGGTAATACACATCCTAAACAAAACTTTTATTCACTTGGCAATACCATATAAAAGAATTACTCTCCCAACATTCCTATCAGGTAAAAATGATGTATTTCTATTAAAGCAATGGAAACAGATTCAAATGTATTCCAAGGCCACTGGTCCAATGTCACATCAAGCAATGAATTTGTGCCTATCAGATGAGTATATTGTCAAAAGTCACACAGGAGATAGTGATCTGAAATATGCACAAGGTTGAGAAAAATCTATTATCACCATTTACCTAATTTACTTCACACTTTGTAAACTGTTTGAAACATGGCCTCTGGAGTTCCTGGATGAAGGAAGTGCCCAAGTCCCCCAGGTCCATTGACATGCTCAACAGATTAGAGGTCAGAATGATGAGATTTAGCATATTTAATATATATTTATGTATGCCTTTCTATATTTCTTAATATGAAGTAGGATTTTCATACAGTACCTTCAGAATCTGTGTTCTGCAGAGCATTCCTATGGTAGAGATACCAAGTAAATTCATTTTCAAACTATTTGTTCTAGACAAAGTTCATTAGAGTAGCTAAACTACAGAAAACTTCATATCACAGAAACACAATACTTTTCATATGAAAAGGATGATTGAAGAGTTGATTTTTGCTTAAATAGAATAAAACTCCGTGCAGACTATTAATATGAAGTTTGCATTACATTAATATGGACTACTAAAACACTGAAATATTTCAGTTCCTGTACAGGTGATCAGCACTCCTCCAGTGTAACTACAGCAAGAACTGTGAACTCAGGGCTGACCATAAATAGAGCTCCTGAGCCCATGGATATGGGGAGGTCCCAGCTGAGGCTTCTCAGCACCATTAACACATATTAGAGCCCTCAGTGCCCTGACACAAGAGGATTTAGAGAAACCTGGAATTTAATTTATGTATTTAATTTAATTTGAAAATCTGTGGTAGAGATTGTAGGACTTTTGCTTTTGTGTTATCTTTCACAAGGAAGTTTTGTACAGTATATCTCATATTAACTTAACCAATATTTATCTGGATAGGCATATGAAATTTAATTCAGAGTGTAGAAGGAACTTCCCTGTTCAGCAATAGAGTTTTGTTTGCCCTTTTGATCAAATATTGCTTGCTATTTACAACAGGAATTTCTGGTTCTAGAAGAGGTAAACAAAATAGGGGTTAACTTGCAGGACAACTAAGAATACCCTGACATAGGTAATATTTTCTACAAACTGAAAAATATCTATTTGCTCTTGTTGTGTGACATTTAGAGACTGAAAAATTGTCTCTACTGTGTAGCACTCACCAACAGGAACTATTAACAGAGATTATAAAATGAACTGAAATGTGCAGAGTGAGGACTTGTGGAAACACACAATGAACTGATCTCACTGAGAAAATGCAAATTTCTGTGCATAAAATAACTCATGTCTCCAAACCTGTTTTATCCCTCTGAAAGATAATGAGGAGGATGCAAATGTAGAAGAGATAGCCTGATATTAACTTTCATGTCTTTAAAGCATGGTGCTTCCCTTAAAAATAAGAATTTTGCCACCAATGATCCAGAGCAGACAGTGGCAGATTATGGATTTGCTACAATCCAAGTCCCATCCTATTCCTATGTCTAAAAGTCTGCTGCAATACAGCGAGTAGAAGAGAAAGAACATATCACATTTTATAAAAAGTGTAGTGGACTCAGCAGCTCCATGAAGTTTTGATAAGATTTTACCATTCAAGGATCCAGCCACAGTAACAGGGAATTAAAATTGTCATTCGATTTAATTATTCTGCATTTTGCCCTGTTTTGACTCAGTGATATTTTCTGATTACTTCGCTGTCATTTTAAAGACTATGTAGGACTTAAGACTGTGTTAATTTGGATTACATAAACAAGAATTGCTTTATATTCCTTTTTCTCTCTCAGAAAAATGAAGGGAGGGATGACTTTTGCAGGATTCAACCAAAAGTTCTAAATAACTTAATGTTCACTTTTGAGTGAGATCCAGTTAGACTAATAAAACTACTGCTTCAGACTTTTTTCACCATTTAATCTCACACTCAAAGATTTTACATATGAAATGACATAAGTTTTTTATAGCTAAAGTTTAAGAGGAGTGTTTTTATATCGAGTACAAGTTATAGAGCTATCATGTTAACACAAACTAAATGAAGATTTTCACCTTAAAGATTAGAGATATAAAATGGCATTCAAAGTTAATTAATTTTTCATCTATGACAAGTTCACCTGTCTATATATCTCCATGGACAGCAATTACTTTATAGACAGCAGAAGGGATATATAGGAATAATATAATATTTTAAATCTGGAAAAGAAGTCATGTAATAACTTTATATTACTATTTTTAACAATAATATACAGCAGTAATAATAATAATTTTCTGAAGCAACTCGTTGTATTCAAGCATTGCCAAGAGAGGAAACATTTTAAAACATTAGCTGGAAAAAAAAAAAAGAGTTCTGAATTATCAGGGACATAGAACTGCCAGATTGTTTTCTTGGTTTGGGGTGTTTTGGGGGATTTTTTAAAAAATTGATTCTTCAGAAATCTGTGTAAAACAGAACCTGCTGTTTCATATCAGTAAGAAAAAGCTTTGAAATATTTATCAGCTAACAAATATTTAACCCCTGTTTATCATGTTTAATGGCAACGCATAATGCAAATGGTAACTTCTTCACCATTATTTGAATTTAACTAGTACTTTTAATTGCTTTCTAATAGGCTTTTCACCTTTCTAAAGCTATCACCACAAAATGAAAAAAAAAATATTATCAAAAAAGGTAAGTGGAGTTGTCACTTTTGTATAGTCAAAGTATTCTTTCTCATGTTCTCATATTCTCATATCCTTGCATTACATATAAATATTTAATCAGTACATATTTATGTCACAACAGAAAGCAATATAGAAAACAAGAAAAAAACCTGCTGCCAGAAAACATGTTTATTTTTTCCATATATCCCAAATTAGAACAGACTATAAGAGCACGGAGCATTCAAAAAGAAATGTGCAAAACAAGTCTGTGAAAAAATCTGTCTGCTCATGTAGGTAAGGCTCCACGGGATCTGCCTGTCCCCAAATGACCTCGTGTTTCCTCAAGGTCCCCAGTCTTTTGAAGACCACAGTTGTTCCACTGATGTTTACAGGGGTTGTCTAGGCAACCAGATAAAACAGAGATTTAAAGGGGGCTGCCCTGTCTGTGCTCTGGACTCCAAACTCACGTCAAGGAAAGGAGCCCTGCCTGTGGAGAAACACAGCCTGGGCTAGGAGAATCCTCCAAATTGTAGCAAATCCTTTCCTACAACTCCTTGTTGTAGCCAAGAAACAAAAGACTACTAGAATTATACTTTACATAGACATAGTGAGTTTTGATTCAGACTATGGATTGTAATTTTTTTACTATAATAGATAATAGTAACATAATTTACATTTATTTATGATCTCATTGGATTTTTGTGTCCAAGAAGTGACAGTGACGACATTATTGAATTACTATGATTAATTATTTCAATTAAGGTAGGAAACAGAGACCCCATTCAAAATTAGGCCCCCATTGTGATGCAGCTGTACAAACATATATTAAAAGACTGTGTCTGGACCAGAAGTCTGTTAAATTACTCCACTCAGAGTCATCAGGAAAAAGACAGCATCACACACAGAGCACTCACAGGCAGGGATGAACCTGGACAGTGTGTGTATTGTCAAGATTGTAACAAAAGCACAGTTTCTCCTAATTAAAGCAACACTTTTTCTCTCCAAATGAGATAGGTTACCATCTCCTATTATCTTTCATAAAAGACTATATCCCATATTTTCCTGTTGCATGAGGCAACATAATTATTCCATAATTATTTTATCTGTTCTCCTCTCTCCTGCACATGTATGTGCTCCAATTCTCCTGGCTTCATTTTCTTCTCTCTACCATTTTCAAACATTCTCTTCTGTCCTGCAGCCCAGCCTTTCTCTTCCCTCCTTCCTTGAAATCCCAGCTGCCATGGAAATCCTGCTCTCCAACACCACTGAAACTCAGAAGTCTTTTACTTCTAACTGTATAACTCTAAAATTTGTGGATGAAAAAACACTCTATAAATGGTAAGTATTGGCATTGATTGTATTATTAATATTTGCATGTTAAAGGATCAATATACAAATCATTTAGCTCCCCCTTCAAATAGACAATGAATTGGAAAAAATATTCCTCCCTTGTCATCCAGAGGGAAAATAAACTTTAAACTGAAGGAGAGCAATTGCAACCTGGATTTAGCATTTCTAAGGAATTATAGGAATTGGTTATTTACCCAAGAACCATTTCTAACATGTCTTTTGTTCCTATTCAACATAGTACCCTATGCTAACTTTGAGGAATGGATATGGCCAATTATACTCTTGTCTTTTCAATAAATTACTACAATCTAATTGCAGAAGGGAAAAAGAGGATGCAAGAGAAGTATTTTCTTTGAGATCGCTTATGAAGAGTAACAGGCACAGAACTAGAAAGGACACCCAGGTCCAGTGTTGCAGGTAACATCCTGATGTCACTAATGATGAAACTTGAGTATGAAGAAATCAAGATTTCATTTGAGACTTCAGAAAAATAGTTTCTCATCAGCAATGGCTTTTGTGGCCTTTGCCCCTGCTTGTGTGTGCTCAGGAGATCAGAAATCTGGTTTGTCTTCTCAGTAATGATAAGGAAAGGCCCTGAATGATTTAGATATGCCTTCATTTTTGTTCAACACTATCAGTGAAAATTAAGATCTGATGTACCAAATATTTGGAGGAGGCAAGGGATGCCAAACACCACCAAACTGTGCTGCTGAATTCCATTGGTATTGTGAACTCTTACAAAATAACAATTCTGGTAGTAAATCTGCAGTACAGTGAAGGGAAAGAGCAAGTAAGTGGAATAGGGTGACAAAGAAAACAGAGGCCAAAAGGGACAGAAAAGAGGGAAAAGCAAAGTGTGAAACTAAAGGCATATAAATCCTTTGGGTTACAGAAAAGAACATTTTTTGGGGAGGAATGGAAATATAATATTTTTTTAGCAGTATAAAAACCTAAAACTAGGAGGAACAAAAAATATCTGATTAAATCACAGGATAACTTTTACTATGATAAAGTAGATGGAAGGGAAGATTTCTGAGGAGAAATATCAAAGGACAAGCTTTGATATCTAGCTATTTCAAGTGATCTACACATATAATGCCATCTGAGTTAAAATGTTGCACCTGAGCATAAGAAATAAATGCAGACGTTATCCCCAAGTCAGCCAGATTTCTATACATCCTCTGTTAGAGACCTTGATTGATTCATTTTACCTGAAATTATTTGAAAGGAATTACAGCATTGGAAATTAGAAATGCTTGAGAATAATTTTTATATGTAGACATTTATTTGCTAATATATTTTGGGCATCCATCTGCTCTTTGCACAAAAAGAATGGAGTTCTTTCTTGCAAATGTGATGGTTAAAATCATAATACTTAATACCAATTTAAAAGCCCTGTCTTTCACATTCTTGTGCAAAAACTGTATTTCACATGGTTACCATCTTTTAAAATGGATTTTAAAAATAAAGGCTTCACTGGAAGCATTACATTTATTCCAGCTATTATTAGAAAATTACCTCTGTATTTCAGATGTGAAACTGAGTTTAGAGAAAATCTGGTTTGGACTAAATGCAAATAGAAGTCAAAGTTCTCTGTTTCATGAGATTAAAACGATGCTTGAAAACACTCAACTTCTCTTTCTTGGTGAATCAGCCATACATCTATCAAATATACAGAACTTCTACTGATATCAAAGCATAGTCTGACAATGGCTTCTCAGACTCTGGAGTTGAGAGGAAAAAGCTTTTACATTGACATTTGCATTACAACCACTTGAAATAACCACTTCTTCTTTGTGCTAATGAGAATTAATAAGTTCTTGGCATGGATTGTAGATATTTCTCCTTTTAGCTTTGTGAGTCAAAGACAAGCCAAAAGAAATCCAAAAATAGTAAATAAACTTTACAAGCTGTTTTTTAGCTGGTTTTTTTTCATATGCAAAGTGGGTTTTACTCTTTTTTTCTTGCATGGATTTTTTTTCAATAGATTCTCACTTATAAATATGATACTATAATTGGTTTTCCTTATTATTTGTCCTAATGAAAAGTTACTGGTCTAAATATTGTTTTAGGGATTTAGCTTTCTGGCTTGTAAGTATGAGGAAAAAGCACTGCAGGCCCCTGACTGAAGAACATCTACTGAAACTCTCTAAGCCTGGAATGACCACTCATTCATGGCACTAGCAATAAAAAAAAAAAAAAAAATTAAAAAAAAAGACACTGAGAAGAAATTGAAGCATTTAAAAGCTCAAACTCTGGAAATACCAGAAACTACTGGAAAAGAAGGCAAGAACACTTCAGTGTACATCTGGAAGCAGTAAGTGTTATTTAAAAGCAAGTCTATCAGAAGGAGGTTTTCTTTCTGAAAATAGCAAGTGCTGATGCATTTGGCATATTTAACACTTCTCAGCAATCCAAAAAAATGAGGATATTCACAAAGCTGTTACAAAAAAATGAGGAGTATTGCATTCTAAATAAAAATGAAGCATATTAAAGTTATATGCTTTGGTCCTGAATGTTTAAAAGTGTCTTTTACTTTATAAGACTGAGGTGACAATTTTATCTGCTAGAGGTGTACAATAAAATGTGGCATCACCCTGCCATAGGGTAAGATCTATTGAAGATTTGTAGATTAAAAAAAAAAATTAAAACCCTTCCAACTTTAAAAAGTCACTGGTTTTCAACAGAAAGTGGAGCAAATGATACAGAAATAGACTCCTGGGGGAAGCAGACTCCAGATGAGGAAATTTAGAATCTGCCAAGAAACTAGTACTTGAATAAGTGTTGGACTGGACAGTACTTTGGAACCTTAGATATTATGAAGAGTGGAAAATACCATAAGACAAAGATGTCAGAAGCAGAAAAGCACCCAGAGCTGGGATTCCTGAGCAAGGAATAATAACACAAATAAGCAGATGAAAGATGCTGAACATTAAGAAAAAGCTTGTATTTCTTTGTCTTCAGGTGCCAGGGGCCTGGACCATGAAGACACTGCACGTTGCTCCCTTGGATGATTGTTTTCTTTAGAACAAAGACACTTGCAGCAAAAGAAGATGTATGCAGAAGAAATAATAAACATAAGAGTAAATTGGACATATTACCTTCAGTTAGGCGTATATGCACAGCTCCTAGTATTTCTAGGAACTGTGCTGTAACCCTGAGATAAAAACAGCAGGTTGTAGAAAGATAAAGGGGTAAAAATACAGGTTTATGAAAGTGATTTTTTCTGTTTAAAAAATGTTCTTCTAGAAATAAAAAATAAACCAGGAAAACCATATTAGACTGTTTTCCTATTTTCAGATGGCACTACTAAAGCTATTACAACAGAAGAGCTTATTATGAATTAAGAACATTTTTAGCTGGACTCCTTTAACCAATACAATGAGATGTGACAGAGGGACACAATTTACAGGAGGTACATCTGAGCAGAATACAGTGAAACCTAGATTTAGATGTGAGACTACAAGTTCCTCATCATTCCTCTCTTATTGGGTGCAGAGAATGTAGGAAAGCTTGCTGAACTCTTTGAACTTTCCCAGCTAGAATTAAAATGACCCTCAGATAACATAGCATATTTCACTTCCAAAGTGAGTTAGGCTAAACTGAAATAAGGTCATTTTTAATTCTGAAGAAAAATAGATACTGAGGCATTTAATATAGCTTAGTCTACTTTAAATTAACTGTTGTAATTAACTTGGAGATCTCTGTAGAAAAGACCTAAAAAGAGAAATTAAAAATACCACTATTTTTGTTTTTTGTTTTTAATCTTAATTCTGTAGAAGGTGATTCAGAGTCTTAATATGCACTAAGAACAAATGGTATAATATTGATCACCTCTCAATTATGGTAAACATGCAAGTAATTAAGTCAACTACCCCGAAAGTGACTTAGCGTATAGTTTTTTAAACAGCCATGCATTTTTTAATAACTTTGACTACAAAAGTAATATTTCTATTCAAATCTGTGAGAGTAAACTAAAATCAAATGTCAGACAAGTATACTATCAACTCTGACTTATGTTTCACTGTTTCTATGTTCATATGCAGCAATATGAATATGTTGCTAAACTACTAAAAATACAAGCAAAAATATGAACTTTTTTTGTTTGCTTTCCTCTACTCAATATGTAGTCATATACTTGTCAGAAGTGCAGCAAATAAAGATAATATAAAATATATTGCAAGGGATTTGTTCAAATGAGCTGATGGCAGCCAGATCACCCACAAAACAATCACAAAGCAAGTTACAGAGACAAGTCAGTATGAATTTTCCATAACAGTAATTAGCAATTTCTTCTGAATCACAACTTTACAGGAGTATCTTCTACAAATATGGAATAATCTGCTGAACAATTATGAGCAACTGAAAAAAGTGCTGCTTGGCTGATAGCAAGAGACTACACCCACTCTGCCAAATGATCATAGGAGATAAAGGCCAAGAACTGAGCAGCTGGACTTGCCCATTTAGCTTATCTCTCAAAAAAAACCTGTCTGTTCTGCAGGATATTGACCTCAACACAGCACCTGCCACCTCCTGTGAATTAATATGTAGCCACTATCCATAGAATATTTGATCAAATGCTCTCTTGTAGGAGGCAATACTGACAGCAAAAGCACAGAACCTGTTTTGTTAAATTAGGTCTAAAACATCAGAAAAAAAACCCACCTTGCAACTTTATGGCTCTTGAGAGGCTTGTGGTGAACTGCAGTTAAAAATCAATAAGGGAATACATAAACTCTGTTTCTATATTTACATGGGCGTTTTTTGACCAGTGGCTATCTTGGGAAATATTTGGGAAACATCTAATGCCAAGAAAGAAAAGGGTGGCAGTGGTGAAGTATTGGCTGCTGGTGTAAACTTCCTTTGGAGCTTTTTGCTTTAAGTCTACTCACAAGGAAGGAAGCCCAAGCGGGCCTTAGTTAAGACTCCCTCCAAACCAAAATGTCCCTCAAAACTGTAACATCCATGGTGTGCCAAACACTTCCTGAGGCTCCAGATTCCTTTTGCATTCACAACTGAAGGGCATCAAAGAACATTTTTCAGGAGATATGGCAAAGCAAATTCTTTGCCAAGTTGCTTTAGTTTCATAGTGGATTCAGGGGCTGGCAATCTCAGATATTGTAGAAACATGATGTAAGTCCTTTCACTTCTCTCTGAGTGGGTGGGTCCTCAACTGGAATGAATTTGGCATCAGTGGATTAAGCCTTCCCTGCAGAGGAATGTAGTTTATTGCTGTCTGTATAGCTAGTACAGGGAGCAGGGGAAATTGCTGTACTCCTGCTTTCATCCTTTCCCTTAGCACATCTACATGACATAATTGATATATTCTTGGCAGGTCTGAAATTATGCTGCAGTGATGAATATTCCTGTTTCTGGGTCAGAAGCTGTAAAATTTGGAAAATATCTTCCATGTTCACAAAGAAATACATATGCTTCTTGGCACGTTAGCAACCTGCTAGAAAAGCATCCCACACTGGCAGAACAGGGGTTAGCTGAGAGCAGGAAATGTGCCAGTAGCCTGGAACAACCCAAAAGGAAAACAAGGAGTTAAATGCCAAATATATCATTCTGTTTAGGAGAGAGAAGGAGGCTGCCAGGGGTATTCAAAGATGCAGGAATGTGGGATTTTGGGAAGAGCAGTCTAATTTGGTATTCAAACCCTGCAGTTTACAGGCACTGCTGCAATGGTAAGGCAGGCTGGCCAGAAAGAGAACCCCAGCTAAGGCAGGTACATATTCCTAACCCAAGCAGAGCCTACACCCTCAGGGTAAGGATGATCAGTAGGGACGGGCTAAACCATCAATATGCCAACCCCTTGCAATGCAGGCACACCTCAAATTCAAGAGAAGAAAATGAAGATATGTAATGATTTAAATGTAGTGACTTGTTTCAAATGTGTATTGAAAGCAACTGCTGTAGTTCCTACAGAAATGCCACTATCTCATCTAAAAATCAGAATGATTATGGAGTGACAGGGTATGTGGCTTCAGAAGTAATTACCATATGAACAGGTGATTTCTACTAAAAACACCTGAGAGTCTTTAACGTAGAAGAAATTTATCTTTTTTGTCCTGAAATGACCCTCTCATTTTCAGTTCTAAGTCTATGTAAGATAAAACATGTGAGTTTCATGAGGGAACTCTATGTCTGATACAGAGCTTTGGGCTTCATCAGAGTGAAGGACTGGTCTTGCTAGGATATTCCCAATTGATAGTTCCCAACAAATATGTAAAAAAATGGATGAAAACCTGCTGAGAGTCTTTGAAACAACATCATCAAATCCATACAGTTTTAAAACTGCTGAGTTGACTTTCTCAGAGTATATTTTTTAAAATCTTGTATAGATCAGCAAAAATTTTCAGATCAGGCCTTTAGTGAAATATTTTAACATACACAAAGAGAACATTTTTCATATTTGCATTACTTTATTTTTTAACCAGTTGAGTTGAAAGAAAGAAGACAATACTTGCATATAAGCAGTGATATGAGGCACTTCAGCATATAAGGATTTTATACAAGAAAATTAAGGAAACTAAATATTAGGGCTGGAATAA
>JANPWX010000080.1:3333550-3410462 GCA_024734555.1 Trochalopteron elliotii | reverse complement strand
GTGTCGGCGGGCAGGTGTCGGCGCCTCCGCCAGCCTCCATCCTCGCCCCGGCCCGCTCGCTTTCCCCACCCCCGAACACACCCTGCCGGCGGGGGAGGCCGCCCGCCCGCCGCGCCCCGTCTGCGGCGGGGGGGTTTTCATCCCGCTGCGGGGAATGTAGGTCAGAAACTCCTGTGCTCGCCCGGATCGTGCAGCCCCGGTGACCGCGCGCCCGTACCCGCGCCCCGCGGCGCAGCCCCAGCCTCGCGGCGTGTTTACATCGCTCGGGAGCGCGCTGGGAGAGCCCTCGGTACAGCGTTGCTCTCCTGAGCCCTGGGTAAAATGGAAGACAAAAGCATTGATCTGAACTCGTCATGGCAGGGAGCTTTCTGCTGGTGTTTCTGTTCGTTTGTTTGCTTTGTTTTGGTTGTTTTGGTTTTTTGGGTGTTTTTTTTCCCCTCTGAGTATTTCAGCATGATTTTAAACAATATGAAGCCCATTCAGTTGTTGGGAAGAAAACCCCAGAGTTTTGTTTTTTTTTTTTTGCATGTTGACTTACTTCGTTTCTAGTGAAAAACTTTGGGTACGTTTGTGATGGATAAGAGTAAAGACAAGATGTAGTGAGCGGGCAGTTGTGCAAGCTCAGTGTTGTGACAACAATACCCTTTGTTACTGGAAAATCCTAGGCCGTTAAAATGGAAAAGAACTTTAAACGTCGAAGTTGGGGGTTGTTTGCGTTTGTTTGGGGTTTTTTGTTTGTTGTTTTGTTTTGTTTTGTTTGGGGGTGGGGGGTTTTGTTTGTTTGTGTTTTGTGTTGTTGTTGTTATTTGTGTACTTTTTGTGTATTCACTCTTGAGGTCTGGGGTAGAAGTGGGTAACCCGATTTGCATAGGCCGGGTCCTGCCCACACAACATTCCTCTGGCTTCCCTGGGATCTGCAGTGGCTGCTTCCAGCTGTGGGAGTGGGGGCTCTGCCTGACCTACCCCGTTCTGATTGTTGATTTTACCTTTCAGTTCTTGTGTCTTAGCTCACTATCATTTTAGACTTCACAATCCAAATCTTAGTATTTGAGCATTATTGTGTAGTGGTTTTATTTTTTAGTTGAGTGCATTAATTTTGATGGGAAGTATTTTAGCCTAACTATAAAGATAAGTATGGAGAGGGTGGATTGTTTGAAGTACTTCAGATGACAAAACACTGGATTTTTATTCATGGTAACTGTACTGCTATTCCTTTGTGCAGTTAAATAACACTACAACACACAGTGTTTACTTCCATTTTAATGAATTATCATATTATGAAATACTAAGTAATTTTTTAGGTTGCAGAAGGAGTTTCCTTCAGAACCTCTCTTTCTCCCTGTGTTAGTGTTTAAAAATGAAATGCTGCTAGAGCCATCAAGCTCAGATGTTTAATTACTCAGTATATTTAGCAGCAAAAAGCTCTACAATGATACAACTCCTGTAACTAGGAGAAAAAATTGGTCATCATTGATATACTGCTGGGAAGGACCAGGATTCACTTCCCATGGAAGGCTGATGATATATGAATACTAAGTAGCTAATTAATTATTAGAAACAACGTTTGGTCTGCTGTCAGTGAATGTTGATTGTAATCCATTCATATGATATGTGGCAACTAAAAACTAAAGAAATATAAAATGTGATGGAGGTTTAGTATTTCTGAATTACTTATTTGCTTTGTTGAACCAGTTTTCTAGTTTCGCATGTTAGGTGTCCTCAGTAGCATGTATTCTAGACTACAGGACACTGAAAATGAAGTTGTTTGAAGGGGTAAAAGAAGAATATCCAGCTTTGAATTCTAAAGGTGATGTTATGCCCTTGATCCATGCATGGAGCTTATGGAATTGTGTGGATCAAGGGCATGCTAAGGTCCCTGGAGGAACAATGAAGGGTAACGCAGCTTCCCCTGATAACTGTACTTACTAGTTCATGAGGTGTAATTTGAGACCTCTTGCACTGTCTATGCTCAGCACAGTAAATGCTGTTCACCCAAGTATGGCACTTATATTCTTCTCATTTGTTGTAGCTTTCCATTTAAAGGCAAATATATTTAGTACTTGTTACTTCACTTGGGCCCGAATGAAGTGGAATAAACCCTTGAGTATGTGAACACCAGTGGTAGATGAGAGCAAATGTTTTGGGGTATTTCTGGGCTGAAGGTGCAGTGAATGAAATCTGAGTGGTGGGGGTTTCTTAAGTTTGGTGGCCAAAAGAGGGAACTGGGCCTGTGTAGCAGGGAGGGCAGGATACACTGTGTGTACAGAAGATGGAAGAGAAAGCTTCAGTGTAGTCTGTTGGGGGTTTATTTCTATGGCCTTCTGTTCCAGGTTCTCCCAATATGCATTGGATTTTCACTTGGAGGACCAAAGCTAAAAGTTGTCCTTTGGTAACCAGAAGTTTCAGGATTCTGGCTCCATTGTAAACTTTGTTTAAATGCTTTCATGGTTTTCTACAGGACACAGCAACCTACAAATTCTAAGGGCCTTTTAGGATAGTAATATAAGTATCTTTCATTTGAAATCTGGAGAGAGACAATTATCAGTTGCCATAAAACTTACTCTGATTCCTCATCTTAATATTCATTTAATTATTCTCTTCATTATTTGTTGGGGTTTTTTCAGCTGCTGAACTTACAGTAGTTGAGAAATTTTGCAACCTAGAAGTTAAAAATATCAACATATAGTAAGTTACATTTTTTTAAAAAAGCCAAAGGGGGTCTTCCTTAACTTGTTGCAATTAATGTAGGAAAATGTTAGCTTTATTGTTATTTGTTATCTTGGAATAATTTGTGAAAGTAGTATGAAACATAACTACAACACATCTGAGGTTTAAAAAAGGTCACATAAATTTTTGAATTCAGCAAGTGAATCTGTTACTTTCAAAATCATTATTGATTTTACATGAAACAGGAATGTTTTAACTTCACTAGAATGACTTTCTAAACTAGAATGAGTGTCAGCCCTGCAAAACTATATAGCTTGTAGAAAGTTGTGTGTGTTTTACTTCAGACAACACAATAATACAGATTTTTAAAGTAGTTACAATGTGTGGCTGTGAATTATTTGCCCTATTGGATATGCAAAGGAATGTCATACATGACAGCAAGAGGTTTGGCTATAAGTTAGTGATAATCCTGCTTGGTGTTTTGTGTGTGTTTTTTGTTGGGTTATTTTGTTTCCTCCATTGTCCATTCCCCTTTTCCCCCCACAGTTTCAGGAGTACTTAGGTGTGATGTTGTCTGTTTCTTTGTAACCACCAAACTGCACCAGAGACCAGGTGATTAGAACACTCTCTTTAGGGACTGGAAGATTTGTAAACTTTCTCTTCTTCCCATAGTTCTTGATGACGTGGGCTTGGCTTCTGAATTTTATTTGCTGGGATTCAGATGGTCTTTGCTGGGTTTTTTTTCTGTGGCAGTACGTGGTAGCAAATTGCTCTTAAAATGTATTTTAGAAGGAAACTGTACATGATTTTCAAAGCATGATTATGTACATGTGTCTTCTTACCTGGGAGCCAGATCTCCGGTTCTATTAATCCAACATGATTTTACTAACTTTGACTTCTGTGGTCTTTAAATAGCCAAGTACAGCATGTGTGATGTGTATTCTGCATGTGAGTTTTATTTTCATTCACTCCTCTTTCTCCTCAAAGTGTTCCCTACATTGTCCTCAGTATGACAGAGTTCCCATTATAGTCAATTCTTTGCTTTTTAACTCTTACAATTATTCTTTAAGTAGTACTCCTTTGAAGTGTGCTTGACAGGAAGATGCAGACTTCTACTTTTTCTTTTTCCAGTAGATTTTAACCTCCTCTGGGTACATTTCTTAACAACTGAGGGTTTTTTTCTGTATTTTTCATGTGTATTCACTGCTGGGCCATTCTGCTGTATTTTCTTGCTGAAGACCTGAAGAGACCCCAAGTGTATTTCTTGTTAAGACTAGATGAGGCAAGGCTCTATCACTGCTGACCTTGGTTAGATTAAAATTGGTGAAGTAGAGGTGAAAAGCTCTGCATCCATTGCTATTCCAAGGTAGCTGATTCCCTGTTACTTTTCCAGAGACTCTTGCTTGAGTGTTTTTGATCAGAGTGAAGTTTTATTCAACAGAGTGTGTCTTTTTTCTTTTGCTCATTATGTTTAGCTCTCCACTTTTGAAATGGGTAGCTTTTGCAGCCTTGTTCTTGGATCAGAACATCAGCTAAAATATGTGTTGTATAAAGAGCAATTAACAATATATACTGGAGTGATGCTGGAATGGTCTGCATGAATAACATCTCTAAACGTGTAGAAAACATGTATGTAAATATTCTTTCTGATTATGTTGGGGTTGTATCATCTATTAATCAGGTAGGTTTCAGCAATAAGAAAATAAGAAATAGTTGTAATTACCTGCTGAAGAAATATCTGAAAATCCCTCTGCTGTAATCACCAATGTAAGACTAACCAGTATGCACCGTGTGACGAGAGGCACCATCTGAAAATTCTGCTTTAATTAAAAACAAAATGCTTATTCACAGCTTGGACCAGCAAAGAGAGAGGTTATCACTCATTAAAGACAGCCACATGGTAGCATAACAAAAGGTCAGAAGGGCCTCCAAGTGATAAATTGGTTTGTATTTAGCTGTTGTGGTTCAGACAGCTTTAAAGACAGAGTATTTTAAATTACTTGGCATTCCCTCCTTGCTGGGTTTGTTTAGTGTTTGTTCTTTTACCCATTCACATTTGTAGAAGTGACATAATCAAAAGTAGTATCTTGAATAACACTGGGATTTCTCATATCCTTTCAAGTCACTTTGTTCCTTAGCCTAATTAAGACTATGCTGTGCTGCAGAAATGAAGCCTCTCATTGGTACGGGGAGGATGTAAGGATGCAGCAGTGCAGGTTGTGGAGTGGAGTGGAGTGGGGGCCCTGCTCCATTTCACTCTGGGCTGGCAGGGAGTCTTCTCCAGATAGTGAAAGCTTGTCTGGAGCTGCCACATCCCTCCTTTGGGCAGGTCTCCTTTGGAGAGGCTTTTGGACAGCTGTCAGATTTTCTGGTTTGCCTGCATCCTTTTTAGACATCATAAAGGACTTGTTTGTCCAGATGCTTTTTTTCCTAAACTACAGTGGTTGGTTTAATAAAGAATATTGTTTCTGCCATACAACAGGTGAGTTCCAGATCAGATCTGAGTAGACTGGTTTGTTTTGTTTTATTTAATCATTGCTTCTAGCATTTAAGCTTGTATAGTTTTCACCGTTAGGAACCTTGAGTCAGTGGGGATTTTCCTTAAATTTTTTTCAACTTTAGGGTTAGAACTTGGTAAAAAGTCTACCCTGCAGTGCTGCTCTCAAGCTTTGTCATTATTTCAGGTGCAAGGTGCTATTTCATAAGCATTTCTTTCATTTGCAGTTCTCCTTTACTATCTCCTGCCACTTGTTTTCCTGCCTCTGTGCCCTCAAGTGTGCTGGAGTAACTATTTATGAGACAACAAGGTGAACTGAATCTGAGATTGATCTAGGTTAAAAATAACCCTACAGAAAAGGGAAAGCAGGAGGGACTTTAGTTAACCTGGGTTTTGCTTCCTGATCCAGTTCACTGCAGCCACACAAGCAGTTGTACCAGTGCAGGTGGGATATGGCACAGAGAAGAGAGTGGATAGCAGGCACTAAATAGCAGCTGCCTGACCTACTGCTGTTGCCAAAAGGAGAGCTGTGGTTTCAGGCTGTACTGCAAGTATTTTCCTACCATAAGCAGTTTCTCCGCCGTGAGGTAGAAATGCTTCCTGGGAAATGGGAAAGAGAACAAAGTAGCAGTGGAGCACTGAGGAGGTAAGTGAAGTGAGGAATGTGTTGTCTTAGCGTAGCAGAACTAGAAGATAAAATCACTTTGGGTTTGTTTTGTTTTGTTGTTTTTGTTTTGTTGTGTTTTTTTTCTTACCTTCCCCTTCAATGGTTGGGAAAGGATCACATATTTTATTCCTTTGTGTTATCCTGGTGTTCAGGAGAGCTTGTAATGAGCTAGGACCCCATTTTGTTTGTACAAAACCAACATAATTTGTTCCTTGAAACCCATGTGTTCTGTTTTGGAAAATAAGGTGAATACTGACAGGAAATGAAAGTGAGACTCTTAGTTTGTGTAGCAGGAGAATGGGTATTGAGAGGTCTAGGGAGTGTGCTGTGCAAGGAGCTAAAGGGAGACACTGCCCTGCCTGTAGTGTTGGGATCAGCAACAGTAAACAAGAGTCTCTTCAGAGCTCGTTTGAGCCTCTCTTTGGCATCTCCCTTGCTGTTTCTTCCACATCTCAGCAGAATCACATCTGCTGAGAGTAAGGTTTCACAAAGCAGCTGAGCCCGTCTGGTGACTTGCACTGTTGAAAAATCAGGTTTTATTTCTAAACCTTTCACAGGTCACAATTCAAGTATTTCTTCAATCCATTGTTAAGGTCTTTTACATAGAAAACAATGCAGGTTTTATCTCTTTGGATTATCTGTAATTATTTTTGCACACCAAATCAATTTTCTGAGGTGTCAGACAGCAAATGACAGATTCAAAGGAAGCACTGAAAGCACCATTGGCAATGAAATGGTCAGGTGGCAAGAAAAAGGAGTCTATATTTTTTAGCATTGAGCTCTTCAAGACCTCACCCTGCTAACTTCTTGAAAAAATTATTAGTCCAAACTACCGCTTTCTCATCTACATTTGTTTATAGAAGAAATTACTTCAAGACTTCACGTTTTTGGTGAGAGATATTAGCACCTAGCATTTGGACATCTAGAGCTATATGAAAGTAGAGAAAAAACAGAGCAAAACATTGCTTGTTTCTCTCTCTACATGTGCCATATAGATCTTCAAGACAGTAGCATTTTAGAAGAGGGTTCTTTTTTCTGTTTAAGTTTCTTATTTTGTATTTATTTGTTTGTTTTGTTGGTTTGGGGGTTTGTTTGTTGATTTGTTTTTTTCCAATTTGCTATTCAGAGTAAGAAATGTAACAAAGTTTTTATTTCTTCTATTAAATTACTTTCTGCCTTTCCCTGCCCAGAAGGAGAAGGTTTTTGCTGGCTTCTGATAGAATGAGTTCTGGTACATATTCCTTGTTATACATGTAGTAAGGGTTAGGCTAATTTCATAACATTATGCTGTGCAGTAAAGGTGTGGGGACACCTTGGTGTTTGTTTTGTGTGGGTTTTTAAAGCCGCAGTTTTTGTGACTTCAGAATAAACAGCCAGTTTCTCCACATTGGGATGTCCTCTGTCTGTAGTTTTGAGCAATAATTTTGAGGGCTTTAGAAATATTTTTCAGTTAATCAGGGAGGCATATAAATACGCTCTGCATGTAAGAGTAAATGGATGTCCAGATTCTGAGCAAGTAAAAGTCTTTTCTATGTCATAGCTGATCTTTACCAGAGAAGGCCTGATGAGCATTTTGAGCCAACTCCTCCCCTTAGGAGGGGCAGAGAGGTGCCGACTTGCACTGGCCTTTTTCTTTAGAGAGATACAGTATTTCTGTGATAGACTAACAGTAAAGCAGCAAGGTATCTTACCTGTGTGTCTGATAAAATGTTGCAAGGTGAGTGAATGTGTAAACTGTTTGGTGATTTGTAAATGTAATTGTTAGTTTGTTATTCCTCTGCCTCTTGTTAACTTGTATCCTTTTGCTAAAATACTGTAATCTTTAAACAGGACATCAGGAACTTTTTGTTTCTGTTATTTTAGTCAGGTTAAGCTGCTTCCAGGAAGTACATACTCATTAACATACTGCGCTTGCTGCTAGCACTTGTCTGTAAACCCACAGACATCCACAGCTGCCGTGTGGCTCAAGAAATTAAAACAAAAGAAAGTGCATTTTTGGCAAGAAGGTGGAAACTTGAAAAATAGAAAAGACTGTTACTTTACCTGTGCTCAGAATCAGTTTCCTTTTCTCTCTCACAAAATGACATAATTAAGGGTGTATGTACTCTGCTACTTCAGCAGTTGCATCGTTAGAGCAATTAAGGTTAGTTTTGATTACTATAACATTAGGCAGTTTGAAATTCTTTGTCTTGTAGCAAGCAGCAGTAACAGTTTTATTGTGTATGTAAATTCTGATTGTTAAGCATATGATAATCTCGCCTCACTTTGCACAGGTTGAAATTGTGATTTAACTGCACCAAAGTCTACCATTAAGATAAAGTTTTTAATGCAAATTACCTATATTCAAGCATTCTATTAATTGATCCATAGATTAATATAGAGGAGGGATGTTTTGATCAGGGTTTCTCATTGAAAAACAGGGTAGGTGGTGATAGAGAGGAAGAGCATTACATAGCTAAAATCATGCCAAGCCCAATGGAAAGATCATGGTATTTTCCTCCAACAGGTATGATGGAAGGAGATGTTTTCATTTAACTGGTTGAGGACCATTTTATAGAAAAATTCAATACCTCAGTTGTATGTTCCTTGTGAGAACTGGTGTAGTGAGAAGCACACCCTGCAGCTCCCTGCACTGGAGCTCTGCTTTGGGCACGGTGGGTTAAGCAACGAGCGCGACCGCGCGTCGCGTGTTCCAGCTGCATTGTCTCCATTGGCTGACAAATCCACATTGTAGAGCTGCGTGTTTACATGAACTGAACTTCAGACAGAAACTAGGTGCTAGGTCTTTTAGCTCAATAGAATGGCTTGTATGAATACCAAATTGCACAACAAGCAAGTTTTGAGATTTGTTTAAGTGTACAGCGACTTGATGGGATGTGGAATTGCCTGGAAGATTGAGGGTGTGTATTGCTTTGTAGTGGTTCTTAGGGTGTTTCCCAGTTCTGTTGCAAATTAGCAGTTTTTTCCCTTTGAATTTCTTGAGGATGAATGATCAGATGCAAAACTGACACGAAAAAAGATTAGGCTGCTTCTTACACAGATTGCACTAATACCTAAGAAAGTTCAGTTTCCATCTAAATTTGGTCTAGTGTTATGACATGCTTTCTTCCAAAAAGGTTGCTCTTTTGGTACTACCTACCTCATCATCCAACTGTTCATTTAATATTCAAGTGCAGAATTTATTTCATTTGCATATTAACTTAGGTTTTTTATATTGAACTCCCAGGTGGGACTTTTGAACTTAAGTGAATGTGTTCAGAGTTTCAGGTTTTTTGATTTCAATGAACAATTTTCATTTTTAAGCAGTACTTACTACCATGTGTTGGTGACGAACATCAAACACCTTGCATCTCAGTGCACACTCAGGAAAAGTTTGGCAAGGATGGAATGATGTCCATGGGAAGAATTACTATGTAATTGCTATGTAAGTGACATCTTTTATCTAGAATAGCTAGAGGGCATGATTTGTAAAACTGTGGCATGGGGAGTGAGGAATGTCCTATGCTTGCTTGTCTCTTGCCTTTTTTAAGTAGCTGCATTGCTTCTGTTGACTTTTTCCTTAGGAACAGGTACCAATTTATTCCTAATAAAACATTAGAGCTCTCCTTGAGAATGAGAAACTACAGAAAATGAGGATGGAGAAAAAACAGGCAACAGCAGGTAAAAGAAGTCGAGAAATGTAAAAACAGGGAGCCAGAGGGAGCTCTGAGCAGAGTATGGTTTGGGTCTTGTCTGCTGTAGTCCCATCCCAGAAAAGGGAAATTATGAATGCTGGCCAGAGGTGCTCTGCTTGAGGAGGTCAAAATACCACAGGTGTTGGGACATCCTGAAAAGCTTCTTCCACCTGGTTGCAGCTTGGTCAGAGCAGTAGAGTCTCTGATGAAGAGATCCTGCATCATGTGGAGCCTTAGAGAGGAAATGTATAAATGTAAAGGTGAACCAAGAGCATGTTAATAAGAAGTTTTGGAGGAGCTGAAGCAGAGGTTCCCATTAATCCCATTTGAGCCATGGCGTGCATGTGTTTCACCTTATCCCAGAGAGAAGTAGCTTTCAGGACCCCAGGCAGAGCATTATGGATGTGCTCATATCTTTAATGTATTTTTCCTGGCTGGGCTCTGAATTTAGCCCAGAGTACAAGCTGATCCACCTGGCATCATGCCTTTTCTGATGGTAGGAGATCCTGTCCCCTGCTGCCTAGGCAGGGCAAATGGTGAGAAAGTGAAGTATGAGGGCATAATGGAATTTTCCAAGTTGAGGTGTGAAGGTGAACAGGATGCCATGAAGCTTACCAAAATACTGCATGGGACAATAATCTTCTGCTGGGGTTACTCTTGCCTCAGTCTTGTAGCCGAGTTCAGCTCTTGCTACAGTGGCAGAGAGAACATCCCTGACTACCTTCATGCCACATGCCCAAAGGTACATTCTGTGGTTTTGTTCTGCCAGAGATGCCAGGTATACTTGGCACATTGTTTAGTTTCAGCCAGTTCTTGTGGGGTTTTAGGGGGATTGTTGGTTTTTTGGTTTGGGTTCAGGTTTTCTTTGTTGGTTGGTTGGTTTTGGTTGGTTGGTTTTTCAATGGAAAGTGGCTCTAGAAGTCTGGTACTTTCAGGAGTTAAAATGGTATTAGCTGTTCACTTCAGAAGAGATGGAGTTTTTTGGTGGTGGTGGGTTTTGGGTTTTGTTTTGTGTTTTCTGTTTTTAAGCCGATGCTTGAAACTATGCTGTTTATTAAAGAAACATTTGCTAAGTAATTGACAGCAGAAATATAGAACATAATTTGGCCAAATAACGTGTTCTTTTCAACTGTAAGACTGTGTTGTATGATGATTGGGTTGAATTTTCGTACCAGTTATAGCCCCCATTACTTGTCACTGTTACTTTAGAGTGTTTTTTTCAGGACCTCTTTTAGAAGCAATTCTCTGCTGGGCAAGAGTCTTCAGAGTAGAACCTGATATTTGCTGGTATGAGATTTTTGAAAAAACCCAAAACATGTTTGTACTGTCTCCAGTTTGAGGTTTGAGTTTATAATTATGAACCATTCTTCAACTTGCTGCTTATGGAGTACTTACATGACCAATTTTCTTTGGCAGTAAAGCTGACTTGAAAAATACCTGCCCTTATCACCCCTGGTGCTCTGCTCATAGCTACAATTCACTGCTCCTCCTGTGCTGATACAGCTGTGCAAGGACTGCTCTCTGTCTCACCACAGTGGTTATGACCCTTGCTCCCCCCTGGTGCTGTTTTAACCCTTTATTTCATGGACCTGTCTTAAAACACTGCCCCACCTTATGTTGGGCTGGTGCAAAGGAGGGATCCAAAACAAGGGGGAAATGTTGTTCCAAGTGGCTTTTGCAGCTGAAGAAAACACACGTTTCACTGAAGGGAAGAAGAAAATGCTACTGTTGCCTGGTGTTGATATCACCTTTTAGATGTGTTAACATGAGATGGTTTTTAATTTGAGGGACTCTTGGGAGACTTCCCTTGATCCAGGGATGCTGCTGACTGACTTTGTAGTGCTATGCATCACCATGCCATTCTCAAATACTATCTGCAAGAGTTGTCCCATTTTTTGCTTACAACTGAGTCTAAAATAATGTTTGTATCATTTTAGTTCTGTTAAATGTGATTACCCTCATGGTCGTCAGCACAATTTATTTTGACAAAGTTATCAAAAAGATCACCAGCCTTCCTCTTCATATTTTAATTGCTCCAGAATGTACTCAAGTATTTGTTAGGACAAATAAAACTGGAAGATGACTAAAACATACGCACTCCTTATAGATACAGCATGTGAGTAGGGAGTAGCAGGAGGAAGAAGAGATGTACAGAACTGTGCAGCAGCACAATGAGAGATGAAAGAATCTGATACAAAGTTAACCTAAATGCTATGGTAAAGCTAGAGGTGTAAGCATTGGAAATTTAGTATGATCTTTGGCAAGAAAAATGAAGGCATCTCTTGCATTTGTCTTTTCTGCAGTTGAACTTAATTCTTGCACTTAGTGGTAAAGATACTGATTTTCTGCAGCATGTATTTTTCATTTAAAGTAAAAATAAAGTTCATAGCCTTACTGTCCCTTCTTTCAAAAATAACTTCTGGTAGTTCTGCCTTTCTTTGTGTGAAAATAATTCTAAACAGAAAATAGTAGTTGGCTGGTTTTCCACAGTTCTATTCACAACACTATAATTTTCTCCACCAACTAAATTGACTCATTCATTTCCACTAATACATACAAACTTACTTGTTCTGCTGCCAGTCTTGTTGTTAAGAGGACTTGCCCAAGACACAGTGGCTGAGAAAACAGAGCAGTAGATGTTCAGTATGGAAAGCACGAAAGTGCAATCCTTTCACATGCAGTCCCTTTGGACTTGGACACAAATTTGTCACCAGGAGAACTGTCAGCCACTGGAATAATCTCCCCAGGGAAATGGTGGACTCCCCAAAAGCAGGAGATTTAAGGTTCAGCTGGACAGGATGCTGGGCCATCTTGTCTAGGGTATGCTTTTGTCAAGAAAGGTTGGACCAGATGAGCCTTGAGGTCCCTTCCACCCTGACCTCCTATGATTCTCTGTCATGTTACAGAGAGGCTGAGTAGCAGAGCAAGTCTGTTGAGCTTGGGGTTGTTTGATACTTGTGCAGCACTAGAGAGGGATTTATAGAAAGTGACTGCAAGGAGACAATAGATCGGTACATAAAAAAGAAATAAAGCCAGGAGGAGAATTTTGATTCCTCTCAAATGGTGTGAACACAGTTGGATAGTCTCAAGAAGGCAAGAGTTATATGAAAAACACTTGATTTCTTGTTGAATGCACATTTAATAATGAAAAGGAGACATTTAGTGAGGGAAATACATTTAGGGAAAATGTATGCTTCAGTTGCAAAAGATGAAATATATTCAGTATATGGATGTAAGCTGCAATGTTGGTAATTTTCTGAGTCAAAGTAACAGTAAATACTGAAGAAGGAAGTTGCGAGAAAATGAAGAAATAGTATTATTAGTCCCTATTAACTATTTGCTAATGACATAGGTATGACCAATAGCACTATGGCATGAAGAGTAAAAATACTCTTCCAAAATACAGAAGTACGTTAGTGTTGTGTATTTAAACAATAAAAAAAGGAACTGTTGACGTGTCTGTTGATGTTACTCCTCTTTGGAACACTTCTTTCCCTGCTGATAAGAGCCCAGTGGACCTTCACTGAGATGATGAAACACTAGATCTGCCTATTTGTGATTGCATCAAGAACTATTCAATGAAAGGTAGCATTAAATTTTTCTGGTGTTTCATCACATGGCAGAGTGTATTCTCTCATGAAAGGTTAAACTGCAGATGCTGCTGACATCTGTTATTGTTTCAGAGGTTCTCATTTCTTTGTGTAGTTGGAGGAGGGTTATCTGAATCAAACAGCAGCATCAACTTTGCAGTATCCTATCCACAACACAACCAGTGTTTCATTTTTATAAATATACTTACTGGGGTTGTTTCGTGGTCCAGACTCAGAGTAATTGTCACAGCATTGGATAATTTAGAACTGAACTTAGAGGACTGCAATGTGAAGTACTAAAATATTGTGCTTAGACTCAGACATCATTGCAGTTTAAAAAGTACTTCTAGCTAATAGTTCTGTTCAAGTACTTCTTCACTGGTGATAGTATTTAAGAAGGGATGGCAAAATGAGAACAGTTTTGAAAGATGACCTACAAGCAGATATAAATCTTGTCCTTGAAGTTTTGACAATTTAAGAAGGCAAAAATGTAGTCCTAATGGTAGCCTAACATTTCTAGATGCTTTATACTGAAGTATGCATAATGTATCGATGGAATTCATGTAACTGAAGGAAGAAAAGCAGTAATTTTCCTACCGTCACCACTTGAAGATTTTTCAGTTTGGAGAAAGTGAGGAGAAGGATAACAGTTTTAATACAACAAATATAATTCTGCTACAGGCAAGATCATTGTTTGTAAACATTTGATTGTATTTTGCTGATGATGTTGATGAGATATATATTGGAATTGAAGTTAGGAAAATGGGAAGAAATGGTGGTTAATATATCAACAGTTGCATCTTAAAGCATTCATGTGATAGTAGTTTAAAATTCTGTAGTATATAGGAATATTCTGTGGACATTGTTTGACACGAAAAAGGAAAGCAGGTGTCAGTTTTTCTTTTTACTGGTACAGGCACAAAAGAGTGGAGATGATGGCCAGCTCTTGTTCCATTCCCATCCTAGTCACTGATTTTGATAAAGTGACCAAAACAAGAGGCCTGTTTCAAGAGAAGGTCTTTTAATATATCATGGGGAGCTTTTTTGAGCAAATGTATTTGATTCATTTATATAAAAGGAAATAAAGTGTATCTGAAATATTTATCCTCTTAGAAATTTTTTTTATTTTTCCATTTAAATCTCAGAATGTGTGGGTCATACTGCTATTCCAAATAGCATTAATTTTGTTCTGAAGATAATGATATGTATGTAAGGGCCCTGTAAATAGGCCATAAATCATTTGCAGTCTGTGGTGCTGGTGTAATATTTTGAATTTGTGTGTCTGGTTAAGGGTAGAAAAATTTGGACATTTATGTTCAAAGTTGATTTTTTAAAATTAAGCCATTAATAGGTAAGGGATCTGCTTTTCTTTTGTTGTTCTATTGGCACGTACTAACATGGTGCAATAACATTTTCTCTTACATCAATGAATGTTTTAACCTCACAAGAGCATTTTTAAGAAGACTTTCACTTTAGGAACCTGAAAATCTTCTTAAAGGTAAATCTTATATTCTGGTCCTTTGTTAGTCAATGCAAGTGTAGCATTTTCTTTAATTCAAGCTACATGTTGGAGTATTACTTGTTGATTTATTAGCAAAGAGAATCTAGCTTAGCAACAAATTAATTTATGAGGATCAAGACAGTTTGTCTTAATTCAGTGTTTCTATTGTAGTATGTGTAACAAAATAAAAGATGGATCTTCTTTGCTGTATTTTCTTCATGTTCTTCCCGTTGAGTGATTTTAATGCCAAACACTGTTAGGATTCTCACTAAAAGAAAATACTTTCTTGCCAACAAGTGTTTATACACCGTGCATGTGTGTTCTGTTTTGTCTTTTGTCGTCTAAAGTCTGCTATGGAAAGTATTGTGGGGTATCAAGATTGTCCTTCTTAGTGAACTTTACCCCTCAAATCGTGCACCTGTTCAGGTAATATTTAAAAAAGAGAAAGGATGTGTACCCCTTGTTGAAACAAGGTGCCATGGGGTGTTTTTTAACACCTTGTATTTCAAGAATATATTTTTGTCTCATACTACAGGATAATTAATTGAGTCGTTTTTAATATAAACAGTGATGACTGTTGTGGATTAAAAACTATGCATTTTAGTATTTTTAACTACTCAATATTAATTAAATTTTGCTTTGCTTAGAAGTAAAGGTTGCATTATTTAGGTGTCATTTTTGGTGTCTGACTTTGCTTGGTAAGAGTAGAATTATTCAAACACTTCTTATGCTGTCCGTTCTTATCACATTTGTGATATTATAGGCTGAGTAGATTTCTACTAAAAATGAAGGCTGGAAATGCAACTTTCCTATTCTTGGTAAATAAACCAAAAAGTCCACCAAAACTCAAAACAGCCAAATAGATGTTTTCTAAATCAAAAACCAGGCAGCTCACCAGTGGAATATTTCAGGAAGGAGAACCTGTGCACCTGTGTATCATTTGGGGAAGATGAGTGTGTGTTGTTTCTGAGAGGAGTCAAAGACACAGCAGGAATGCCCCAGAGGGAGTTTGAGTCAATAGTGGCAGACACCCATGAAAAACACAGCAAGACATTTTTTGCCTCAGCATGGCTAAAGAAACATTGTTATGGACTTCTCACGTTTATTTCTTTGTATAGGTAGAATTTTATACATTCTTTGTAAATACCCAGGGTTGAGTCAGGATAATCTGCAGAGAGAGCAGCATTTCACTTATTTCTGTTCAAGTGATGAGTGAATGATGGAAACTGGTAACCTGCTCAGGTCAAGTAGGCAGCAATGTGCATTTGTGTGAGGAGCATGGGTTTGGTTGTTTTTTTCTTGACTGGCAGAGCTGTAATGATATGTACTGTCCAAAGGTTGTTTTGCTGTATCACCTAGTTCTTTGCCTTCATTTTATGGTTTAGTGTTTCTGTCAACAGGCCAAGATGTGACTTTTCAGGTGATACATAATTTTCCTTTCCTGGGTAATTAAAAATCAGTATATGTTTTCTCTATAGAAACAGCTTACACCACCAGATATAAAATGTGCCACTTTATTTTGCAAAACTGGTGCTCTCTTGCTGCTAAGAAAGTTTGTAATTCTTCTGTAAATTTATAAGCTTTAAAAAAAACCTCTAGTGAAGCTATTCCAGTTCTGTCAGGCCTCTATTGTCCATAATAAAGAATGATCTTGAAATGGATTCTTATGGTTATATAGCTCTTATAACAATTGAAGGATTCCTTGCTCAAGCAAATTAAAGTCAGTCTTATGATGGGGAGGGGAAGGGTTTTATTAAGGAATTGAAGTTATTTCCCTCATTTCTATATATACTTCTTAGGAGTCCTATCTTTCAGATATAATTAACATACACGCACAGCCCCTCTCTGTTTTTCATTACCCCTTCTTCCCAAGCTGTCTTTCTACATAGATCTGTTTCAGGCAGATCCATTTTTTGTGTCTCCATTATGGTTTTGTTCCAATTGGAGTTTTTACAGTAGTGCATGCACACATTGCTTTAAACTGTTTTCTGCTGAAGTTCTATATGAAAGTTAAGCAGTGCAGTGGGTAGAGGATGAAATAAAACCTCATTTTCCTCCCTGTTTTCTTCCTGTTCTAGTAGTTTTTATTTCTTCTTTGTGAAATAGGCACCCAAATACCATTTCATCATTGTGGAGATAAAAAAGCAGCAGTACCTACAGCTGAAAATCATATGGTTTAAATAAATTGTCACAGAACAAGGATAGTGTCTACTCTTGAAGGATGGTATTTAGTAGCCTTTGGCAGCAGCTCATCCTGATGCTGCTAAAGGCTACTTCATCCTGCTTCCAGAGTTCTGTGGATCTTTCAAGAGGAGCTCAAGCAATACATTTCCTTCACTACCTGATCCTGAATGAGTGCCAGGATAATTCCATACATTGTTCTCCAGGAAGTACCAGTCTGTGGAAAAACGAATACATGTCTGTATGTGTTGTTACAAAGAATGTGTAAACAAAGGCCATGCAGAGGTTATTAACATAATACTTATTATGACTTTTTTTTAATGCCTTTGAAAGCCAAAATGTGAAATATAAATTATGTCTTTAAAACACAGTTTTCGGTTTGAATTAACTTGTGTAGACAAGTATTTGTTTATGCAGTTTGATTAGTAAATGTCTTCCTATGAAAAGGCAGCAAATTTTCCTAGTCAGTTATTGTCTTTATTCATAAATATTCCTAATTAGTATGACAATAGGTTGTCATACTAGTTTAGTTTACTATTAGGTTGCTAATACATATTAGTTTACTAATAGGTTGCTAGTGGTTTAGTTAACTTTATCCAGTGTCAGTTGAATTCCTGATTATTATTTTTAGAATGTACAATAAAGCTAAGAAGTAATACAGTAGTTTTTTCAGTGACATAGTTTGTAGCTTGCATATTTTTGTGTCCAAGTTAGAGGAATTGATGAAAAATTCTGGGAAGAAATCAAGTTGTATAAATATTATTTCAAGTCTAAGAAAGGCAGTTTGGGATCGTAAGAAGGGAATAGGTACTGTGATAAGCCTTTGCTCTCTGGAACTCTTAGGGAATTCTTTTTTCTAAACTCAGAAGTACTCCTAAAAATCTCATTAGAAAACCACCCATCAGTGTTTTGTATGAATAACTGAAATGTGTCATGCTCTGGTATCACAGTATGAAATTGTTTGTAGATACTATTCAGCTTTTATCCGAGGTCAAACTGCAGTATTTGTTGACCTTCCTACTTAGGCTTGATGCACTGAAAATCTGGGCTGTTAAACTTGGGAGTCATATGATTGTCTAAATCCTTACTTCTCATTTGCGATGTTCCAGAAAAACAAGGCAGAGGCAATGCAATCAGCCTTAGCAGTCCTATTGCTTTTAACCATTTCTGAATTTCTGTTAGGAAAAGTGGAGCTTTTGGGAAAATAATTAGATTTTAAAATTAGTTGGCACTGTTAAGCACCTTTCATCTGTAAACTGGCAAATAACTGAGAATATTTATGTAACAATTAATTCTTTAGAAGACCTAGGCATACAGCAATATACAGTAAAGTGTCTTCTCATAATCACCCTTGGCTTGTCGTAACACTTCTAGTAACTTAAAAGAATGTGTATCTTCATTTTTTGTCAGTCATACATTTAAATTGGCAGTCTGTTACAGAGAGAAAACTATACCTTATTTTATGGCAATTAGTATATCAATTTACTTCACGTTCTCAAAGTGCTTATTAATTTTAGCTCAAAATAGATCAAATGTACCACATGTGACTGCTGTATCATAATACTACATTTCTATTTTTAAACCTAAATGGACTCTGGGAAAGTACTTTGCAAACTTTTGGCTTCTATTGCAGAGCAGGTTTCCCATCTGTTCCTGGGTAAAGTGCCTCCTAATGGGGTCCTGGAGTATCCCTTCATTTTCCTGGCCATGTTTCAAACTTTTATGTTCGTTAATTAAAAAACCCTGAAATAAAGTCAGGTGAATTGTGTAAATTCTTCAAAATTAGCAAGCTGGAGAAACTTAATCTTCTTCATTTCAATCCTGAAAATGTTCAGATACTGCAAGGGAAAATGAAATTTATGCTGGAAGTCATGAACTCAGAATCATATTAAGAGTATTTTGTTTTGAAAATGTTTTCTCTGTGAACTTATATTCAACACCAAAGAAAAAATGTTTGTTTCCCTGTAAGTGGTAGGTTTTTCAAAACTTATTAATCTCTTATTAAAAATAAGTCTCATATTAAAAATATATCAACTATTGGAAAGCCGACAGTCTTTACCTTTCTTACTCTGCAGTGATGGAGTCATGACTCAAACATTATGTAGAGATTAATATTTATTTTGTAATGGCCAAGTGGGATCTCTTTATCCCCACTGCACATGGTTCAGGTTAAATGTTAGGGCTTTTCTATCAGTCTCACCTCACCAAATCATCACAGTCATGACAGTGGATAAAGAGAGAGTTATCAAGGCAATAAAGAATTTCAGTCATTTCTAGGCAACTGTAGAACACAACAGATGAGTCTTAGAAGAGCAGGTAAAATGTTACTAAGCTGTTGGTTTCGTGGCTCTGTCAGAGCTTGCACTGGTGTTGTGCACTGATTGTAGTTGGGCTTTTGAGCATGAATGTGTGTAATTGCCACTTGTAGTAGTTCAGTCTGGGAGTTACAAAGACAAAACTACCAATGACAAGCAGCACCACAGATACCAGTATTTAACAGCACCTCAGAAAGGAATATTATTTTTGCAGTCTGTGCTGCATCATAATTTGGGGTCCAAGGGTCACCCTTAGGTGACAAACACTGACAAATGCAATCCATGGTAAACTTTGAGTGTTTGGATTGCTTAGCCTGTGAGCCAGGGAGCAGAAGTGCTTTTCTGAAGTCACTTTTCATGTTGCAGTCTTGGCTCTGGCTGAAGAGATAGCACCCCAAGGTCAGATTTTTTTTTTTTAATTTCATATGAAGACATCAAGATATTAATGATGCTGTAGCCACTAAGTTTTACAGCTTAAGTGTCTTAATCTGTCTCTGTAGCAACATCAGATAAAAATGAAGGCTAGCAAAACAAGATCTAGCAAACATTAGTGTTTGAGGAGTTCATTTTCTTAGCATGGCCAAAGTGTATCTGTAGGTTGGTATTCATTTCCTGAGTCAGTTATAGCCAAGTCCTAAGTTGCTAAAATACTGAAGAATATGAAAGAATTGGGTGTTTCATCTTTCCTTTATGCCCAGTTGGCAGTCAGTAACTAAATTAAACTTTCATTTCAGTTTGAGAACTAAAAAGATTTGAGATAATAAGATTATGTTAAATCAGTTTTTGGCCTTTGACCTTCTAAAATGAATGTCTAAAACAGAATTAAGGGTGAAGTTGTATAGAGACATGGAATATTGTCCTTTAAATTTAACTGGCTGAAAACTTGGGGCAGGAAGGGGTTAGGCTATTTTTCTTCTCCATGTACAGTGATAGGCCAGATCTTTTTATCTAGAAAAGTTTTGCCTACAGTACGCTCTTGGGGGCTTGAATTGTACAAGTTTTTTGGGTTTTTTTAATAACATGAGAGAATAAAACTCTTCTAATCGTTTGACACTACTGGTGAAGATGCCTTTTCTTGCTCTTTAACTTACCCTCAAGCTCAGGTTTTGTCTTTACTCACCGTAGTGGTTTCAGATCAGAGCCCTCACTCTGTCCTTCCTTAGCTCCTTGTTTCATTTTTACCTCTGCCTTGTGCCAGCTCCCTGATGCAGTCTTGCATCAGTTCTCAATTCTTTACCTGTTAGCCCTTCCTCTGCTTTTTTTTGCCTTTCCTCCCCCCAGTTCTGTTGCAAAATTCTAATTTTTGACCAAATGTTGATGACATTCTGGTGTAGTCTAATATTGTTATGTTCTCCATGCTTGTGTCATAGTTGTTCCTGAAGTAGACACTTACTGGGAGAGAAAAGAATATTTTAATTTTAAGCTGTGTTTTAATGGCTCACTAATTACTTGTAAGCAAAGAAGCAAGCCTAATTTCCTTTATCTTTAGTATTTCAACCTGTTTTAGCAATAATTAAAGTTGCTGGTGTAAATATCTCTTGATAATAATCTATTTCACTCAGTATGTTTTCTTAGGAGGCCTTAATTAGGGATTTATTTGATTTAGGACAAAAATCAGTCTTTATTGAACAAGTCTTTTTTATGTGTACTTATAATTCTCTTAATTTTTTATATGTCAGCCAATTTATGTTGTTTACTGTCAAAAGTGTGATGTTAATTCGTCTTCTTGTCTGATGCAAAAAAAAAATTAACAACAGCGTTTGAACTTGAGGATGCCAATTTAAGCATGGAACATCAAAAAAGTCTTATTTTTAATATAAACAAAAACCAGTCAATTTTATTTGAAATTGTTTCCATGTGTAAGGCTGAGTTTTCTGTTGAATTTCAGGCTACAAATTATTTTTAGACTACATAAATTAATGAGCACAGATGGAATGTATGATTAGAAATTTTGGCATATTGAGCAGTCAGGCTGAACTAAAAAATACTTGAACGTATAATATATGGAACAAAATTACATCAAAGAGGTATTTGCAAAAACCAGAGGTGCAGAAGAATTCTGTGAAGAAAGACAGAGGGAACATCTGAGTTCAGCCTCCACAGCACAGTGCACAGGACATGAGTGGCCTCTTGTCCAGCCTGTGTCCAGTCATGTGTCTGGTAATTGTATCTCTGCATGTGTGTTCACTCCTCCAAGGGAGTGAAACAGAGAATTTTAACAAAAATGCTCCAAAGGAGAGGAAGGAGGAGGGAAACTTTTTCAAAGTATTGTGTAATATATATATTCATGTAATGATGTTCATATATGATGTTCAGAATTAAAATATTTACCTAGAGATGTGAGTTGCATTTTTTAATAGTATTGAGAAGATTTTTTTGTGGAAAAGGAGGAGAGTTAAAGGTTCATGCTGAGTTTGCTGCTCTGCTATTTTCGTACCTATTCTAGGGGACTGCAAGCATTTTGTTATCAGGGTTATTAGTTACAGTTTTGTTTGCAGTTCTTCTGAAAGTATGCTTTCCTTATCTATATTCCTCGAGCTGGTTGCTTTAAGTAGAACAAAATTTGTACCCAGAATATCAGCCTTTCTTTCCTGTTTCTTAGAGTGAGTATATATGTACCCGTTTTTCCTTAGAGCAAGGAAGGAAGGAAGATAAACTTGGTGTTTCAACATGAATGGCAATGAGGCTGCAAGTTTTCCAGCAATGCATAAATGCATTGTTAGCCTTGCACAACTTTACAGGAAAATCATGTATCAGCAGTGTTTTCAAAAATTGCAATAACACTTTGCCTTATTTGACTGATAAATTAAGCTGATATTTTCTTCTGAAGGTGTCAGCTTTACAGAGACAATGAAATGCAAATGTCATATGTTACCTAATGATAATATGTAAGCACTCATTTTCACTTCAGATAAGTATTTATTTAGGCTTTTGTTTCTTGTAGTTTAAGTATTGGGCTTTTTTTTATTATATTAGAAAGGTGAGGAGAGGTCTCAGTTACTGCAATTACTAAGTTCATTATTTTGATGCTTCACTTAAATGGGATGCCATGTGTTTCCTTCCACCCACCCTCCCTAGAGTGGAAGAAGGTGGATCTTATAGTGGAAATAAGTTTAGAAAAATTGCCCAATGTAGTGCAACTGTTACCTCATTTTGGCAGTTGGCAGCTTTCTTGGGTAGATTTTAACTTGAGAGGAATTGGAAGAAAACCAGAACCTTCCCACATGCCATGTGACTCCCAGAAATAACAATTCTGTATTGAGCTTGTTAGGAAGAGCTATGAGCATCTGAGACTGGCTCACAGTGAAACATGTTTGTTCTTCCAGGAGGAAGAAATGAAGCCTCTGGCTAGTTACAAACTTTTAAGCATTTTTTCTCAAAATGGTTCAAAATTAAGATAAAAACTCAAGACATGTCTTCCAGCTCTGCTAAATTAGAGAGATTTTTATTTCCCAGAAATAAGAAGAGCCTGTACGATGTGATGTACATGTGATAGACTTCACCCATTCAAGATAGGAATATTCCAAACATTTCCTTTATTTTGGAGTAATCATGATTAGGATGGCCTATCCCATGATGTGAGCACTGCCAGATGAAGGATAACATTCCCACTTATTAGCAGGAAGGCCCTGGATGGTGGAGGCTGTTTGGCAAATGCTCTGCTCTCCCTGTGTGCAGTCTGCAGTGGAGGTGTGCTACAGAAGAGTCACCGTGTCCTTGTTCAGGAGGGTATGGGGTTGATTGTCACTGCCTTGAGAAGATTCTTTTACTGGCAATTCACAGGATGAAACACAGTGATTTCCAGAATGCATTTTTAATTACTCTTTGCTCTTATTTATCTTTAGAGAAAATTAAAGGTAAATACAATTACAACTAATGCATGGTCTCGTATCTAATTAAAAAGTAGCTTCAAGATGATTTACTGTGGTTTACCTGTCACTTAAAAGTTTATATTACACTTAATTTAAAATTATTTCTTTATTTGATTTCAATAGTGTTACTGTAGAAGAGTTTATTCTTTGTGAAATCTAATGGAGTGGGCTCTATTACAAGTAGCCAGCATAATAAAAATCTGTTTCTTAGAAAGAAAATATTTGCTTTTTAAACAAAATGCAGAATTGTTAAACTTCTCAGAATAAAAATAAGAAAAAAGTTATGTTCAGCACAGCTTGTAACTTATTCTATGTAAGTTCTGGTGAAGGAATCGCTAGTTTCTTTTGATCTTTTTTTTAAAAAAACCTTTGATCATGCTGCTTTGAATGGGAAAATACAATTGAAAGTTTGAGGATACAGTATTAAGGAATTATATCTTTGCAGACATTCATATTGTGTGTGGACCTGGCATGCCATGTGAATTGTTTACTCTGTTCAGACAATTACAAAAATTGGAGTATTATATCCACAAAAAAGAAGAAAAGAAACACTATGCATTTAATCTTGTAGTGTTTCTTTCCTGAAAAATGCTTCCTGCTTTCCTGTGCAGTTAAACAAACATAACACCAAATTAAATATACTTGTAGTCATGTATTTCTCTCATTCTTTGTAAATGGAAGAGTGAAAGTGATCTTTTGACCATTCTATCTGTCCGAACTTTAGCTGTTCTGGCATTTGTTGTAAAGTAAAACTTGGGAATGCCACAAGGTTATGTGGACTGAGAAGCAAAGTGCCTGTTGCTTACTGGTAAACACATTTCATAAATAGCCAAAGGCAAATGTTTAGTTTTAAGAATTTTTTTTAACTTGGTGAATTATTTCTGTTATATCCAGATGTAAATACTAGTTAAGAATATATTCAGTTGAATAATAAATAAACTCACCTTATGTGAAATAAACTTGATATAAATTAGAATTTTTGAATTAAAATCCGTCATAAATAGGGAAAAAAGTGTGATCTGTGAACTTTGTTGCTGCCTCACTAAGAAAAATAGCCAGTAATTAGAAGGTTGGTGTGTGAATTATTTCCCCTCTAAAAATTCTCAGATATTCAGTTGTGTTTATACAACACATTACAGATGAATGACTGAGTACTTCTAAAATTTTTTGTTCAGTATTTTAGGGTTTGTACCTCATGCTTTGTTTGGTCTTAAACCAGCAGATGGCATTTTTTACTCCATTTAAGTGCAGTCTAACATATATTTTGTAAACATGGTGTAATTAACTTCAGTATACAGAGAAATCTGAGCTGCGCTTCTGATGGCTCTGTGGTGGTGCAAGTTCCTGTAGATGAGATTCCACTTAGTTAGCACAAGGTGTGTTGTGCAGACTCTGAAATGCCCTCTTACACCTTGTGCAGCCTCTTGTCCTGTGGCCAGCAGCATCCTCTCTACTTTCCAGGGTTTAATGCCCGTGCTCCAGTCTAGCTGCTGTGGGGGACAGTGAGTGCCTCACTTTTCCTCTGTTTTGTGGGGTATCTGAAGCTGACAGGCTGATGGAGTGGAGGGACCAGGGCCCTCTAGAGCAGCCTGTGGTCTGGTGAGGCACTGGACTACAGGGTCGTGTAGTGGTGAGCACATCTCTGCAGCACATGGCCAAAGGTTTTGTACTTCAGACTGTATTTTATGGAAGCCACTACTGTATTCTAATTTGCACTCTGTACTCCTTCAGTCTATGAAAAAGCACTATGCCTTCCAAGAGAGTTACTTTGGGTTTGTTTTCTTTCTTATTTGGATATTTTTCTAATTGAACCTAAATGGCATATAATCAAGGAACACTCCAGTTTTGGAGGAAAACTAAGGTATGAATTAAACTACTTAGCTCAAGGTGGAGTCATTTGGTTTGAGTTATTTTTTCCCCTAGGAAGTGTGCTGGTGATTTAAAATGCAGATTGGCTTCCTGAAAGTGTTACTAAAATGTCTCTGGTTACTCTAGTATTTAGCTTTCTGGTCTTCTACTGTACAGTACAGATCTGATAGTGAAGTGTAGCTGCTAATATAGTGAATCATTTTTGCCTACAAGACTTCAGTTTAGGTGAACATTTTACTGTTGTCCTTTCTCTTACTTCCCATTATTCTGTGTCAAAAATTATCTGTAAATATGACTCCAGATCTCTCAGGGTTAATAATAATTTGTTGTGTGCAGCACTCTGATTCAGGGCACATAATGCATAATGTGTCATAGGAAGGGGTTTTTGGACCTAAGTGTGCCTCATATGGGGCAGTTCCTTACAAGTTCCTTTAGCTAAGCAGCTAAACCAAGGAAGGATGGACCAAACCTGTAGACTTTGGAAAAAGTAGAGCTCCTCTACCCAAGGCTTCCAAGCCAAGATTCTCTCCACAGCAGCTTTGCACCTGCAGGACCCTTTATAGTTCCTGTGAGAGCCAGATCTTCAACATGCTTGTTCTGATGGAGAATGGCCAGAGTGGAGGCAGGGAGCTCCTCCTTGAGCCCAGTCAGATACTGAGCAAAATGTGTGCATGGTTCTTCTAATTCAAGAACTTCAGCTTACTCATTCTGGATCAATCACCCATTAATGCTCAATATTAATCAACAGTAGTAATTAGTTTGATGTAGATTAAGTGGACCAAAACCTTTATTTGCTGTTAGGTTTTTCAGAGAGGCAGAGCAACTGAGTTCATGCTAAATTGCTTCACAATTTAATCTTGGATTTTAATTTTAAATGTCCATACACTTACATGTTTTTTCTAGACCTCATTGGTTCAAAAGCAAAAACAGCTTACTCCTAGCAGACTACTATTTTGTGTAAATCTAACAAAAGCCACTTACATAGGTACTTTCTCTTTTGCTGCAAAGTAACAGGGTTTGTACAAAACTAGTGAATGGCTGTCAAAATGTCACAAATTGTGGCAGCAAGTAACTACAGAGGGTTATTTGAGCAGTGTGTGATTTGGAAGGGCATGGACACCAAGCAGATTTCACCAGTACTTCCAGATCACTTGTATTTACGTGAAAGCAGCTGTTTCAAAGATGGTTCCTGGCTAACCTTTGTTTTATTGTGGAGCAATTGTGTAATTTTTATTCACATTCTGCCAACATCAGTCTTGCAGTCTGAACTGTTGTATTGGCAACCATCAGTGAGCACAGCATCTTGAAGGAAGCTGTGAGACAAGCATGGAGCAAGGTGATGTCTTAGGAAAGAAATCCAGTTGTCTTGGGCAGATTGGACAGTTTTGTTGAAGATTTGCCTTTTGTACTGAGAGAGTTCTCTGACCCCTTCTTGTCAACGCTAGATTTGGGACTGTAACTAGGAGATATTTGATTTCGAAAAGACCAGATAATATGTTGGTAGAAATGAGGAAACTTGTTTTTCTGCCATGGTACGTGTCCACAGAAAATCCCAACGTTTTAGATGATGAATTTGTCAAATTTTGACAAGAGAACTGAGGAGAAGAATAAGAACTTACAGCTTACATATGAAAAATCAGATGCTGAATTTGACGTTTTTCTTTCTTTTTTTCCTCCAAGTTCTCACTTACTTTTTTATTCACTTTGTATCATCATGGTTAACAAGTAAACAGTGCTGTTTGACCATGTGAGCTTAAATTAATGCTTCCTGATGAGAGCTGAAGGTATTAAATGTGTGCTGCAGTTAAAGTGGTGTACAGTAGATGCCAGTAGAGACCTACGGAGTCAAAATAGAAATATGACCAGTGTTTCCATAGCAACAACTTCCTCCTGGCAGTCCTATTTATAGCAGTGCTGCAGTCCCAGCCTCAGTGCAGCTCTCAGAGGGACTCTCTAGGAAGGGTTAACCTTGTTAGAAAAAATGTAGGCAGAGAGGCACACTAAAACCGTCTGGGTTTGCTTTCTGGTGTTTTATTAAACGATGAAGTTACTGATTGTGTTTGTTTTCTTTATGTGCGTTTTGAAAAACCTTTGTTTCAAAATGGAGAGCCATTGAGGCTGTAAGCTGGGAGCAAATCCTGCTCCTCCTTCCGTGTGTTTAAGAAGAAATGCAGCCCAGTGGAATAGTGCTGGATGTACAGCGAAAATCAAAACACATCTGCTTTTTCAAGAGCCTTTTTCTGTCTCTCTCTCTACCCAGAATTCCTTCTGAAATATGCATGCCTGGCAAGACTCAAAATGGATTGTGTTCAATTACATAATTTCGGATGAAAATGTAGGGGGTTTTTTAAGTTACAAAAGGGCTGTCTGTATGCTTTGTTTTACAGCCTTTTCTCTCAAGGTTTATCTAAAACTAGAAAAATACCACATATATTACCTAAGACTTACAGTACAGACATTAGGTTTTTTAGTATATATAGTGTAAAAAAATTGAGAGTCATTAAATGCTTATAAGCTTTTGTATTTACTAATTCAAAATTAGACACTTAAATTGTTTTCTTTATATGAAATGTGTTAGCTGTGTCTTTCAACTTACAAATACTTTATTGGTCAATTAGAGACCAGCAAAATTTGGCAAGATCCCCAAGCTCTTAAAAATGGAGGATCCCTCACTAACACTTTGTATCAAGTAATTCCTCATTCCTTTGGTAATAAATAATAAATGCTGAAGTTGGATTTTCATCTTTCATTCTTGGAAGAACTGATGCATAAAGGAGAAAATGTGTTTCATCAAGTCATCAATTTTTAAAGCAAATAAATAAACTTTCTTTAACCTCTAGGGAAGAAAAGTTCTATATTAGGCTTGTTTAAGTTATTTTTTTCCTTTGATTACAAAAAAAATAAATATGCAGAAAATGTTGCAGTATGTCTCTTTAATACAGATAGAGGCCTCCTGTGAAAAAAATAAATATTTCAATTTAAAACAATATGTTTAATATTTCAAATAAGATAGAAAATAGTATTTTTATTTGGAGAAATAGAACATGAAACCAGAAAAGTACTGTTTCAAGATTTGGAATTAAAACCTAGGTTTCATTTAGCTGTAGGTGATATGAAATTTGTTATGTATCATAAAACTATTTTTCTAGGTTGTGTCAAGGAATAGATTTAATTTTCTTAAAACCTCTTGCTCTTGATTGCAAGATTCTCAGGGCTAACCTTCATTAAACACTAGAGAATGGTGTTATTTGTACAGTCCTGCTTTGCCTGAATATAGAAAAATGCACACATTATCCTTCAAAAATATTTAAAACGATTTCCAAGTAAAGTTACAACACATGGTAACATGCTGTTACTCAACCATCTGGGTCCTTTGAGGAGAGGAGTGTTCTCTCTTTCTTAATCCTTCATTTTTAAGGCTTGACTGGTAGGGTAGAGTTTCTTCTTAGAAATTGAGAAATATTGTTTTAGCAGAGATCATTAAGAATAAATGGTCCATATAGCTACCTGGTGGATTCTTTTTCAGGAAGGGGCTGGAAGGTATGTGGCTGGGTTATGGTGCTGTGTGTTGTAACGTGCCACAGGGCATCAGCCCCTGGGAAATCTTCCCAAGGTTGTAGGTTGGCCATCAGGAAAACTATAAATGGCTTTGTTGCCTTTATCAGCTTAGAGGACTGCTGTGTTAGCCCTTGTCCTTGGCTATCATCATGATGTTGCTTTTTAGAAAACTGTGGAGAGTTTTTACCAAAATACTGTTTATCAAAATACCAGAATTGGCACATGCCATGTTCAGATTCAGAGTTGAATGTCTTACCACTCCGAGTCTTTGAATGTGTTTTAAAATTTTGTCAAAATCTGGTGATCGGAAGATAGCAAAAATAAAATTTCTGTCTAAAGGAAATTAACATTTCATTTTTGACTTTGGCTGAAAGAGATTGGAACTTTGTTATCTCTTACAGAACAGAAATTTCAGATTTTCTTGCATTCTGTTCTTCCTATATAGCATATAATTTACTTGATGCAATAACTGGAAGATCAGTGTGTCAATAAGATGAAAGATTAAGTAAAAGGAAATAGGAAGTTCTACCTTTAAAAATCATGGACTTCATTTGAAGAGGCAGAAAGCCATATGAGAAGTGGGTTTATATGGTTGTTTTGTATTGTCATTGGGCAATGCCAATCAATGCCAAGAGTTTCCTAGATTAGGAAAGTGTATTACTATCTGTGAAAATGTGACCAGCACTTTCTTTTCATGTTTTATGTGTGCAGAACTTTTTTAACTGTGTACACTGGCAGTAGTTAATAACATTCTGGGAAATTCAGGCTTTCTCTTAGGATTTCTTCTAAGAATTCCCTTCTGGTAACATGTTTTCACTTAAACCACTTCTTTGGTGTCAGAGTATGAGTATTTATGTTTCTTATTTTTGGCCCCTGCCTCAAGTGTCCAGGTTAAACATTTGGGTGCATTAGGAGCTCTGAATTTTGGTGGGCACAGTTGCTCTGTGGCAGTTTCCACATCTCTGAAGGGACTCGACATGGCTGGCAGACTGTAACTTACGTAATGTGAGTTTTGTAAATTACTGTCTTTCAGATCAGGGAAGCAAAATGGTTTAGTTGAAGACCTGTGTGAAAGATAAGTCAAGAGTAGTGTAAAGGCTTAGAACCATGGGAGAGCAGAGAGACAAGACAAGCACACCATCGTAGCAGGTAGCTTTGTTTGCTGGAGAAAACAGCCAAGGTTAGAGAGAATATGAGTCTCTTGGAAAGATTCCCTCAGTGCCCAAACACTTGCAGTGAGCTACAGGGGGAGCACATCTGTACAATTCCAGAGAGGCTCTTCAGCTCCAGAAAGATCACCATGCACAGAATAAGCATCCTGATGTTGTCTTAAATATTTTTTTATATTGTTGTGTGGAAGGTGCATGGCCTTACTCTGTATTAAAGTGTTTGGTTATATATGGCATGTAATATATCCCCTCTGCCTATTTGTGACCCCTGGTAAGGCAAACAGATCCTCATGATTTTCACTACCTCCTGTTTCTAGCAGCAGAGCCTTGAACCAATGGGATGTTGTGGATGTCATAATTGGTCTTGGAACAGAGCAGGTGAAAGGCTGGAAGGCATGAGGGGGCATCCAGGGAAGGTTACAGCACCAGACCCTGATGGAAGAGTGGCCTGGTCACCACTGAGAGAGCTGATGCTCACCCAGGTTAACAGGTGGCTCTGCAGAATGTAGGCATTTAGACAGTTGGTTCCAAATTTTGAACTGGAGAAAGAAGTTACATTTCCAGAGTATCTGGAGCCTGCAAGCACAGGGCATTCCTGGGCTTTGTGTAGAGTCTAGAAATGTAATGGGTTGTGCTGGCTGAGGCCAGTCACAAATGCAGCAGTGCCCATGAGGAAGAATGTAGCCTAATTCATAAAATCTCTCTGTTGGCGTTTTTATTATTTTATCATTGTCATGGGCAATTTGTCAGCATGGGGGTTTTTTTCTGAGGCACAGGGCTGTTATGAAATGGTTATATAATGTCCAAGGGTGGGTATCTGCTGACATTTGAAAACTATGCAGTGAGAAGTATGGTGGTGAAAAATGAGAGGTATGTCTTTAACACGTGTTGACTGTAGGACAGGAGACAGATTGTGAAAAAGATATTTCAATCTTTCTTAAGAATAGCCTAAAGTTTTAAGATGCCACCTTGTAGATGTGCAGAAATGTATGTGTTTCCATTTTCACAAAAACAAATATTTAGTATTACCCATTGCAAGCACGCAAAATTGCATAATTTGCAAATAATTGTAATGTTAAATACAGCTTTCAGTTTCTTTTCCTTATATTTTGTGCCATTAAAAGTTACACTTTCTAGACTTACTCCACAGTTGAAAATACCAAGATTTCTTGCGAAAGAATGCAATCTTACCAGCAAAAAGTTAAAAGCGTTTGGTTCATTTGAGGAGTAAGTAGAACCCAGTTTGAAAAAGTACAATGGTTGTGTTTAAGTGTGCAATAGAATTCAACTTCTTCTCTGATTTTATCCACAAAGGAGGAAAATGATGTAGGGTTTTTTTTTCCTCCAGTAATAAAATAAGTTTATTCAGTAATGTTTGCAAGTAACTTCCTTGCTTAGGAAGTTGATTAGTTGAAAGCATGAGATTACTAACGATTAAATTCCAGCTGGTTATGTTTGCTGTGATGGTGTAGTACTCCATCTTAATAACAGGGGAGGAACTGCAGAACAGTTACTTTTGGTTTTTTTCGCATGTGGTTGTGGTAAATTAAAAAAATACCTGTTTACTTTCTGATCTTTACTTCTGAATAGGTTGGTTGTAGAACTCTTAACATAAAATGTATACTTAAATATGAAGTGTAATGCATTAAAAAGCTATGAGAACACATACTAGAGAAATTACTGCTTAAAAAAAAACAAAACAAAAACACTTTTCAATTTACATGAAAAGAGACATTTCACTGTATAAACCAGCACATCATAGAGCTTTCCTTAACAGGAAGTAGAAGGGAGTCGTGGTTAGCAAACACTGCAGGCAGGAAGCTCGACACATGCATAGCTCTTAGTGGCGTTGGCTAGTCCAGCTCCCTTCAGATGTTTTTTCTTTTGCTTTTGTGAGAGTGTCTGGTGTGTGTAGATGGCAGGGCACAAGGAGGTCCCCTGTCCCCAGGCCGCGGGGACAGGCACGGCGCTGCAGAGGCTGGAGGGGCTCGCTAACCGCCTCTTCCATAGGCACTCCAAGAGCGGCGCGCATGAGCCGAAGGCGGCTCTGGAACATGAGAGCCAGCAGGGCTCTGAGTTCACTGCCCACTGGGACGAATCAAGTAAGTGTGGGGAGGGGTTTGTTGCTTTTATAGGTGTTTGCTCTTTAGTTTGCCTCGTGAGTGAAGTGTGATGTGCCATATGTCCTGGGGCAGTTTTATCATTCATTACCTAGAGGTATTAATGGGAAGAAGAGCATATTGCATCAGGCAGGGGGAGATGGGGGCTGGTTCATGGACTGGTGGCTGGCAGGAGAATTTATCCTGCATTCTTTCTTTACTTTCAGAGCACAGTTGACTTGTTTTGGCAAGCCCCCATCCCAGTTCTTACTTCTAAATTACTGATTTCATTTTCAAATGAAATCCGTGAGTTCAGCAGAAATACAAGACTTTAACTAAAGACTAAAACATTTAAACTTTGAAATAGGCAGACATTGCTGCCCAGATTAAAATTCTAATTAAAGGGATTTTCATCATTCATGGTTTCATTTTAAAGGATAAACACATCAAAATGCTCTGTATAGTGGTAAACAATATAAAATTGTGTTTGATTTTAACTATTACGTATTAACTTAGTGTGGGAATGCTGATTAGCTTTAATTTCTTAATTAGTGAACAGTTTACGGTATTATTTGTATGGATTAAAAGTTTTCATGGTTGTATTTTGAGTAATAAAAGAGATTTCAAAAAAATCACAATCTAAATAAATTGACATTTGATTTTCTTTTTAATTTTAAAGCTGTGTAGTATTTTGCATAGCAATTCTTGTCTCTGGTTAAATACTCATTTTAAAATGTTACAATATGGTAATTTATGATAATTTTGTTCCAAATTTCAGATTCATTGATGGATTTGAGATAGCACAATTATTTCAGTTGAAGATAGGCCATGTTGGAAATGCTTAGCATCACAGTGCTACCATGAAGAAAATCAGTATTTATACTTCTTACTTGAAATTTAAAATATTATATGAGTAGGGAGTGAATCTATTCTCAGAGGATAAGCAGTAAACATGGAAACAAAAAGGTGTTAATGCAGTGATCTAAAATAGATTGAATCTAGGTCTCCCAAATGAGGCAGGAAAGAATTGCCTCAGTTTGTTGGGAAGATAAATGATGAAAGTGCATAAATTCTGAGCTTTCACTTCTCCAAAATATTTTCAGCTTGGTAAAAATAGGCACATACTTGGGTTTATGTCGAAGCTCTTTTTTATGTAAATAGCTATTTGAAAAAACACTGAAGCATTTTTTTGTTTATATAACATGAAGAAAAAAAATGGTAATGACCTACTGACACTCACAAATTGCGACCTGTTTGTGTTCAAGTCTCTACTTTTCCCCCTTCTTCATGAGGCAAGCTTCCTAGTGTGGCATGTTTGATGAGGAAATGGACTGTCGTGTCTCTTGATAAACATGGTGAAAATGGCTGTTCTGTGAATGCTATTTTAAGTCGTCATTAAGCAGGGCAGTTGCATGCAGTTTTCTGAGCTGAAGTTGCTGAGCTGGTGACTGAATGGTGGGTGACTGTGTAGCTTTGGTTTTGTGATGAAGTTCTGAATCTTTATCCTGAAGCTCTACTTTCAATCTCTAGATTATTTTTTAAAAATAAGAATATGAATTACTGTAGGTAGCCATGAATTGAGTCCACATTTAAAGGTTCTCATTTTGCTACCACTGTAGCCAGGGTGATAGAGAAGAAAAGGAGCACAGTGGAGGAAGTGTTTCTGTCTACTGCTGAGTCCTAGTTAGATTGTCAGAAAAATACATCATCTCTGAAAATAGTTTGTAAAACATGAGAGAGAAACAAGATGTTTGGGGGTTTTTGTTCATTTCATTTTGGTTGGTTGGTTTGTTTGGGGGTCGTTTTGTGTTGTGGAGGGGCGAGGGGGAGTTGTATCCAAGAGTGCAATGTCATAGAATTGCCTAGAGTCATTGAATTCAGCTTGTAGATTAATTTCACAGAACGTTTAATGAATAAGCAGTGTTTTAGAAACATGCTGGTGTTTGTCTTGGAAGGATATTTGAATATTCTCAACTATTCTGCCAATATCAGTGCAACCTAGAAACCTTATTGTAAAGTTTTGGGTGAAGCCACTTAGCAGACAGCATGAATTACTCTTGAAGTTCAAGGTGAAAACACTCTAATTGCTGAAAAAAAACTGGAAAGTGCCTTCTCAGAATTTTTGTTGTTTTGAGCTTCAGGTAGAATCCATTTGAAAAAGAAGGTAATGTATTTATATCTTCTGCTGTAATGAAATACAATAGCAGGTCTGTTTCTTTACTTTTGCAATGGGCTTCTGCTGAAGCTCTGGGTTTGCTGAAGGGGAAGGAGCTTCTGCTTGTTTGGGTGGACTTTGAGTTGTCAGTCGCTGCTGTCAGTGTTGTGGTTTGGTGTGGTCTGTGGCCTTAGGGGATTTTCAGTGGCTGAGTTTGAAACTTATCATCTTTGCTTTGTTATTTTGGTATGTAAAGCATACAGTTTTTCCAGCTTTCCTTGGATACTTGGTTGATGTATGAAATTAATGTGTTTTGTAATATCCTCAGAGTCCAGTAGAGCAGAGGTGACTAAGGGCACCACAGGCCTCGAAATCTGTTTTAAAAAGCTGACTGAGCACACATGTGGTGGTGGAGCCTGGGCTGGTAACCAGGTCAGTTGTGCTGTGCTGCCCAAGGGTGAAAGGGACATGATGGGAGCCATCAGAACGATGCATTTCATTCTTTGTTTAGAAGTCTTGACTGTGACCACTTGCAACTATATGGAACCTACATTTTGATTTTTGCTTTGTTTTCTTAGTTGCTTGTTGCTCTTTGAAAAATTGAAATGCAAAAGGAAGCGAGAATGAGGCTGCTTGGTTTTGAATGCAGAGACAGTAAGATCAGTGTGTCTTACATTCTTGAACCAATAGAAGTGTTTTCCAAATCTGCATAAGAACATCAACAACTTGGATAACTGAAATGGTCAGGAGAGTCACCACTGGTGCAACTGCCATCTTCGTAGTCCCTAAATTGAAAGTGGATGGGTGATGAACAGTCAAAAGAATATAATTTGTTCTGTGATTCAAAATAATACCAGTATGCTTCCAAATACAGTAGAATGATTTATAGAGGTTTAGCTGAATAGTTGCTTGTATATGTGTGTGTAGAGAGAGAAAAATACATGTGAAATATGAAATACTGTGCAGAGCATACTGTATGAATTGCTTAAAGCTTTAGAATAACTACTAGTTGGGTACAAGTCAACAGATAATTCTGGTCTAAGGTTGCCATGGAAACAACCAGTGCTTGATATAATTGAGAACATCTTAAACCCTCCTGGTGTTTGCATGCTTTTTTCCCCTGCCATTTTGAGCTGCTTTAGACATGAATAGGTAGCATTGGTCAGAACAGTAGTAGTTAATGAGCAAAACCAAATACCCGTGTCCTGAATATTGATTTTGATATTCTACTGGTATCTTGTGCTTCGTAGTTTTTTGCATCACAAGGAGCTCATAAGGAAGAGCAGCTCTCTGGATTCTGTGTGCTCTCTTTCTGGTTAGTGTGTAAGTGTATTTAGAGATTGAAGCATTGATTTGGTAGAGATTAACATATTTCATCAACTGTTGGATTAATATTTGGAGCAATATGTTTCTGAAAACTAGCCCTTCAGCATGAATGGTAAGTCTTTTCTATTCCCTTTTGACACGTTTTTTGTTCCGTCTTCACAATCAGGGAAAATCTACCACGTTTCCCTTTCTTGTCTGCAGAGCTGCATCGACTGCTGATTTCTTTGTTTTTGTAATCGACTCACTGTGGGTTTCTATGTAAAATAATTAAAGATTTGCAGTTTTTTATTAAACAGTTTGCTTTGCATGACTGGTATTTAGAGTTTTAAATTTTATTTTAAAGCTTTCTTTGAGAAAGAGCTGATGTGGACAATTTTGTAATTGAATATATACATGTCTGTTCACTTAATTTTCTGTATCACTCATAATGGATTATTTTCTGTGAATTGATACAAATCAGAGAGGCCTTCTGAAATTATTGTAATCATCACCTAAAAATTCTAAACAGGCTTTTGTTATTTTTCATCTGAACCATCTTATTCTGCTATGATTTTTAGTCTTCTAAATGCTGGGATGGCAGAATAGTTGAGGTCATTCATGGAAGTAAGGGAGGGGAGTCTCATTTGAAATGAGATACTGTAATAGAGCTAGTTAACTTATCAGGCAGGTATTTACTTTCCAAAACCACTGTGATTACTTATCATAAGGTATTTTGAATATAATGGAGTGATGAAGTGCTATATTCTTACTTGTAATATTATTGAAAGTTGTTTTTTTTCAATATATAGACTCTGTAAATTTGTTTTCTTAGAAAAATATATCCTTTGAAAATTGTTTGCAAAAAGCCCAAATGTGCTGGCTTCCAAAATGATGCCTTTTTGTTTCAAACAGATAGTCTGGAGCTTTGGCAAATGACTTGAGATAGAGATTTTTTGAAAAGAAAGAGCAGTTAATCATTTATGTGGGGTTTGTGTGCATGTGTGTCTGTGGTTTTGCTTAATACTGCAAATTTAAAGGACCATTTTTACAAAGATTTCACTTGTGTACATGGCATGAGATAAAGACTGGGAGGAGTTATCCCACTGCCTTATCTAATATCAGCTTGTCTATACTTATCTCATACAAATGTGTTGAGGTCATCTTCCCCAGAAAGGAAAGCGTGGCTGTCATTTCCTTGGTGTGCAAAGTACAAATGTCAAAACTGATACAGTTATTCAGGCGACGTTTCCCTACTTTGTAGGTACGTGATGGAGATTTGTGCTACAGCATCGTTCACGTCTGTTTAGGTAAACCTAAATGCAGGCTGTCCCTGCAAGTGGTGCCCCAGCCCCTGGCGTGTGCAGGGGTGCTGCCGGGGGGAGCACACCATGCACCTACCTGCTGGGGACCTGGTGTGGCCACACAGGCCCGTGGGCGGCCTGCACTTGCCCCGCGGGGACACGATGGCATCCCGCCATCCCTGCCACCAGCTGGCCCTGCTCAGCCTGGGGGGAAGTGGGGGCAGCCAAGCTTCCTGCATTTCCTCCGTGTCACGAGGCCGTGGAGAGGGCTCTCCTGGGGTCACCAAGCCTCACTTCTCACCAGCTGTTACCAGCCTGGGTTTGCCATCACATTTTCCTCTGTTTCTCTTACGGTTAGGTCACAGCCTCCACAGGGGATGAGATCTGTGGAAATCAGCTCTGTGAATTCTGAGTTTCGGGTGATTTTTGTTTGGATATTCTCTTATGATTGAGTCATAAAGGAATAAATTTCACACCAGCTAGGTGAGAAAGAGGTTATAGTTGTTTGTAACCTCAACAATTATGTTGGGTTTTTGTTTAGTGGTGTGGGTTTTTTAGAGGTAGTGGTTCTTTTTAGGGTTGGGGATTTTTTTCTTTCCCCTGGGGGTTTGTTCTGCAATTTGCATCTGTACGTTTTATTCATCTTGATATGCAGGCTCCCAGTTCCTTTAAAAGATAGAAATAAATAGCTACAACTTTTAACAGGTGTCGATTCCCCATCAAAAATACTATATATTAGTCTAATTTTGACACAGGAAAGGTGACTGTCTTCTGCTCCATCAAGATTAGGTCTTTGCTGTAAACATTTCCCTATTTAAACCACTTATGCTTTTCTGTGCATTTTTGTGGCTGGCTTCACTGCAGCAGTGTTACATTACACCCTGTCAGCGGATAAAATCAGATGCTTTCCTTGTGAAAGATGGCCAAGATGCAAGTGAAATCTTGATGAAAAAATGATGTGTTTTCCTCAATTGCAAGTACAAGTGGCTAATTTTTTTCCCCTTTTATTTCTTCTTTTCTATTTTTTCCCTCCCCCAAAAAAGGTCTGGTTATATGATTAGATTTGGTTTTTTTCTAGAAAGACTCAAAGGAAAAGCTCTTTTTCTATTTCTTTGGACTTGGACTTTCGTTTTGACCAGCTTGAACAGATAAAACTGTAAGGTCAAGTAACTAATAGCCCCAGCTCCCAGGGGTGAAAGGTGTACAGTCCACTGAATCTTCTGTTTCAGTAAGAATAGGCTTAATACTCTGAAGTGTCACTAATTACATGATTGGGCTACTACTTTCCAATACAGCAAGTGGAGGTAATTGCTGATACAGACATTTGCCTTCAAAAGACAGTTACAGATGTGTATGGAGACAGATGGAGCAGTACATGGGAAGGGCGTGAGGCACACTGATGGACTCTGCTGAAATATTGTCCAGTTTTGTGCACACTACAGCATAGGCATGTGTAAGGGGTGAAGGGAGGTAGTATAAATACACTGGTTGTGTGCCCTGGGAACATTTTGAACAGCAAGGGACAACAAGCAGCAACTGATTATTCCTGCTGCTCAAAAGACTGTAAAAAATGGAAGGATGCCATGGAATTTCTGGGTGCCAGAACCATACATCTTCCTCTGTGTGTCTTATAGGACTAATGCTTGCTTCTTTTCAAAAATTTCCCACTGTTACCCATTAGCCTCTGACAGCAAACTAGGGCAATGTCTTGGGTGTTAACTTGGGTTCATGTTTTTTTTTAGTTCTTGTACAAAATATTTGAAAAAGACAACACAAAAGCTGCGTTGACATAATTGTTAAAACGCATTCACAAAGTGAACAGTCCCTCACAGTGCTTGGTTTGGGGCAGAAGCAAAAAATGAGATGAACAGAATTGAGGTTTCTCCAAAGGAAAGGGTATTTGGTATGTTGTAGTCTTGAACTCTGACTTACTGTAGTCCCCATTACATTACTTACATGTATTTTTTTACCAGAAAGATTTGGGTTTTGCCCTTGTTTTTAGTTAACATCTCAAATTGTTTATATATTTGTTGCTGGTTACTCTGAGAGTTTCTGTTAGTCCTGCCGTTGTAGGCCAAAGTTCACAGGAGTTTCCCAGCTTTAATTGAGGAGGCTCTTACAGGCAGTTTTGTTGCTTGCAAATGTTTTTGGTGTTTTTCTTTATTCATTTTTAGCTGCTGACAGATAGCCCACCCCGTTAAGAATTAATGTGATTTAATTTCTTTAGCTTTATTTTTCCAGGTTTTGCAGTTCAGTTTTGTGCAAGTTTTATGCATGCCTTTATGTTAAGTGCTGAATTTACCCAGTTTCTCTCTAAAAGTCTCATTTTTTATCAGAATGGAGAATAAACATTCTTAGCTACTTTCTGCTTGCCTTAATCCTGAGACAAACAAAAACTTGTTATTCACCCGATGTGTTGAATTGTGAAATGTGTTTATTTACATAAGACTTCCTTATTCAGGAAGCCAGTCTCTGCTATTTAAGGGTATAAATGAACTTCTCTTGCTTGGCTGGTTACTGCAGGCAACCCTTTCCTGTAAATATTGAAAGCATGTTCTGCGGGAGATATGTCAGTGCAGCAATGTGTCAGAAGCTCAGACCTTGTGAGGAGATGAAGAACTATTTTGCTGATTTACCCTGACAGCTGTGAAGATGTCTTGCTGATCCCAAAGTATCTATATGAGAGTTTTTGTGGAGTTTTAATAATGTAAGGGCTGAGACAAGGTAGCTTATGGAAAGTGGACTTAGACATAAGTGCATACAGACCAAGATTGGTGCATCTACTATTATTTTTATGCCTTGTATTAAATATTTGAACAAAAGAAAAAGCAACAAAATAGTTGCTCAAATGACTTGTTAAATGCATCCATACAGTGAACAGCCCCTGCAGTTGTTTAGTTTGGAGTATATGGAAGAAGTTAGTTTAGCAAAACTTCTAAAGGTTACTTTTAAAAGGAAGGGGTATTTGTGCATGAATGTGTGTGGCATTATTCCCTGCTTGCAGGGAATTCATTAGGCAATATGCAGGTAGGATCAACTACCTGCAGGTTCATGCTTGCTGTTGCTAGTAAAGCCTGGTCTCAGGGATAGCTGCATGAAAGAGGATAAAGTATGTTCTCCTTTGTAGTCACTGAACTTCTACAAAGAGAGAATGTGGCACAGTGATATGGAGAGGGAAGTGGGTGCTGACCAGTTGGCCAGAATCTTAATGGTGCAGAAGGGCAGAGAGCTTAATTAGAGGGAATCTGCAGCAGGTGCTGAAAACATTTTTCTTGGGGAGTGGTGTTGACTGTATTTGTATTAACTACTAGAACTTGCTGAAAACCTTTGCTCAAAAATGTAATACATTTACAAGATACTTTATAGTAGTGGCCTAGAAAATGTTGTTCTTGGAACTCATTCTTAAACTGTATTCTTTTTTTTTCTCCCCACATGGTAACCATGGAAATATATGCACTGCAGGAACAAAAGATGTTTGAATTTTCACAATTTTCACACAGCTTTCAGTTTTCTTTGTTGTATTGTTTGTACCTGTTATATTTCACACAGGAATGTGGTCTTTTACACTCCAGGTCCTGTGGTAGTTGAAACATTTGAGATTATTCACTGGATAAAGTTCAGCCACAACTATAAAGGATGGTACTGCACAGCTGCAGCTTAATTCCTAATTGCTTACAAAGTACCTCAGTGTATGGCAGCTGAGTGTGTTACGTGTTAAGATTCTTCACATAGATTTTTTCTGTATGAACAAATTTTTTAAGTGGGGAGCGTTGTGTGCCGCATTTGAAAGTAATTGCATTAAACACATAATTCGTTAATTTTGAATTTTAAGATAACGGAATTATTCAATACAATAATTGAAAACCAATAACTTAAAATTAGAATTATTTCTCAGAAGCCTTTTCAGCATCCAGTGTGGTGTCTTCATAGTCTTGTTACACTAGCACAGGCTGGTACCCTTTCAGAAGAGGAGCAGTTCTGTCCCCCATATTTGCCCATTTCCACCCCACTTCTCATTTCCCTCACCTCAGGAGAAGTATTCTTGAGAAGAAGAAGAGAGAGAGCTGCTTCTCTGGTCATTCCCTGCCTTCTGCCCATTACTCTGTAGTCTGGGCTGGTTCCCTGACCTGGCTTGGCAGTCAGACATGAGAATGCTTTTAATCCTTCAAGGAAGGTCATTGCAGAAATGCAGGAGTGACTGTGGGAGGACAGGACAGGCGTGAGGGTTTTTCAGCCCATACTGAACACTGAACTGTAGCCTAACAAACCAGACTGCTATTTCTTGGACTTTTAAGTCTCAAATCAAATGGACTGTTGCAGGAGAGGAAGCAGATTATGAATGTGTCCCTGTCCTTCAAGGGCAGGGCAAAGGTATGAGACTCCTCTCATTAAGCCAAAGCCTATATTCCAGAAGTAACTGAATGCTAGTTCTAAATGATTCATCTAGAGAATTGAAACAAAAACTCCAACTCCAATCAATCAGCAGAAGGTTGCTAATAGCACTTTAATTTGAAAGGAAAACTTGGGTAATAAAGAGGGGTACCAGCCTGAAGGACCAAAATACCTAAAGGTGGGGTGGGAAGGCTCTCGGCCACCAGGAATCTGCAGGAGGCTTTGTCACATCCTATACGTGGATGCTCAGATGAAGATATTCTGCTTGTCAGCATTGAGGAAGTCTTGCATATTATTACTACTTTAGGATTTGAATAATGGCTCGTAGATTGGATCATGAGCTTTGGTTGGCTGCTGTGGGGCTTTTGGTATTTATCTTCTGTTGAGAGAAGTCACTTACTAAAGTGTGTGTTTGTAAATTTTGATGTACGTTGGGTCTGCGTTCTCTTTTACATTTAGAAAAAGTTTTATCTCATCTGTTTTATCTCATATTTTTTGTGGAAAATTATTCAACTGGGACATGTGCATGTACTGCTGAGCAGTGCTAGTACAAGATTTGATTGCATTTGTGACTGAAAAAAATTACTGCTTTGCATTTGACTTTACTGATTTACATTATACATTCTGGGGGGGGGTTAAACAAAATTTCAGGGATTCATGTCCTAGGTGATTCTGTTATTTGGGTTTGGTTCTGCCTTCCCAGAGTGGCCCCTGTTGTATCTTTTGGCATGAGCAGGGTTTACCACCTCTGAAGCAGTACTTTGGTATTTAAGAAAAGATCAAGGGAAAAAGACTGCGCATTGGATTTGGAAATTAAATTAATTATATTATCTATAATAAAAATAGAAGGAAGTCAGTCTGACTGTGGCAGTTATATGCAGTAGAGTATCTACTGCTCAGAATTCAATGAAGATCAGTGTTATCTCTGATAGCTGAAAACCTGGCTTCTGTTCTGGTGTGTCTTAATCTGTCACATCTCTTGTGCAGGCTGCTGCTGTGTAGCCAGCCAAGTAAAGAGGTGAACTGGGTTCTTTCCAGAGCTCTTAACTGTTTTAACTGTGCTTTTATAAAATTCACAAAATACTGTTTAGTTCCAGAGATTAAAATCATGGACAGGATTAAAATAAGATTTTGCCTCTGTTCCAAAATTGAGTTGCAATGGATGAGAGCAATTTGTATTTAACAATTGCTGCACATTTTAAATTAACTCCTGAATGTGCTCCTGTGAAGATCAGATTCTAGTCTTCCAGTTTTGAGGCACAACAGCTGCAACTGGTCTTCATTTACTGTTTATCCTGTTTCTCTCCCTTTTTTTCCATGCCTCTGTCTTCTCCACTTCTTTTCTGTTCTTTCCAGTATTCCATAGAAAGGTTTTGTTAGGTAATTAGCGCTTCCATTTTAATAGCAAGCTTATATCAGTTAATAATTCTTACATGATCGTGTGTCTACTAAGAACTTCCAGCTTTTGTATTTCAGCAAATGGGCTCTTTCAGAACTGTTCCATGTCTTTGGCTCTTTGTTTCTGGGGAGTGTTGGGGTTGGGTGTGGTGTGGTTTGGTCTGGTTTGGTGTGGTTTTTTAACTGAAGGAAGGTTCTTACCCATTTCAGCTGGTAAGTTGGTTTGCTCTCCATCACCTGTTTTTATCATAATTAGTGTTTAAAGAGAAACATGAAGTCAAAACCTTGCTTTCAAAGTCAAAACCCTGATAAAGGAGATACTCAATTGATGCACCTAATTTATCTAGCCTTAGCAGAAACAAGACACAGTCCCTGCAGGTCTGTTCTCAAGAGGGCCGGTGGCTGTTCTCAGTGCAGTGTTCAGAAGAGATGGGCTTGCTCTCAGCCGGGCTTATATCACCTGGACTTTTTTCACCCACCATTTTCATGCTGTGAGAAACGAAGTGCTTTGGTTTTGTTAACAGTCTGTTTCATTGACACCATTTTAGTTTGTGCTTTGAAGTGTTTTCCAGCTATTAAATTGTTAACTGGTGCTCACACTGCTTCCCGAGTGTATAATAATACTTAACACTGAGCAGTGTTCATTTTCAAACACTTGCCAGGGCAGAGAAACCTTATTTTGAGCCTCGTTATGTTATTCCTGCTAATCAAAAGAGAAATTTTGATAAATTAAGACGATGGGTTAATGGTGTAAGAATGGAACTTAGAACCGGAATCAGAAGCTTCTCACTTGCATCTGAAATATGGTACCATAACCACAGGATTCACTGAGGTATCTGTATACATCTTGATAAAGTTTAAGGCTATAAATACATTTTTATAAAAATGAAATATACATATACATTTACCAGAATCTCTTCATACATATTCATTTTTCCATTAAATGATTTAATTAAATAGCCCATTTAACTCCAGACTTCAAATGATTATATTACAGTTTTGGAACCAAACTTGAATTGTATTTTGATAAAGGGCATTTTAAATACCAGACAGAGATTGGCATTTAGCACAGCAGATGGGGGTTTGTAGTGGTGCCCAGTGTTTAGTCTTAATCAGTTTAGTTCTTGCTTTCTTGCTGTGAATCCTAGCCAAATACTTTTTTTTCCCCCTTACAAAAAATAAAATCCTGGCTTGCTGGCTCTTGTGGGAGATGTGATTGAGAATAACAAATACTGTGCATGTGGGAGGTGGGAGAAAGGCAGAGTAACTCATGGTAACTCTAAGGACTGCTCCATCTGTGACCCCTTTCCCTCTGCTGTCATTGCAATCCTGCAACTGAGAGGTGCTCACCCTCTTGATTTTTTTTCAGGAACTTTCTTCTGATTCACTTACCCTTAAACTGTGTTTTAGGTCGAAGTACTCATTACAGTACTCATAGCCTTAGTTAACAATTTTTTTATAAGCATGTTAACTTCTCGTACCAAAGTTGATCAATAAAACAAGCAAACATATTGTGAACAGTGTGAATGTACTAATAGAGAACAATCTCCTCTTGTTTGGGGGTGGGATCAGGGGTGTTTTGGTTTTGCGTGTAGCAGAATGTTTTCCTTTGTTTGGGTTTTGTTGGTTTGCTGCTTGGGTGTTTTTTTGATTCCTCCTGTGCTGGCGTTACCTCGGAACCTCTGGATCTTGCATTCCTCTTCCCTTAGAACACTGTTCCAGCAGACTTTCCTGCCTGTCCTCATGTTGCCTTGGTTCCAAGTGCAGCTCTCCACAGTCCACCTGTGATACACGAGGGGGATCTTGTGTTGTAGTGGTTGTAGAACTGCTTCTGACCAAGGTGAACTGAAGCAGGAGGAAGTTGTAAGACTGCTTCAAGTCATTCAGTTGTGGTCCTTAGCCATTATTCCATTTCTTCCCACCTTCTTCTGAATCTCACCAGATTTGCTGCTCTGGGTGTTTGCATTGCATAGAACCTGCCTCTCCTGCCAGTGCTTGTTCATGCAGGTCACAAAGGGCTGGGTTTGTGCTGTGTGTTTGTGCTTGCCTAATCCCTGGACAGCTGGTGCATCCTCTCTGGTTCCAGTTGGTGTCTTTCCTGCCATGTTCAGTTGTTTCTGCTGTGGTCCTCGTTGTGCTGCTGCTGTTACCTGTGCATTGCTGTCGCCTTCCAGTACCTTCCTTTCTTGAGCAACAGCTCCTCCTGCTTTGGTTTCAGCCTCCTGCACTCCAGCTTCCACTGTACCAGTAAACCCAGTCTGGGGAGCACCTGCTGCTGGTCTGTGCATACACTCCTTGCCCCACTCTCATCTTCACTTCCTTCAGCCATAGACAAGTGATCCTTGCTCTTCAGTGTTTAGGGGAACCTGTGTATCCACATCCTCAGTTCCTTTTTTCTGACAGTCTTACAAAATTAAATCATACTGATATGGTGTCCATACTGTATCCCTGTGTACGTTCCACTTTGGATACAGTAACTTCAGCTGTGCAGTTTAGATTTCTCCAGTTGCTGTTATTGGGTAATAGGACTGAAATCTGATTGAGGATTTTTTTTTTTTTGGAGACTGCTTGCCACTTCTGTGCTATCTACCACATGCCATGCAATTCACACATGCTGTCTTCTGGAACAAAGTGCTAAGTAGTGGGAAGATCACCCGATTACAGGTTTTATTGTGATCCAGCATGCTGTGATGAAGATAGATACACTATTGTTAGCAACAGTTCCGTGGATGTGTATGTCTTGGAATAGATTAATTATTAAAGATGCCAACTTGATCTCCTGAAGTTTTCTAAGCTGTGCTTATTTCTGTGATGCATCATCGTTTTTTCATACTGATTTTAGCTGCCTTTGGTGATTTTTTTCTTTCTTTGCTCAAACATTGTGTGATTTAGCATGAGTCATTCTGTCTGTGTGGGAAAGGACTGGTTTATTACAGGGTCTGTTCTTGAGTGGGGAGGGGAAAGGGTGGAATGTATTTGTGTTTTCTATGTGTTTGTTGTGGAAATGCATAAAACTTTTTTTTCTTCTTCTCTTTCTTTCCTCTCTTCATCATCTCATCTGTGTGGGTGAATGTTCCTGCAAACCCTTGGGGAACCTATAGAGACGTTTGGTATGCTCATTCCTTCATAAGTGCCCAAAGTCACAGATGCTAGGTACAGTTTAGACTAGAAAAGCAAACAAGAGCCACATCATCACAATGTAAGGTGGCTAAAAATGTGCACTTGAGGAAAACCTCTAAGTCATCACCTATTACACGTTTTTGTTTGCATCATCGCAGTAATGCCAATGGCCACTGCTACCCAGTTGGCGTAAATTTTGATTCTGCACCTAAAAGTAGAAATTGAATGTGTTCTCCTGTAGAAAGAGCTGCTGTTTTGTGCTTGAGAGATAATTCAGAAGTTCAAATTCCGAGTTGTGTTTTGAGAAATGGCTGAAGTGCGTGGACTTAAATTTCCTAAGTTCTGTTTGAAAGCACCCATGGAATTGTGCTGAGGTGTAGGAGCCCAGGTGACCTCTGAAAGTGAGAACCAGGCATAATTTAATCTACTCTCTCATTAGGAAGAAACTGATTTTAATGAAACAGCACAAAACATGAAACTATTTTAAAAAGACTGCTTTTCAGATAAATAATTACCATTGGGTAGCTTTATTTTGGAAATGTATGTTCAATGCTGCTTTCTTAAGAAAAGAAGGCCAAAGTAAAGTAAAACAAGGTAGGAGTTTTGTTGAGAGAGCTTGTGGCTTATGGTGATATTCTAGAAATGAGAGAATTTTTCTCTCACGAATCCACAATTTGAATATTTCCAGCTGGATCACATTTAGTTCCTAAACAGCATTCTTTATTCCATAAGTAGAACAGAGACAAAAATGACTGTAAATGTCATTGTATATTTTTATAAATAGTGAATAATCATACTTCAATGTGAAATATGTGGAAACTTCAAATTTTTGTTTATATGAGCAGAGATGGCATGAGGGATACATAAGACATATGTACTGTAATAACATGAAAAAACAACACCAATTACTTTGTGTTTTGGTTGTGCTATATAGTGTTAATGTTCACTTCTAAGCTACAGCCACTGAAGTTTGAAGGCTCAGCTTTTTGGTAATCTTAATGATTTTCCTGGGTTTTTTCTTGTCATTGAGAGAAAATATTTGCTTCTTTAACATAAATCAGTGTTTGAAAAACTATATCAGTGTTCCTCATTTGATCAAGTCATCTCTGTTCTCCTAATGGAAGAAGGATTATCAAACTTGAATTTGGACATTGCTAGTTTCCGTTTTTTGTGTTGAAAATTATTTCATGCCACAGGAAATCCTGTCCTGTCTTCAAATTAGGATAATTAAAAGTCATTACAGGAATAACCTCTATAACTTAAAAACAAAGGAAACATTTTCTGCACACAGGATAAATATGTTAACATTTTTTGCTGATTAGCTACTAAAATATTTTTAACTCTCAGTTAGTTTTAATACCATTTTACCAGTTTCTTTGAGGTAAACTATGTTTTTATTGCTCTTCTTAACTGTAAGTTTAGAATACTGAACATATTCCTCCTCTGTGATATTGCTTGTTTCTCTTAAAATAAAATTGCTGAGTGGATATCATGCTTTAAAGATTTTTAAAATATTGAGGTCAGCCAGAACTTTCAACAGCTTTTACAAAATTTCTGTTTTATTTAGTGCTCTGTCAGAGCCAGTGGTAGTGGGAGCCATAAACCTCCTTTGGGTGTTTTGTGATAATCAAGTCCCATAGCACACCCAAGGAGGGAGGAAAAAAAAAATAAATTCACAACCAGCCTTCTCCAGGGCTGCTATTGTTTTTACTGCTGCTGGAAATGTACCAGTATAAGAAAAGAATTTTTGAAGTTTTCTTTGTCAACATTAGTATTCACTGAAAAGTACAAGGAAGTTCTGATTCATCAAGTGATTTGTTTACAACGCGTTATAAACCTAATTTTTTGACTGTCAGAATGTGAAATACAGTTGTTAAAACACAGATTTCTAGATATTGACCAGAATAATCTTGGCATATTGCTGTGTATTTTTAGCAATTGCTTGTGGCAGAACGTCACAGTACAGAAAAACTACTGTTATTTATGCTGTATTATGTGAAATGATTCAGAGAACACACAAGCAATATGATATTTTCTTGATTCTGTGACTCTTTCAGAAGCACAGCAATGTCTGAAACACCTCCCATTAATGACTGTGAATGAAGTAATCTGCATTGATCTGGCTGAGCATTGATATTAAAAAAAAAAAAACCAAAACCAAAACAGCTGAGAGATGATCTGAACAAAATATGTTGGTGCACATTTTAAACAGTCATCCAGAATTTTGCCATTTTACATTCCTTCAATTTCAATGGAAAATCAGTATTAAAACTGCATATTCTCTGACTGTGGGCATGCCTAATGTGCAGTGTCGTTGTAGCCCTGTGCTTTGTCTTTGCTTGCAGTAATGCTGTCCATTTGGTCCTTGAGCTTGCAAACAGCCTTTAAATAAAGGTGATGAGGGGAAAAAGCAATGAGATTGACATTACACTCAAGCAACTGAAAGAAAATGCAACATTTATTTAAAGAGATAAGTCAATCTTTGTGGAATGGCTATTTATAAATATCAGGTGTTTGGTTTTTTCCCAGCTGAATTAAGAATGTCTAACATCACCTTAAAGCCTGCTTGCCTATAGAGTATTGTGAGCTATTAGAGCTGGTAAAGTTTAAGTCATTTGTGTAGAATGATGTAGTTGCTCCAGAAAGCTTAGCTATCACCTGGAGATATGGTAGAAGTTCTAGAGACATTGATGCTTGCTTTCCTCCATGGTGAAAATAGCATATTATGAATTGAAGAAAGGAGTTGATAATGAAGTTGATGTATTTTGTTAACAAAGCATCTCCGTTGCACCCATGATGAATTATGTTAATTGAAGTGTACTTTTTTTTTGTGTGTTTTCAGTGAAAGAGTTCCTAGCCAAAGCCAAAGAAGACTTTCTAAGAAAATGGGAAAGCCCCCCTCAGGTATCACTCATTTAAGCATTCAGTAATTTTCTGTATTGCATTTTTTGGATAATGTTATCAGTATGTTATCAGTCTGTAATGAGTATTGCAGAAAACAGAAATAATTTTAATGCAATTTGTAAAGGAGTTTCAGGGTTTTTTTAATGCCAGCTTTCTCACTTTTCATTGAAGTTTATCAACAAAGGTTTTCAAATCTTCTCCAAATTTGAGCTGGTGAAATGCTCCCACTGAACATTTTCTCTTATGAGAATGATGTTCTCAATCAACATGACAAGACTCAAAATCTATTGGCATGTTTTTAGTTGGCTTTTTTTAATAACCAGAAGCATCAGAACATCTGTAATTTACCATGTTAATAATTTCTGCCATGATAGTAAGTGGAATTAAGAGTATTGAGGCTACTGCTTAGGGCTTGGGAGCAGGTTAAGGAGCTCGTTAGAGAGAAATCTTGTAAAATTTGGGATTTTGGGGAAGGCTCATTCTTGTTCTAAAGCAATATTTGAGATGCTGTGGCAATGAATGTCTGAGAAAACGTACTCAGGGATGTGCTCTTTTAGACAACTCTCATGTAGAGTGTAGAACAGTTTCTAGAGTTTGGGGTGTTTTGCATGTTCTAATATTCTTGATCATGAAGGGGTTATTTAGCTGCATGTTATATTCATGATCTGTTTACTGCTAGATATTCCTTACTAAGCATGTATGGACAGCTGTATGGACAAATTACAGAAATGCTGATATAATTGTGTTAAATCTTCTTCCATTTTAATGAGTGCAATGTAAAATCTCTTTTTAAAATTTGAAGGGTGTCAAATTATAACAGTATAGTTGGCTATAGTTCTCTTTGTCAAATGTAATATTACTCAACTTTTTTTTGCAACTGGATTCATTCAGTTCAAACTGTCTTTGGCAGTAGTTAGTAAATAATGTGATTATATCCTGCATTTAGAATACTGCTGGCCTAGATGATTTTGAGCGGCAAAAAACCCTTGGAACAGGATCATTTGGGAGAGTAATGATGGTGAAACATAAATCCACAGAACAGTATTATGCTATGAAGATACTGGACAAACAGAAGGTTGGTATAATTTATAGTGGGTTTTGTGCCACAGAAGAATTTGATGTAGTTGAAGATCTGGTAGCTGTGGCTGAACTAAGTTGCAAATACTGTGTTTTTTCTTCTCACACTTGGATACCAGTGATCATTTAAATGCTTTATTTTCTCTTTCAGCCAGTAGGTTCAGTTATTGGGATTGTGTAGACTTTGTACAATGGCCAGCAACATCAACAACAGGCTAAAGAGGCTCTAGGTAGCCTCTAAGTCCAAGGCATTAATAAAATGTTATTGGGTACATACTTTGCTTAGATTTTGTAAGGTGGCCTGTGTATTCTTTGGCAAAAGCAAATTGTAGTGTTATGTTCAACTAAACAAATTAACTTTTGCAGGATAGTTCAAAAATACCTAGATCAGAAATTCTCAAAATTTTCATTAGTGCACTGTAATTGAAATTAATATTGAATACACAAATAATTTCTTTTCCATTCTTGATCCTATGAGGTATTACTTTCTGTATGTTTAATTCTGTAATAATCCTGTTGTATCTGTAGTAACCCTGTAGATAGAGCAGGAGTCTCAGAACAGCTGTCACATAATGGACATTATCTGTGCTGAAGACTTCAGTGCTGTAGTCTGAACCTGTATTGCTGCTCCAGCCTGATTTTTTTTTTAGCAGTTTATTACTCTCAGATTAAGTAAGCAATGTCACTTGATAAAATTTGAATTTTAAATTTTACAGTGCAGAATTCCAGAATGCACAGTATTTTAACAGAATTTATCAATACAAACAGTTTTTAATGGTTTTGACAAGTTTTTCAAAAGTGCATTATTTAGATTAGTAGATTCCAAGGTCCTCAGTGTAAGAGCTGTTCTTACTTTAAATTATACGTAACTCAAAGTTAAGTATAGTAAGACACTATACATAATTTTGCTGCTGTATAATAAAGATCATATTAAGACAATATTAATCTGGCAAAGAACTTAATAATCAGCAACTAACAAACTCAAAGTCAGCATTGCCTCAGTGTGGACTTCTGCACTTAGGCATTATTACATTTCTGAGTCATTTTATGTAGTGGAATTATGGCAGCGACATAGTCAGACTGTATGTCAAACTGAAATGTACCTCAGCATTACCTCAGTGTGGCTGGTGGCATCCTGCAGGCAGAGCATCCCAGTGCTCTGGAATGAGCCCACCACCAAATTTCAGAGCCCACCACCAAATTTCAGATTTTCAGCTGTTTTTCACTTTGAACCCTTTTTTGTGAATGGCTGAGTTGTCTTCGCTGGAGGAGTTTAGGAAGTAACATCTTGCTTCAGAAAGCTGCCATAAAAATACTCAAAGAATTTTTTTAAAAAGTTCAATAAATTCGTTACTACCTCTCTAAATTGGGAGGTTATCTGGAAAAAGTAAAAAGGTCACATTTTTAACAACTGCAGTGGACTTGCAATAAATGATTCACAGGATTATAAAGATGTTTGCACACAGACATCAGTCTTCTGTTCATAAATTAGATGGTTCTGTCTATAATAGGAATTCTTGATCTTCTTCTTGATCTTTATGATATACCTGTTTTTTCAACTTAACTTAGCATAATTATTTATTTATGCATTCTATTAGAGATATATTAGTAGCTTCCATTAATTCTTAAAAAAATAGATGGTTTGGTGAGAACACATTTCTATCTCTTTGTTTATAAAAGAAAACATACACATGTCTAAAATTAGGGCAGGGGGCAGGCTGCCTGTAATTTTTCATTTCCATTTTACTTGAAAAAAAGGGTAAGCATCGAGTGTATATCTTTGTTATCCAATCTCATGCTTGATTCATAGAACATGAAAAAAATGTAATCCATGTTGATGCAGCCAGTAGTTTTCTGTAGGGATGTTATTCGTTTGTCTGCCTTGAGTTAGGAAGGCTGTAACACTGCTTGCCTAGTTTAATTATGTAATTGGTTTTGGAAAGAAAAAATCCTGGACAAGAGCTTGGACACAAACAAGCTGTTGGAAAATCTGGCATTACCACACACCATTTGGGGAAGCTGACACTGGCTATGCTCTGAGCCTGGGCTTAAGTGTGAGCAAAGCTGTGTCTGAAGCCCCAGCTGGACATTCTGAAGTGTTGAACAACACCTGCAGCCTGGGGTGTTGCTCCATCCCCCTCCAGTACGTCACTGGGAGGAGATGCAGGAACAGGGGATGAAGTCTGGTCATTGCAGCTGAGCACCTCACAGACAAGAGCCTTGGCTTTCTTGCTTGGATGGACAAGATCATTCCTGTCCCATAGCTTTTTAGGGATGAAGGAGACACTTCCCACAAATGAGTTGATTTGACCCAAACTTTATTTGTACCCTAAAGATCTGGAATTCAAAAGAGGTTTAATGTTTTGAAATCATTATTTCCTTTGTATGATATTTATTTCAAAACAGTAGTGAGTTTTTTATAGATACTCCCTTTTGCATCTAGAAGTTAAATTTAAATACCGTTTCAGTCAGGGTAGGAATATCTTGATTATCTTTTATTTATAGGAGTTAGATTTGATTTCCAAACATGAAAACAGACTTGTTTTGATCACTCTTGTACATTTTCTTTTCTTTTCCTATGGAGCAAGGGAAAAAACCCTAACTTTACTTGGAAATCATGCCATTCTGAAAATGGGTTATAGATGAATTGTGCGATAAGGATTAAATAAAATTTATTATGCAATGTTGGGGGTCTAACACAAGAAACCGATTATTAATTGCTGAGAAAGAACAATAATCAGAAACCTGCCACTTGCTGCCTTGTTAGCAGCCTAGCATTTTAATGGATTACAAGAAGTAACATGTTTATAAAAATGGAGATTTTGAATTTGTATTCTCTTTGGGTTTGTGGCTAATGTGTGAGCTGTATAACAAAAGCCTGTTTACTTCTGTTCACAGGTAACAAAATTCATAATTGTGTATCCTACACAGCTTCCTGCCTTTCTTAGCAAAGGGTCCAAAGACCAAATGGACTCCATTGAAGTGCTGAGGAAGTATGGCCATAATAAACATAAGCAATTCATAGAAAATGCAGAGAGGTTTTCCTTGCTGACTCTTACACTCAGCAAGTAGGAAGAAACACTATTTGTAGAGTTGTCTGCCAACGTTGTCTGCCAGTTGTCTGTCTGTATTATGCAAGTGTTACTCTTTAAAATGTTATTAGACTTTTTAATCTTTTCTTGGTTCTGTTATTGTGCTAGGAATCCATTAAGGTTTTTCATTTTCTGTAAGGTTAGAAGCTTGCTTTCAACTAATTGTTTAACACTAAAAAGTTTATCAAGAACTATAAAATATCACACTTAAGGTGAAAATTGTTTTTTCTCTCCTAGGTCGTCAAACTGAAGCAGATAGAACACACACTGAATGAGAAGAGGATATTACAAGCAGTGAACTTTCCTTTCCTTGTTAAACTGGAGTATTCTTTTAAGGTAGTCATTACTTTCAAAGTAGTTGTTGGGTTTCAGGGAAGTGCATGCTTACACTTTAGATACTAAATATATATAACTTTTACTGTACAATAGTTCAAGTATTTTTGTTTTCAAAGATGCTTCATTTGGCACTGTTGCCAGGGCTTGAGTAGGAGTGGAGTGCACTCGTGTACACTTCATATACCCTGGTTCATCAGGTAATGATTGAAAGGATATCTCCAAATAAAAAATAAAAATTAAATTAAGGTAAACTCCTCCGAGTTTTCTCTTCTCTTGGCGGGCAACTGGATTTTGTACAGCAAGGGAGCTTTTAGGCATCATTTTATATTTGAGAGATACCAAAGCCTGTCTTCTGTACCAATATATATAGAATGATAAATTTGTAATTGTTCTGCAGATTATTTTGCTTGAAATTTATACGTGAGGCAGGTCTTAATGACAGTTTTAACCATGAAGGAAAGAGCTTCGAGCTTAGCTTCTAATTTCATGACAGTACATACTAGTTAGTCGGTAAAGAAATTGAGAAACTTTCTAGTTTATAGAGTGATAGGTGCCTTCTTTTTTTCTTTTTGTTCTTCTTTTTAGAAAATTTTAAGTGAGCAGACATGTTCTACCTAAATCTTTAGAGGTTTGAGGCAAGGGCTGTGGAGACAAGAATACCTCAGGGTGTCAGTTATAAATGTTGACAAGTTCAAGGTCTTGCCTTGCAGTAGGCATCTTACTCTCTCTTCTGTCAGGTCTCTTACACACCAGTCTGTGTCTGAACCTCACTAATTATCTTTATTCAGACTTGCTTTAAAAGAGATTTCTTGAGATACATGATGCTTCTTTTGCAGTTTTTCAAGAATTTCTGCCTATGCTGCATTACATTTGTCAATGTCATTGGATTGCTACAATTTTTCATTCTCATTCATTAATAAAATGTACTCCACCTGGGAGTTGTAGAGACTATAGCATGCCTAATGTGTATTTGTATGTGTTTAGTTGTCTCCTTAATTTCCTTAGGACAATTCTAATTTATACATGGTAATGGAGTATGTTCCTGGTGGAGAAATGTTTTCACATCTAAGAAGAATCGGAAGGTTCAGGTAAGAGTGTTAATGACACTATTCCTTTAAAAAGGCTTAATTTGCATATTTGGGAAGAGGGTTTTATAAAATTTGTTTGCATTGAAAAAAATTCTGAAGGGTTAAGTGTGTTTTCCTCTTGTTCAGTGTACTTAAATTAGTCAGGCAGTGAAGAACTCCTAATTATTTTTAATTTAGCTAATACAGGCATTTGTAATCTGTGCATGATAGAATCTTGGAATTCCTATACATATTGTCACTGAAATTCATGGTCGTTTCTAAAAGTAAAATTTGAAGTCAAAGCTCTGCACTGTGGGATACGTTCATGTTGATTTGCCTTTGTATTTTAGCTGCAAGACTTAAATTTGGGGAATGCATGTATCAATTCTGAAAATGTTTGCTCTTGCTTTTTCTTGTTATACAGTAAAAGAATCAGTTAAAAGATGCTTAATTTGTCTATCTGTGACAGTTAGGTGGTCATTTTGGTACCTTAGCATAGCATTGGGGTACTTAATATTCTTTTAATTCTTCACAGTGAACCACATGCACGGTTTTATGCAGCTCAGATAGTGCTAACATTTGAGTACCTCCATTCATTAGACCTCATCTACAGAGATCTAAAGCCTGAAAATCTTTTAATTGATCAGCAAGGATACATCCAGGTATGATATTCTTCATATATTTAGGGAATGAAGTTTTGTCTTGCAGTGTAGATTTAGGTAATTTGAAAAAATGTGTTTAGAATAAATGGTCTATTAGCATGTTTGTGTGGAGCATTCAAATGCCCTACTGTCTAGTAATGGTTAAAACCCTTGGGTTGTACTTCCTCTGACTAAAATTAAGTATGCACAGTAGAGCTGTCTGCAGTTGAGCCAGTTGTCAGGATTTCCCTTGGGGTCTGTGGTGAGAAGTAGGTGATTACATGGCTCTGTTCATCTGACCTATTTTATACGTCTGCCCTAGAACAAGATGAAAGGTGCTCTAAAATGTCTGTTTCTCTGCACTATCTGCAGAAGTAGTTTAGGAAAACCAGCTTAAATATTAACCCTGACATGATAGTACTTACTGTCCATCAGATGAATCCCACCCTTGGAGAGTCCTGGCCTTCCCAGCCCAGCTGGAGTGGGAGCTGAGTTGAGGTCAGCACTGCAGTGCTCAAATGACAGCTTTGGTTTTACAACAGTCTCTCATGGCACCTTCTCATCTTCCTCTTAGCTCTTATGTTTTTAGCTAAATGGCAAATGGGAAGGCAGAGTGCAGCAACAAGCACTCTGCAATGCTGTGCACTCCTTCAACTTAAAAGGAAGTTCTTCTTCCCTCATTGTGTCACCTTTTGCCACAGCAGAACCTAAAGAAGAAAATACATAATAAAAATGTTTGAGAGAAGTGTAAAGGATTCATATCTTGTGTTCTTTATGACTGTAAAATAATTTTGCACAGAGTGTAAGATAACACTGTAGGGAGAAGACTTCCTCTAACATCATTGGGGAGCACCATTAATGAACAGCTGGTTTACTCTATTTACTGTGGCTGATTTACTCCAGCACTGGCAACCCTCTCTGTGCAACAGTATGTTTTTGTGATGGTGGCAGAGGGAGATTTGTGTTTGTATGTTGATGCTGCAAGTCCAGCTTCATTTTCCTTGTGCATTTTAAAGCCATTACTGTTTGTCCTGTGTCTGCAGTGTATTCTTCTTACATAGATTAATGTGCATTCCCAAACACAGAAATGGTTCTTTGCTGACTGAAGCAGGGCTCTCCAGTCAGCATGTCACCCACTCCATTCAATTCCAACTGCTGATGCTGATGTTGTTTCTACCAAAAATGAAGAAAAGCTGCCTTGATGATTTGGAGTTTGGCTTCTTTAGTTGTGACATTAATGTACAGCAACATCAGCACAGGTTATTGTATAATTAGCAGTGATTCTCATTTGGTACAGTATGTTTTCTCAAGGAATGGGTTGAAATTGAAACCAAGAAGGAGGAAACAAAAGAAACAAGCATAGACTTGGTAGTTTGAAACTGCTCCCAAAATTTCACACATAATTGCCTGGGTTCTGGATGTATTCCACAATATAGTCCAAGAAAAAACAATGTATGATATTGCATACAGAGTTCTGAAAACTTACTGTAGAAAACATGGCAAGTGAAATGAAAAATTTATAATGTCCAAGGACTTGCCATTTGTGAGTACAATTATTGCTACATTTTCCCCTCAGGCCTCAAATAAACAAACTTGACTCTGGTGATGCTTTCAAAGATACTCAGAATCAGAAGTTACTGGAAGACCTCTTCTGTGTTGTCTTACTCCCACACTAATTTTACATATGACCTTTATACACTTATGCAGTAAAATTCTAAATTTAGAAGGCTGGGGGATATATTGACCCTTTTTGTGATTCATTTATTTGTTAACTAAAGGAAAAGATAAATATCTTGTTTATATTTTTCAAATTTTCAGCCTTACAAACAGTCTGATGTTAAAAGTATAAGAAAAATTAATAATGTAATTGCAGTACCTGTGGGAGATTAGTAAGCCATAGCTTCTACTGATCTTTCAATTATAAATAGAAGCTGGTGTCAGGGTGATAATACATATTTTGTGTTCTTTATTAATTTTATCATGACACCAATTTATCTGACTTAGAAGTACTAAGAGGACTGACTAATAAAGGTACATCTGACTATATGATACTACGTGATTTGAGAAATAAATTTTTCCCTTGTAAGAAATGGCTTTCCAAAGCATTTCTAAAGTATTTCTAACTTAATTTTAGATTTCTATGTAGCAATGCACTTACAGTCAATTTATTTCTTCTGATGACAGGTCACGGACTTCGGCTTTGCAAAAAGAGTAAAAGGCAGAACTTGGACGTTATGTGGGACTCCAGAATACCTGGCACCTGAAATAATTCTCAGCAAGGTACTTTGTCTTGTTACTCAGCCATGCATTTGATGTAGTTAAAACTTCTTACCCAATTATCAAGCTCTGAGGGATAAACAATTGCTAAAACTTCCAAAAATTATATCTTGACTAGCTAATTCTTTACAAGTGACACAAAGTGAAGTCATTGCATTGTAAATATTCTTTTAGCATCCCAAAACTTATGCCAAATAAGAAATTTTCACATAACTGTACCAGACTTTCTACTTATGCTTGCCACATAACTTGTGAGGGACAAAGATTTAAATAACCTGTAATTAGGTTATTTAACATCCTTATCAGAACAACAGATCTGAGTGATTACATTCTGAAGTGTTAACACTAGAACAAGAACTCCAAAGGTAACAAGAACTGTGTATGGGATGAATCAGTAGTCATTGCATAACTAGTTGCAGAGTTTCAGGTTTAAGGCACTTGACATCAAATCAAATATGACAATCCACTGGTTTTACACCTAAAGTGCATGCAGTCTAAGCTGACCGTAGATCTGTTTGTCTACTACTTGCACTAAGTGTTCCAACATAAAGTATTACCCATCCTATAGCTGTTTAACTGTAGCACTGTATGGTTTGCAAATGGAAAATGTGCAACTGGTTACACGATAAAGCAATTGTCATGCATAATGTTAAATTACATATTTAACATGTGCTTTAATTGAATACCCTTTGTAGATCGTCAAAAGTGAACAAAAAATACTTCTCTTTGGGGAAAATTTGTTGTTTGCTTGGTTTTTTTCCCCTGTGCAGATAAAACAGCAGAAAAAAATGCAATACATTTACTACGTCTTCAAAATATATTTTCCTGAAAGACTGAGTCTGAGCCCTGAGCTTTCTAAAGAATCTCAGAGAACAGATATGAAATACATGTTTTGAAATCAATATGTGTTATGAAATATGTTTTTATATATTTGAAATATATTCTTTGTCTTTTGTAGCATTGAATAGGACCTACTAATGATTTAAGCTTCAGGCTTTTAAGATCAGATCATAAATTAATCTAACAGCTAATTACCTAAACTTTTAAGCTCTAGTAGCTGATTAAGTACATATGAAACAGAATGTTCCAAAATGCAGATAATCAAGCAAAATGGTGACAGTGTACATTTTAGGATGTGTTGTTATATATGTTGTTATAATGAAATTTCCCTAAGCTTTGAAGAATTAACAGTCTGTAACAAGATTGTTTTGCTTTCAAATAAATAAGTTGTGCCCGTTTCTGTCATGTGTGCAATATGGTTTATTTCCATCACTGTTTCACTCTCATTGCTCTGTTAGGTTTTAAGTGTGTTGTTGTTGGAATCTGTGAGTGCCTCTTTGGTTGGAGTCAGGTTGTAAGTTCTGCATTAAATGAACAATAATATATTTGCTTTCTTCGTATTCCATAAATATATAGATATATACTGAAAAACTTAACCTGTGTTAGAAACTGCACTAACAGTGGCATGTTTGATTTTATTCAGGGTTACAACAAGGCAGTGGATTGGTGGGCATTAGGAGTGTTAATCTATGAAATGGCAGCTGGATATCCCCCATTCTTTGCAGATCAGCCCATTCAAATTTACGAGAAGATTGTGTCTGGCAAGGTGAGTTAAGGCTCTGGATGTTTTGACAAATGCAGTTGTTTTTATGGAACCTGGTTTTTGGTGGAGGAGATGCAGAATTCACTGGCCACTAGACAGTGAACAATTTGAAAAGGACCTAGGAGAAGTTTGCAATGTACATTTCATAAGTACAGGCATTGTTACTTAAAAAATCAAAGTTAAAAAAATCTGTTCGCTGCCTTCAAATTTAAAATGCAAGTTACTAAATTTACAGACATTGTGGTATTATATCCTTCTATGCTTGGATTAAAGTGATCCAATGACTATTAACAACTACTTAGCTGTGTGCTTAATTTGCCTAGCTATTTCCTATAATTTTTTTTTGCAATTTTTGAGAAGCCCTGAAGAGTTTCCATCATTCCCAGTAGGTCTCCTTACTTCCACAGTCTTATAGCTAGACATGTCTGACGTTCTGTTTGGCTTTCCTTGTTATATAAAATTTTTGAAAAGTGTTTCCAATATTTCCCTTTCATTTTTCATTAATATCTCTTAGTATGCTGGATAGCACCAAAATGTAGTTACTCTGTGGTTTCTCCTGCCAGCCAGTGTTGATTCTTTGTGCTCACTTGATTTGTTGGAGTTGTTCTCTTCCTTGCCCTTACACAGACACACGCTGTGCTGCATCATCTCAGGTGCCTCTGTAATTCTGATCAGGGGCAGTACCTCAGTAGGCCTGTGGTGCACTGCACTGAGGTTGATTCTTGTGTAATAAAGAAGGTGGTTGGTGGTTGCTCTTTGAAAGGTTTTAATGTTGTGAACCTTCAGCTGTGTCCGTGAATATAGGGGAAGTAATTTACAAAGACATGTTTTAAAAGAAATCTTTTTCTTCTAAACTAAAAACAAAATGTTGGGCATTTTTTGTAGTTTTATCTAATTGGCTTGACATCTGTAAAAGGTCATCTACCTTTTTTACTGAGTCCACAGAAGGACATCAACTCTGGAAGCTGTAATGCAGTCCTCAGCTAGCAGTTGTTTATAACTTGGGATCTTTCATTTATTCTACCTCATTTGCTTAGTTCTCTACTTAGAAATGTGAGTTAATATTTCCTTACTTCTCAGTGGTCTAGGTATTCTAGTCATTAAACGTGTGATTTGGTAGGTAAACTGAAGCAGGGTCCTTGATAATTGGACTTCTTGATTTTTTGAAATATTTTTGTGTTAAGTAATTCCATGGTATATTTACTTCATAACTGATCAGCTCAGTATTGGGAGTGTCAAACACTGAGACTATGAGGATGACAAATACAGCTTCCTGCCTGTTCTTTTCCCCTTCCTTCTCTCTGCCATCTCAAATGGTGTCAGTAGATCATGTGTTAGAAAAACCCTTTGTAATTACATCCCACGAATCATGTTCAAATATCCTTTAGCCAGGTTTGAATGAATTGCAAGTCACTAGTGTGCTGTCTTCAAATAGTGCTGTTATGTAAGACTTCTGATGTTGGTGCATTTAGTTATCAGAAACAGATTGCAGTACAGCCTAAAGTTCCAGATTGACTTCTCATATATGAATGCTGTATGTACAATTATTTCAGAGCATATCTATGTATTTATATGCTGAGTATATGCTATATACTGTGTCTCCTGTGTGTGTATATAATATAATCTAAAAATTTATACCTAGAAAACAGCTGAGAATGTCTTAAGATGATGTGTTGTTAAAACACCAAGTTAAACTTAGGTTTTAGATCAGTGTTACATTAAATTAATATTTTAATATTAATTTAATATTAAAATTAATAGAAACTAGAAACTTCCAGCTCAGGAAATGGTAGATGGGCAGTGTAATGCTACTGATAAAGGCTTTGTGAAACAGAAGTACATGTGCAACAATAATCGTCTCTTTCTTCATGCATTCCTGCTTGATTTGGTTTTAGAGGAAAGATAGAAAACTGCCCCACTGTTTCCCTTTGTGTGAAGTTGTTTCCCTTCACAAGGGAAAGGATCAAATTTGTATCATGTTTTTTAATGTGGATGTATAATTTTAGGTGAGGTTCCCATCGCACTTCAGTTCAGACCTAAAGGATCTTCTAAGAAATTTACTCCAGGTAGATTTGACCAAACGATATGGAAATCTCAAGAATGGTGTAAATGACATAAAGAATCACAAGTGGTTTGCAACTACAGATTGGATTGCCATTTATCAGAGAAAGGTAAGACCCTTCCTGATCAAAACTATCACAGGTCTTTAATGGATTGAAGTAAAATGTCTAATTATTGTGTCTATTTTTTATTTCCTAGATCTGTGACTTTAAATTGAGAACAGGAGAAAGCAGTTTAATCTTTTAAGATTCCAAAGTATATGTATTGATTGAATTATGTTTGCTTCTTCTGGGTATTTTATCCTGGACCTCTGTGTACATTCATGTTCTCTTTAACACACATGTTGTGTGTTAGTCTATTTCTGGATTATCTCAGGATGAGGCATCTCCTGCCTCTCTCACTTTTTATTTAACCCCTGCTATAGTGGCATCTATAAATACTCCTCCGCAGCAGAAATGAATTTGTTTTCCTTTCCAGCCAGCTCTTAGCACTCAGACTGTGCTTCAGTGTGGAGAAGCTCAAACCAAAGCTAGAGCTTTTCTTTTCTTCTCCTAAAGCAGCCTGCTCCCTCTGTAAAAAAAAGCTAGAGATAAGTGATAATATTTAAAGAAATCGGTTTGAATTTGAAATGCTAACAGTCTTGGCTATAGAGGCATGAACTTGCTGCTGTAACAGCAGTATTTTAAGGGCCAAACCTAAATAATGGCAATAGTTTATAAAAAGAAACTGGTTGTTTGGCTACACAAAGTGACAGTACAGTTGTTGAATTATTCACTAATGTATTAATTACTAGAAGACAGGGTACAATTAATGCATCCTGTATTCCTTGCATTAAGTACAGATATTTTTAAGAAAATATTCCCCATTGTGGAATTCTAATTGTCTGTTCTTCACTTTCTTTATGCCTCTTTGCAAGGCAGATTTATATGCACTGAGATTCATTTGCCAGTATGCTGTTTGGGAACACCCAGGCCCCATAAAATTAACAGTGTTTTAATACTGTGCTAAATATTCTTAGCCTTTCTAATGTACTGCTATAGTGAATTACTTTCACAGAAATAAGAAATATTTTTAAATGTTAAGAAGTAGTAGAGTCAGAATAGCTATTAGTAGATTTAAAGGGTTGTAAAAACTGATACCGAGTAAGTTTGAAGCTTCTAATTATAAAGAACAAATACTGTAATACTGAGGGTCTGAAACAACAGCATGGATTGTAATATCATTCAAGTAGTCACAGAAATGCAGCAATAAACCTTAGGCTTATATTAGTTTTTCACAGTGGCTGTTACCACAGCATGTATTCTCCTGAATAAACGTAGTGTTCCTTGGCAGCTAATGTCATCAGAATGATTTGTTTTCTTTTTTTAATGCTACAGTCATAAGTAAACCAGTCAATTACTTAATATTTCAGATACAGAATCACAAAATATGCTGAGTTGGAAGAGACCCTCAAGGATCAGCCAGTCCAGGTCCTGGCTCTGCACAGGACCCCAGGAGTCACACCATGTGCCTGAGAGCATTGTCCAAACACTTTTTGACCATGTCAGGCCGGTGGTGTGACCACTGCCCTGGGGAGCTGCTCCAGTGCCTGACCACCCTCTGGGTGAAGAGGCTTCTCCCAATATCCAACCTAAACCTCCCCTGGCTCAGCTTTAGGCCACTCCCTTGGGTGCTGTCACTGAGCAGAGATCAGGGCCTGCCGTTCCCCTTCCCCTCAGGAGGAAGGTGTGACTGCAGTGAGGTCTGCCCTCAGTCTCCTCCAGGCTGAGCAGAGCCAGTGCCCTCGGCTGTTCTCACACAGCTTCCCCTCAAGGCCCTTCACCATCTTTGTTTCCCTCCTCTGGACACTCTCTAATAGTTTAATGTCTTTTACTGTGGCACCCAGAACTGCCAGTGCAGAGCAGAGGGGACAATCCCCTCCCCTGCCCGGGTGGCCATGCTGGGCCTGATGTCCCCAGGACACGATTGCCCTTGCTGGTTCAATTTGCCATCAGACAGGATCACCAGGTTTCTTTCCACAGCTGCTCTCCAGCCTCTTGTCCCCCAGTCTGTCTGTACATCCAGGGTAGCCTCATCCCTGGTGCAGAATCTGGCACTTTCCAATGTTGAACTTCCTACACTTGCTGATTGTCTAATTTTTGAATTTGTCAGTCTCTCTGCAGGGCCTCCCTGCCCTCCACGGAGTCAACAGCTCCTCCCTGTTTTCTATCATCTATGAACTTACTGACTATCCCTTCCACTCTTGCATCCAAGTCATTTATGAAGATGTTCAAGAGCACAGGGCTGAGGACTGAGCCCTACAGAACCCTGCTAGTGACAGGTCACCAGTCCTGTGTCACCCCGTTCACACCAACCTTTTATACCCCACCTGTGAGCCAGCTGCTTATCCATTGCAGGATATACCATAAAGTCTTCCTTTTTTTGTGTTTCCATATTTATTAAGACACTGCCTGATAAGATGATTGTACTTAGGGCCAAACAGGTATTTCCACTAAAAAACAGTGTTATCTCCTGCAATCTCTTTTTAGTAATTTTCATAGTGAAGATAATAGGAAAAGGTCTGACGTGGCTCATTTGAAAATGTTCTAAAGTTCAAGCAGTAAATGATGTCATTTTTGTGCTCTGGGTTTTGTTGTAAGAGAGTAACTGAAAATCAGTTTAAGACAACACAGAGATAGAATTTAGACAATGGTAATGTGTGGCTTTGTAGGCTGGGTATGTACACAGACTGTGTTCACTCAGGCTAAATCGCTGAAACATGTATCTTGTTTTAAGAATAAAAGGATATACATGTGACAATTGCAGCACAAATGCACAAGTTACTGTTAATTCTTGGCAGTGTGTAATGGTATTGCCCACAGTCCAGAGTTTACTCTGTGTTAGTCTGTGCTGTACCTCTTTAATTTACTGATCTACACACGTGACACACCCCCACCATCAGCAATCTACCTGGGGGCACAGTGTGCTGTGATCCTCTGCCTCAGCTGGAGCTGTGCCTGCCCTGTTTGTCTCCCCACCATTCTGCCTCTGGCACACTTACTCCTTGAGATGTTTGGGAGAGAGATACTTGTCCAATTACTTTGTGTTTCCAGGTTTAAATTTGCATCACCTGCATCATTTTGTTGTAATTTTGCTTACCTTACGGTACAGTCTTTGAGTGACTCCTTCAAGTCATTGCTTGTGTCTCATTGTGGCCTAGTTTGGAGAAGGCTTTCACTTCTCACTTAGGTCCTAGGAGGAACTTAGCAAGAGATGCAGAACAAATTCTTTTCCACTTGTATTAGGTTCATTTTTATTTGGAAATAGAAGGTTGTTATTCAGTAGGAGGGAGAGGCATTCCAAACTCCATGTCCTGTGCTAATGAGCTGGAAGAAGCAGGATCGCCTCTGCAAGGAGAGGACTAATCTTTGTTTTGAAGTGGAAGTAATTTTTTAATGATTTCTGTCAGCAAGAGATTAGCCTTTTTCAATTTATTATCACACATTTATTGCTATACCTTCTTAGGTTGGTTTTGTTTATGTGCCACAACTTAAACCTGTAATACCTGATTTCTTGGCAGGATCTGAGGAGTAATGGCAGTATTGCTGTGCTCATTATTATAATGTTAAATCTATTGGTATTTGGCCAGTAACATTTCATGTGCCTTTTTGTGTCTCCTACCAATACAGGTAGAAGCTCCATTCATACCAAAGTGCAGAGGTCCTGGAGATACCAGCAACTTTGATGACTATGAAGAAGAAGATATTCGTGCTTCTCTAACAGAAAAATGTGCAAAAGAATTTGCTGATTTTTAGTAGGAGTAAGAGGACAAGATGACATCAGGGCTCACATTGGGATCTTTGCACTCTGTTAACAGATGAGGTGGAGCTGAGACCATCATATGTCAAAACAGTTACCTAGTTACTTCATTCCACAAAGCTGACTGAGGTCTTTATTGCCATCTTCCATGTGTGCAGTTTGCACCAACCCTTCTAACTAGGCACAATTAAGCAAGCACTGTTTGTGCAGTAACACAGAATAATAGACCACTTTCCTACTTAACTTTGGTTTCTGTCGTTCTTTGTTTCTGTGTATTGTTCATTTTCCCCCTTTGAAATGAAGTAGTTTTTTACCCAAGAATGCTCCATTTTATTTTGAATAATGTATTATTTGTGTGAGTGAAATGGAAGGTGTTGCGGCTAGTGTGATTTAGACTGAAGTGAAAGATAAATGTTGCTTCTAGTCTGTGCCAGCCAATAATTCATGTCTGTCTTGTGTCTGACGCTACAATTTATAATAATTTTTTAGTAGCTCAGACGAAACCTAGCCAACATTTTTAGCATTTTTGAAGGTAGTATTTATCGCCATATAAATGTCTGCTAAATTAACTTAAAAACATTTCTTCCTGGAGGCTGACCAAAATTCAGTAGAATCAATTGGATGGCTTAAGTAGGGGACAGTAGCTAGACCCCGTGCCTTGGTTTTCTACATCCCTGCAGTTTTCGTCACTGCCTCCTTCCTTTGTATTTCCCACCTAGGCAGTAGGCAAGTTGCCATAACCAGACTGTACAGTGGAAAGCTTACAGTCTCGTGAGAGGGAGTAATTCCATCTGGTCTGGATTTTGGACCATATTAAACCAAGTCAACTTACCAGCATTTCAGTTGGCAGGTGTGAAATGGCTTGTTTAAGATCAAGAACCCTAAACTTTTGAAGGAAGTTTTGGTCAGTACTGTAGAGAATTCATTTTGATTCACTTTTTCTTTTTTTTTTTTTCTTAATTTTTTAAAAGTAGCCAATGTTTCGGCTCCCTAAGTATCCCTTGCTTCAAGCCTTTTTTGATTAAAAAAGGCATCCATTAGAATAAAAACCACCATGCCACAAAAAGCAAAATGCGCTCTGCCATTAGCTATGAAAAACAAATGGTTTAGCAAATGCAAAATAATGTTCTAGATGCATCGCTGGATGAACACGGTTATTTTTTGTTAGCTGTTAAGAATAAGAGGTTATTGCCAAGTTTTTATTCTGGTATACTATATTAGTAAACTGAGGATGGAGTACTGCTACAATCATTTTCTTTTTAATTACAGCACTTCATTCATGAAGAAAAGAGATCAAGTTTAAAAACTGCAACAGCTGAGTTTATTTTAGTTGCGTTGTGTCTTCATTTCTAACCTACTTTCTTTCAATCAATCAGAATGTATGGTCACACAGATACAAGTATTTGGGTTTAATTATGTTTTGTATACTCTCACCAACTGACTTAAAAGGTATTGCTACCATGTGCTAGCTTTGGGCACTTTTACACATTTATTTCAATGTTAATAATCAGCGGCTCAGCACTTTTTTCGGGGTTGCTTTTAAACTTATTCATAGTAGTTTTATTTGTACACTTGGTTCTGGCTGTCTCAGTGACCTGTCTTAAAACAGCACATCTAAAAGTTTAAACCAGACTCATGTTTTATGATCAATTTACATGCATACAAGGATGAATTGTTTTTTTAAAAAACGAGCTATATTGATACATAGCCATTGGATTTGTTTGGATGCCAGTGGAAATAAACAGCTGGTGTTCCTTCCTTTTAATCTGTACGACGCTCCTAAAAGAAAGGCCTTTGTAGACATTTTACAGAAGAGTATGAAACATACCACCCAATGTTCTGTCTGTTTAGGTTGTTGAGCATTTTTGCACAACGTCATTAGGAGGCTGACACTGAATACAGTCTTTGTCCACCCATATTTACATACATGCAAGAAAAGTATAAGATACTTTGCTGTAGCAAATTTTATGTAACAAAGATATATCGTCACATTAATAAATTTAAAGAAATCCTTTGTATGAAAATGTTAAAATCTTTTGTATTTCATTTAGACCAAGGACATGCTGCTGTATGCTAGCTGTATGCGATAAATTCTACAGTAACTTTGTTGTCGTTTATGAACTTTAAAAGATTTTAATAAATGTTGGAGATCACAATTTGATTCTGTTATGATTTTAATTTTTAATCATTACATTTATAGTTCTAGAAAGGTTCAGATATTTTTCTGTTCTTTAAAATACTGTATCATTCATCTTGCGTGTACAATAAGACAAAAGTCTAGGAAATTGGTTCTGACGTGTCTGTCTGATATCCAGATTAAATTCTACATGGGCATAAGTGGAAAAGTCATCATAATGCCATGATATTATGCTATTTTTTAATTTCATGAAAATCCTGTTAGAAAGTAAAACACTTTTCCAATATGGCATAATAGACTTCAGTATGGAAATGAGATTCTATTTTGGAAAAGGAGGGGAAGTGTGCAATTTCCAAGGCATTAGTGAGTACATTTGACAATGTGAGTATTATACAACCCTCTCATTTAAACACAGTCATGAAATATAACTACAGAATATTATGTTACCTGTATTTAATTTGAAAAATCCTTTTCACAATATGGAAAAATTGTATATCTATGACAGTAGAAGCTTGTTAATTTTACACATTTGAGGAATTAAGTGTTGAACTATATGGTATATTTTAATTGTACTCTAGTTGTATGTAACTTTCATTTCCAACATAAAGGATTGTATCTCATTAAGTAAATTGCTTTTTTTATTATCTTGTCAGTTGCATTAAAACCCTTATTTTTAAATCCTTTAAAGTATTTTACTAATTTTTGCAAATAATTAGATGTTTTTAAGTGCTGCAATAGTGTGCAATAGTAAACATTTATATACAGAAGTGCAAATTAAATTATGTACAACACTTGTGCTGCTTCTTTGTGAATCAGAATGTTGTGTGATGACAGTTGTTGCACCTCCCCACACGTGAGCAGGGTTTGAGAGCAAGAGGAATAAGTTACGAAACCTACTACACACCTATGAGCTGGGTCACGTTAAGCTTTACACTAACTAGGGTGTCTGGAGAAGGTGGTGTGGAGAGCATTAAAGGCACTATGAGAAGTCTTGGACTTCTTAGACAATCAAAAGCAAGCAAGGTGATCATTAGCTTCAGTATTGTTTGTCTTTATATTATTTTCCTTCAGACTCGATGCTTTTTATTGAAGATAATTGCCTGTTTTTAAACTGTCTGCAGATCCCGCTGTACAAACTTTGTGCTGTGTCTCATTGTGCTGTGAAACAACTGATAGAAGTAAAGAGTGTTCATGGTCTTGGCATTGTCTGTCTTGAGGCTTTTTCTGCAAGTGGTGTTTGGAGAGGCTCTGGTGCCTGCTCTGTAATGCAGCTCCTCCTCTTGCCACTGTCTGAGCCAAGCTGTGGCCTCTGTGCTTCTGCTGCTGTACGCCTGCGACTGCAGTGTTGTGTTCTTGGTTTCCTGGTACTACTGCTGCATTACATTTCAAAGACCTTTGTACTTTTTCTAAAGCTGAGCTAAAAAACCTGCGAAAATCCTGTCTTCTGCTTTTACTACAGCTCCTAAACAAGCACAGCATGCTGAGCCACAGATTTGAAGGTGTCATTCAAATCTGTTTCTTCTGATTTGCTGCGTAAGGAGGACTTATCCCAGATCAGAATTGAAGAACCATTCCTTAAGAAACTGGTAAAAAATTCCATTCTCCAGCTGAGGTGTATATAGCTGATCTGGATCTGTTTGATGATATTTTGAAAAAAAAGAGAGAGTTTGACCACCACAGTTTTACAAGTGTGGGTCTTGCATACATTTTAAAAATGTTTTTAATGGAAAGCTTGAGATATTGACTGATTTAAATTCTTTAACAGAAACGTAAACCAGAAGCACCTAACATCAAGCTCGGCAGTAAAAGGGTTAGAGCTCCCCAAGGATGTTTAAATGCCTTACAGATAGTAAGTGTTTTTCATCTTACATAGGGATTATATGAAGTGTTGGATTTTTTTAGAAGTATAAAATGGGAACCTAGAGGCAAGACAGGATCTCAAGACATCTTCCCTTTCTGACTTCTGAACTTGATGATGAATAAAAGTATGAATTAAATCTGAGATCTAGTCATATTTTCTCACCTTCTTTTGTTGTTTGGACTTGGGGAGGGGTATGATGTGACAAAAAGGGATGCCTGAAGGGACTTGCATATATTACAAATGTATTTTATTCTTATAATTGACTACTACAAAAAGTGTAATCCCTCAGTGGGATAAAAACAGCTTGAGGTTTCTATGACATCATTTGGGATCAATGGTCATCTGATCATTGGGATCAGTTCCCAACAGTATTTCAAGGCCTGTAAAAATTCCTTTAGTATCCTTACAGCTTCATTGTGCTGTTCCCTCCCTTGGAGGGTCAAGTACAAATGTCTTTGCAAAAACACGTTTCTAAGAATTCTGTACATTTGGCTCTTTGCTTTGAAGCTTAAAAGAAACATACTTGTGTTCATTGACATGAGCTGCTGGTCAGTGAAGCATGAATGGAAGAGCCAGTGACTTGCACATTTCTTACTGCTGCTGAGCTCACAGGTCTAGATTTTGATGGATCACACAGTGGCATTGGCATGTCTGATGGCAAGGCTGCAGCACAAAAACTCTCCAGGGTGAAAGGCTGCTGGAGTTTGAGGAGGGAGGTCAGTGGTCTGTTCCCTTTGTATGCAGCCACGGTAACGGGTGTTTTCCTTTGCTGGGAGGTTATTATCAGAGACTTCTTCCTTTGCCTTTGCTTCCAAGGTGCTGTGGAAGATTAGAGAGGACACAGCTGTAGGTATGTTGGCACAAATGGAGCAAGGTCTCAGCAGCCTGGCAAGCTGTGTGGTATGTTCTGAGTGTGTTCAGTAAGTTTGAGGAAAAATTACTGCTGACTAGGGCAACAAAGAGAAAATTGGAGTGCTAGAAAGGCTTGGTTAACTGAAATTCTTCCCCCAAAAAGGAAATTTTATTCAATTGAAGAACAAAAAAATGATCCAAGAGCTCACTTAGAGTTAGTGGTGTATTAATGCTTTGGTCTACATAGCAATATCACTAGAAGTATTGCTTTTTACTTCGTACCTACATTGGTACTTTGAATGTAGTTATCTAAGTAACAGTTCAACAAAGTGAATGCTTTATTGGGATGTCCTTTCACTTTCTCCTGTCTTTGCCATCATCCTTCTACTTGATGTTTGCATGAATTGGGGATCTGAGTGTCAGAACTCTGTTAATGATACATAACAGCCTGAATAAGTAAAACATGATTTACCTATCTCACAGGCGTGTTAATTCAGGTTAAGCAACCAATATGTAATCATTTTATAAATGCCCAGTGTTTGTAAAGTATCTGTTTTCAACTGCCCCCCCCTAAAAAAGGCACTGTGTGTCCTCAGTGAATACATTATCTTTATTTCCCTTTTTCTCTAGCCATATGCATTGGGAAGTGTGCATCTGGCAGGCTTTTTTAACAGTAGGAAAAACTAAGAGAGGAACTGAGCAGGCAGCCTTAGTACAAACATCCCGTTAGAGCAGAAACAGGATCACAGTGGCAGAACATGTGATGTAACGTGCATGTCGTGATACAGTTTGTTAGTGCAAGCACATGAATTCGTACCCAGAGTGATTCTACTTCCTCAGAAGTATCTGCTCTGTGTTTAGGACATAACCCAGGGCCTTGGCTCCAGGAGGACATCCACTCCAGAGAGCCACCTCCCAAGGCCACGGCACCCAGCTCATGGATTCTGGAAAGGAATTACAGAGCAGGACTGAGTTTGCTGCAGGGGATGTTTCCTGCCAAGAGAAGTATTGCAGGGAATGCAGGGAGGAAAATAACTCCCTAAAGTCTCATAAACTTATTTGGTCTTTTTTAAAGCTTCTCGAAGAAACTTGAAATATCAGCACAAATGCTTTTTCTCTTGGGATTTGTAGAACACAAAGCTCTGCTTTAGGGCATACCTAGTATTATGTCTGAAGTTATTAAACTGGTCTTAATTCTGCTACTTCTTGTTAACTAACAGAACTCGGCTCTAACTTTTCTTGAACTTTTTTTTTTAATATTTCAGGTTACTGCAAAATCCTGTCAACTAAAATCATCAAAGTAGATATCTTTAAGGTCCCTTCCAACCCAGAGTATTCTGTGATTGCACCTTCAGGAGCTCTCCATTACCAAGTGCTCCAGTTATGTTTATTTGCCAGTAGATATCACATTTACATGGTGTGGAATGCTGTGTAAGAAATGTCAGCTGCAGAGCACAGTAGGAACAAGAGATTTGGAAAATATTTAAGAGCAGTAAGGAATGAAAATTTAGATTGTAGCAGTCACATAAAATGTCAGGTAATAATGCATGCAATACCAACCATGAGTATTTGTTCTTTGTGTATTAGTAGACTTTGCCTTTAAATCCTTTTAGAGTTAAAAGTTGCAATATTTTTTACGGTTTTTCCTATCAGCATGAGCAAAAGAGGTTTTGACGCTAATTTGAACAAAAACATTTTTTCATAATATGTATTATTGCATGGACTATATGAAAATTTCACAAAAAATCCCTGACTGATAGTTCGTATTTTCATTTGAAGCTAGAACCAGAAGGGAGTGTCTGTACTAATAGCCCAAAACCACATTTCTGTTTAATGTGCAATTGAAAGTTCAGAAATACACTGTTTTTAACCCAGGATTGTCACCAATAAAAATTGAGAAGTGTTCTTAAGCTGATTCGTTAAGTAAATAGTATTTACAGTAGAGTGGATATAAAATTTTGAGTCAGATAATAATCAAATTTAGATATATCTCTACTAATTATGTTTACAGGCAAAAGAACAACTGTTCATATTTTTCTGAATTATGTGATCACCAGAGCAGTTGGAGAACAAGTTACAGCAAATATGCTCTTGAGAGCACCCGTGATCAGAGCCTCATCAACCAATTTAAGAGCTGAGTAAGTTTTTAAATGATCAGTTTAACTGTTATAACCTTAATGCAGAACTGTTGAATGTCATGTCTGCTAATGTTCAGATGCATCTGGGTTTGGTTGGTATCAAAGGAGAGAGCAGAGGGGAAAACAGGGTCAGCCAATGTGTGACTGGAACATTTGCCCCCCTGGAACAGCGGTTCCTTTCTTGCAGCCTATTTTGGCAACCACTGTCCACCAAAGCAGTGTGTGCATGCTTTGAGCTTGCACATTGACACACAAATCATAGGGATGTCATTTCTTCTGCTCTGCTCACAGGTGGGTGCCTGAGAAGGCACAGAGCCCCCATAAATTCCCCCAACAGAACCAGTAACTGAGAGCTGCACAAAAGGTCGTTCCTGGGTCCGGGGTGCTGTCAGGGGGCTGAGGAGCAGCATCCTCCAAAGCTGAACAAAGAATGAAATGCCAGACTCTGGTCTTCCACACCTGGCATCACTTCTGGCAGTTACACCAAAATAACAATGTGGAGAGAAGATGCCAGTATTTACTGAGACATGGTTTAGGATTTCACAATTCCTAAAAATCTGGGTATTTCTGATAGTCGTGTTCTTCACTCCTGGGAGAAAAGCTTCCCAGCAAAGTGGGGAAAAAACCCCTAGCACTAATTTTTACAATGCACTGTTTGAAATATAGTTGAGATTTCTGCTTGTGTTTTGTTGACACATTTCTGTCTGTAACTGTGTTTTTTCTGAGTCCATCACCGTGTTGTGCTTTTTCATTTGCCTCACTTCATACAACCAAGTGCTACATTTTAGATTTCCCAGAGAAGTAGTAGCTGTTTCACTGAGATGTCTGAGCCATGTTTATATAAAATGTTTTTACCAGGCTGGATTCTCTTTAACAGTGTTTGTATTTCATATGAATACTTTTTGTAAGCTTCTTGCTACATTATTACAAGCTGGGCAAATATGTAGCAGGTATTACTGCTAGTATGGACACAATGGGTGTGTTTTATACAATGAAATACGAAGTATAAGCTTTAAAATAACAAAGGTTTAAGTCTAGACAGAAGCTTTATTAAATATGAGCAACTACCACAATAAGGAGTTGCACAACAAAATAAGTAGGGCAGGAAATTCTCAGTGAAGGGGATATAATTCACATGCAGGAAGATTTATTTAAGCAATTCAGTCTTGGAAAAAAGAGGAAGCAAAAGCAGAAAGGTATCACTGGCCTTCCATTGTAGTCAGCTTCTGAACACGTTCATTTGTAGGCTGGTATGAAGAGGGTGCAACGCTCATCATCTTACTGCAGATTCATATGATTATGAAAAAAAGCTCGGGTAATGCATATTGTATAAAAAGTACCTTAGGATACTAAAGCAAAGGTTTCAGGGCCTCCCCACCAGGACCAAAGTGAGATCTTTGCCCCCCTGCCTGGTCAGTGAGTCTGAGCAGCACTGCTCCCCTCGGGCTGGCAGCCAGGAGCTGTCACTGATCCAGCGCTGGGCACCTGCAGAGCTCTCAGCCTGACAGCCAGAGCTTTCACAAAGGGTGCTGCACAGACACAGACCCTGTTCTTCACCTCGTAAGAGTGTACCAGGGCCTGTATGGAAGGTAAGTTGAGGCCGACTGGCTGCAGTGCTCTGATTTTGTGTTTAACACACACTGTGACATAACTGCCTCAAAAATGCATGTCAGGCTGGTACCAAGTCACTCTGCTACATTCTGGCCACGGGTTTTCTGCCTCCCTTCCCTCCTCGCTTGCTTAACACCACTGCAATCTTTAGGCTTTTGTCTGGGCTTTATGCACAACTTCAGAGCAACATGACAATACCCAGCCATGCAGAACATCCTGGTAAGTCAGAAGGGGGCTATGAAGAAGACAGCATGGTTTTTGGAGGACTTTCTTGGCTAAGACAGGAATTGAAGAGAGGCACTTCATTGCTGGACTCCATGGGCTAGGAACTGTCTCTCATTCCTCTGTGGAGTGTGGAAGTAGGGAAGGGAGAGCAGAACAGCACGTATTAAGCTGATGATACTGTGAAGAATGGCAAGTGGCAAAATTCCCTTCAAGCAAACCAGAAAGATTATGGATGGGGTGGAAAAAATATCTCAAGTGGGAAAAGACAGTTTTGTGAGAGTAAAGCACTAGAAAGGTGAAACTGGACCAGTTACAGGGATTTTTCCTCTTTCTGGGTAGATAGTAGTTGCCAGGAACTGTGGAAAAGGTTCTTAGTTACTTATCAGTCCAAGGATGTCTCAAATCATCATTACAGTATAGGTGTGATAAAGGATAGTGTGGAGTAAGGAGTGATTCAGAGCAGACTGGAAAGGGAGAAGGTACTGCTGAGACCCTACTGCAGCCCGGGGTGCAGCTCCAAATGTCCTCTCCTGGAAGGTGAATGTACAGAGAGGAGAAGAGGGGACAAGATCAGGAAATGCAGACCATAAAAGGGCTGTGGTCATTCAGACAGCTGAGTCTATACGAGAATGTAAATACCAGAGAAACAGAGAAGTCAAATATTAAACTAAACAATATTAAAATAAAGATTATTACTACAGGAACGAACAGATATAAAGTGCATATACATTTTTCAAGTTGTAGATTAAAATTTCTTAATCCCCAGCAATGAGGAGCTGGACAGAGCCTTTCTGCCGGGCAGGGTGGGCTGTGATTCCTCATGGGCCCCAAGGCAGCGCTGGGTGTGAATGGGCTTGTGTGAGGGCTTGGCTGCGATGCCAGGAGATCAAACCCCGTGGCCTGGACGGTCCCTTTTCAATCTTGTATTGCTAGGAGGGAAATGATGCAAAAGGGATATTTAGATTGTTGTTAGTAATTGACTGGACGTAGCTATACATTAATTCAGTTTGCCAGGCAAGCTGTCTTACACCCATGCCACTTTCACACCCGTGACAAAAGTTACTTAGAAACAGCCTGTGCCCCCATTGGATTCCCGTGCCGCCAGTGCTGTGCATTAGAAGGAACTGATGATTTTTTGGTCGCCAGCCACATCTGGATGAAATCTCTCTGGTTTACTTTCTTCCTCACAGCGAGCAGCCGGAACCACAAACGATCGCTGCCAGCCCCGAAAAGTCTCCCTGAAAACCCAGAGGAGAAGCGAGCACCATGCAGCGTTTGTTCCACGCTGCGGTTCAGGTACCGGCGGCACCAGCAGCTCCCAGAGCCGCCCCCGCTGCTCCCGCCGGGGCCGTGAGGGGAAGGCGCGCCCGGGGCCGCCCCAGCGGGACTACAACTCCTAGCAGCCCCCGCGCCGCCGGGCGGCTCGCGGCCTGCACGGCACAGGGCTTTCCCGAGGGCTCTGAAACATTCGGTCGTTGTTGGCAAAGAAATACGTGTTTTTTACACAGGGCTAGATCCATTCAACTCTGCAGAATGCCACCTTATTGAGCGCGGCTTCCCTCAGCGTGAAAGCACACAGGTCCTTCGTTATTTCCTCACTCAGCATCCCCAATGCATGCGTTTAACTATGTTTATTTTTTTACCCAGGGCACTGGAATAAAGACGGTTCAAAGGACTTTTTTTAGCTCTGGCGGGGCTGAAATTCAGCACCCTCTGCACAGCTAACAGGGTGCTACACTCTCCTTTGCCACATGCACCGTGCATTTTGTCTTCTACTCTTTCATTGCCAGGGACAAAACAAAAGGATAGCTTTGCAGTAGGAAACTGGCATTTTTCAATAACCAGAAAACAAGGTCCACTGGTGTCCGATACCTGCACTGACCTTTGTGTGTTTCCCCTCATGTAATAGCAGAAGTTCAGACATACACAGGACAGACCCCCTGACCTGGATCTACCTATCCTGGTCTCACTTGGTTTTCCCTGCATGGCTTGGAAACTTTTCTTTTTTTGGCCAGAAGTGGGAAGCAAATAGTCAAACAAAAGGCTAATTCACTTTTCTGCTTTATCTCTCTCCAGACATAATTTCATTATAATGAAATTACCTTACCTCAATGAATGAAAATACAAGCCACAGATCATATTCCATACTGAATTTTTCCACAACCCATTTCCTTAAAATTCCTCTCTTCAAAGTCCTCTAGAAGAAATGCATGCACTGTGTGAGCCTCACTTTGAATCTCAAAGGATTAACTGAAGAACATGATGAAAGGGAGAGTGTGAGTAAAATAGCTCGTTTATATTTGTATCCTCAAATGTCAGTTCATTACCAAAGTTAGAAATCAGCTGATGCAGAAAACTCATTATGGCTTCATTTAGAATGTTTATTTCTTTAGAGACAGAGAAGAATTGCCTTGCTTGGCTCACTTGTCCAACACGAATATGCCACGTTTTACAGTACACTTTGGGATGGGAAGTAATGAGGGTTTTGTTTAGGGCACAGTACACTTAATCCTCTATTTATTTTGTTTATCTGCATTTATTTGAATCCGAAAGAAGTGAGGACTGTTACTGCCCTCTGTTCCCAATGCTTCTGTCAATACTTGAGTGCTGTTACATGCAAAGCTCCTGCAAGCTCGGGTTATTTATCTGACAGCACGTAAGTAAGACAAAATAAAGTGTTTTGGGAAGTCATGTCTACAGTCCTTTGTCCAAAACTCCACTTTTCTGGTAATTTTAGTGCTTGTACTGTGTCCAGTTAGCAGTTAGGTGACCTGGATCTCCATGCAGCCAGGGTGCAGTGAGTTTTGTCTGGGAGTGAGATGGATGTAAAGCACCTGGGACAGCCCCATGTGCCCACTCTGGTGGCCGAGCAGGCTCTGTCTGTCCAGCCTGAGTGCCAGCCTGGGCGCTCCTGTCAGAGTTCTGTGCAAGTCAGGCCGGAGTCACCAGTAGGTTCTGTGCAAATCCCCAGGTAATTCTTAATGTCCCCCTTGCCTTGCAGCAAACAGCAGGAGTGTCATTTGAGTGCCTTGACTCAGAAGAAAATTTTTCAAGTAAAACACGCCACAAATTTGAAGTAACTCAGTCTGTTGAGGATAATCAAAAGGTCACAGCATCTGAGTAGTGGCTGGGATGCAGCCCTAGCTGCAAAGCTCATGTGTGGGGAAAGCAGGGTGTGTTGATAGCTCTTGCTTGATTTCCCTTACACTGACAGTGCATCTAGAAGAAAAAAAATAAGTGCTGCTGCCAGAAAAACTTGACAACTTTTGTATTAAACTCAGTGGGTAAGATTTCATTGCCAGTGGGACACATAGTAATTTGTAAGCTCTTTGAGTTGATTCTTTCTGTACAGTAAATCCCGTGGGTATGGTCTCCTTGTGAAGTAAAGTCTGGAGCTTAGACGTGTAAGATGTGCAGACTCAGTGCCTCCATCTCCTCTCTTTCCCCAGCGCCGGCGGTGGCACGGTGGGGGTGACTCGGTTGTGCTGTCCTTGGTCACTCCTCTTTCCGGACACCCGAGCCTGCAATTGCACGAGTTCCACAGAAAGCCAAATGTCTGCTCCCCACATACGTGTTGACGAACTCATTCTAGGAATGAATTTTTGTAACTTTATCAATTTTCCAACATCTGGCGAGTCCTACTTCCTACCTTATATAAAATTTCCTGGGCTCCATCCTTCAACAACTAGGGATTTGTTTCCTTTTCGTTACCTCTTACACCCCGCTTGGTAGGAGGAGTAGAAACGTCCACAAGGAGGCCCCAAGAACCTCAAGTCATGAACCGAGCCCCGAGTGCTGCTCTCCGGCAGGTCCGCGCCCGCCCACACCGGCCCCCCCGCCCCGCAGCTCCCCCGTAGGTAAGCGCTGCCGGGGCTAAGCCGCTCGGCGGAGGCGCCGCTCCG
>JANPWX010000080.1:3273942-3328550 GCA_024734555.1 Trochalopteron elliotii | reverse complement strand
CGCCCCGAGCCCGGGGGCTCCGGGCCGTGCGCGGCCGCGGCGCGGGGCGTTCCGCAGGTAGGCTGGTGCGGGTGTCGTCTGCAGTCACCTCAGGTGAACCGAGAAGTGATTTCAGGGAATGTGTGGAGTTGTTTGGGCAGCGGTGCAGGAAGAAGCATCTTCTCGATTAGTTTGTTAGTGTTTTCTTGATGCTTTACATGCTTCTACGCGTATAATAAAGGGTCTTCTTTTTTATTTTTTCCCCCAAATCAATATTAATTGCAATTCTCTATTTTTGCAAAGTTTTAGCTGAAGAGCATGATTTCCCTATTCTGTACTTCCCAGAGCTTTGAGACATTTCACTGGCATCCATTAATGCTACAGCAAGAACATCCTGAGTCCTTGGTCCGTTCTCTGGTGCTCTCTGAAATAGAAATGGCTTACTTGAGAACAGAGAGGAAAGGCTTGGGTCATTTCTGCATGTTCCGAGGCGTGATGGAAAAAGTCGTGTGGTGCAAGTACTCCAGCGTGCTGCAAGGAAGGAAATTAACTGGATTTTCTCCTGTGTCCTTCATGTGCTCCTTTCCTTTTTGGAGTTCCGTGTAGCATACCTATAGAAGAAGCTGCTCTAGTGCAGAAAGAGAGATCTTATGGATAACATACAGATTTAGGCCTCAGGAGTTTGGGGCTCAATTAGTAATTCTGCTTACCAGCTTTATTTGTGCAATGGACATAAGTGACATCTGTATCCAAGTCCACATTTGTAAAACAAGGCTATGGATTTCCAAACCTTCCTAAAGATCTTCCATCTGTTTGGATCCTCTGTATCACAGGATGACTGAAGGCCTTTTAAGCTTTCTTGATACCCAGCTATATATTGCAGGTCAATCTCCACGTACATAAATGCATACAGTTTGATCAAAATTTTAACACTTGTGAAAAGGATTAAATGTAATATTACCTTCCTTGATTTTCAGGCAAGAGTTATTTCTTGTGTTTGAAGGACAGGTCAATTTTTTTTTTTCTAGTTCATTAGCTACTATCAGCTTTGCCAGACTTCCAAGGAAATCAGTCTTTGACCACACTGTTGCTCTCAAGTGGAAACATGCTTGTGTCCCTGTAGCATGGTTTCTGTTATATTGTGCTGCTCTGGTCATACTACCAATAATTAAACACAGCTTTTTTTTTTCCTCCCTACTGATTAGTTGCTGAAGTAAAACTTCTATCCTCCCCATGCTAACTGTTGACATGGAAAACAAGGAAAATGGCTCTCTGGATGTCAAAAAGTAAGTGTTCCTTTTACGTAAACAGCACATGGATTTTTAATGTAGTTTTCCTTTGAACTAATCTGGTTGGCAATAATGGTCATCTCCATCTTTGCTCATTTCAAACCCTTCCTGTTCCTAATTAATTCCATTTTATTTCAGCTTTGAAATAGAAGAGTCTAGGGCACTGAGCCCTTAAAAGTGATATGTGGTGGGACTGTGAACACAATGAAGAGATGTAGAAGCTAGTAACTTAAGTTAGGAGTATATTTTTTCTTTTTCTCTCAACCAGACACTAAAGCAGGTGGTAGCACTGTAGCCAGTATTGTGCCTCTGCTCACCTGTCTCTTAGTGGCTTTTGCAGAACCAGTACCTAATGAGAGAAGTGTCCTGTGTGGAAGTTACCTCTCTGTGCCCTTCTTTGCTGACAGCCCGCCTGTCTAGGGCTGAGAAACAGTAGCAGCATATCACTTAGGTGTCAGTTTCCTTCTGAAACAGATACTTTAGGCTGCTTATTGGAGCACCTTGAAGTTGCTGGGGTTTTATTTCAGACCTAGGGTGGGAATAAGGCAGAGACATGGTGGGTACTGCCTACTGCTTTTTTTTTTTTTTTTTTTTTTTTTTTTTTGTGTATGTGTGTGGTAGACTACAGGCTAAGGCATAGGAACTTTTTTGTAAGCATTTACTTAAGGTCAGAAAGTCTTACTTAGGACTAGCAATTCTGAGTGAAATTATGATCTAAGAAGTGAAGTTCTGTGTGGAAAAATCTGGCCTTGCTGCTTTAGGGTTGCAGAAGCCATGGTGAGAGATGTACACATATGTACATATATTAAAGGGAAAAAAAGAACCATAAGAAAAGGTACTAGAATAAGCTCTTAGTCTTTTCTGTCAAGCTGCAACACTTTGTGCAGCTGCACCTCATTATTCTCTTTCAGATCTCTTTTACATAAGCTGTCCAAGAAAACGTGACAATGCGTAGGCTACCAGGCACTAGAGTAAGGTAAATAATAATGGTCACTTGAGGCTACTGATAAAACACCTGATTATGAAAAGCATCAAAAGATCTGATGGCAGCCATTCAAATCAGCATCCTCCCCCTTCACTTGAGATGCTGGCTACACCACACTAACATAAAGAGCATTTTCCTATTCAGTGACTATGAATAATTATCGTGTGTCCCTCAGAAACCACCTTCCCTTTGACAGTCTGGTTTCTACAAAGAGCACTCCGGGGTGGGAGGAGAAAGGAGGCAGTTGAAGCAGGGACAGTTTACATTTAACATTTTCCCCAAGGCTTGGGTGATAAAGACTCAACTGATTGCTAAGGTGGCTTTTTAGAGTGGATGGAAATTGTATTTAAACTGTGGGGCTGTGATTTCTAGATGAATGTATACAGTATGTATGTGGGCATATCTACAAAGGAAGTATTTGACACCTGAAGTGCTTATAATTAGCTTGGATAAAATCTGTTTGTTCTCAGCTATATCCTTTCAGACCTTGCTGCTTCTGCCACATGATGGCAATAAAGGCACAGGGACAGAGGTGAAAAACAGACAAGCCTAATTCTTATTCATTGTCAGTGCATCTAGTATTTCGTTTCGAAGCCCAAAATGCCAGTCCTGGTAAGATTTTAAAGCATCCGGGACGTCAGGCAAAAGCCAGCGTATGGCTAAGCCATGGATGTTATATCTTCCCTTGTCTTGGCTAAAGAGTAGAGCCATGGCAGCAGCAGTGTGAGGAGGAGACTAACAAAGTCTGCAAGGCAAATGAGCATCTGCCTGGGTACATGGGTTAAAATCCAGCCAGCCTCCAGCAGTCTGCCACATGCCTTCCAGTCTTCTGCAGCTGTAGCTGTGGAAATTGGCTCTACTTGAGGTCCAGCATGATGCTATTCCTTGAGGCAGGAACTTGCAATTATTTCCTGTGATTAATTAATGGCTGAGGTAGAGCCCCTGAAGTCATTCCAGTTGAGCCCTGGATAGGGCTGGACCTGGACCAAGCTGTAGTTCCCTAGTGATAAAAGGAGAGCTACAAGAAAAGCTAAAGCTGAGTTAAACTATATATAACTAAATAATAATAAACTAATAAGTAATAAATCAATAATAAATAAACTAATATAACGAAATATTTATTTATATTTATATTTATATTAGTTATATTTATCTCTGGGCTGAGATAAAAAAAATTGTGGAAAGGAGGGTTTGGGGCCATATTTAACTTGAAATTAAAGTGTTTGGAGAAGTAAGCAAATTACAGTTAGGTGATATTTTTACAGCCTGAACCTTTTATTTGCCTTTTAGGAAGGGTGAAATTCGGTATCTTTTTTTTTAAGTGAGTGGTTAGCATTTTGTTTATTTTTTTTTTAGTAGAAAATGAGTAATTCAAAGTGACAGTCTGTGTCTTAAGGAAAATGCAAAAATTTAAATATAATTCCTCAAGTGCTGCTTTGTAAATACGTGCAGATTTTGTGTGGCAGTTTTCACATTTTACTTCTTAAGCCTCAGAATGTGCACAACCACAAAATCTTAGTTGAAAGGCATTCTTCAATTAAAAAAAAAATACACAGGAGAAAAGTGCAACTTGGATAAAGTGCAGTCTCATTTTCAATTTTGCTGAGTGTTGCTTTTTATGTAATCACAATCAGTGAAGCAATTCATGAAGTAAGTCATTATGTGATGAGCAGAAGTAAGAAACTCCATTTCTCATTGCTTGGAGATCTGGGATAAGTGAAAGAAACTGCTTTTAGGAGGCCCAGTGTAACACAGGTTGTGGATGATCCCTGTGGCCAGATTTTGTTGCCATATTGACAGGTACATTTCAAGAGTTTGGGGACGTGCAAAAATCGTTGTTTTCATGAGTCCTCCTTCCCAGGACTCAGTTGTAGAAAGAAGAATGTTGTAGAAACAGCGATGGGAGACACTCTATGTATAGATTCCACTTGGCTACTTTGAAAAATGGTCAGCCCTTGATTCGCCCAGTTATTTTGCTGAAAAACATACAAGTCCAGGCAAGGCAGAGGTGGTGAGAGTTGGAAAAGAAAAAATTGAAGGACAGAACAAAAATATTGTCAGGACAGTATAGTCTGTGTTTCTTTTCCAGCTGGTGCTGTTGAAATCAAAGTCCTGCCTCTAAGCTTCAGACCAGAAAATGGACAGGATTCTGACACCTGTCTTGATCTGTGCATTTTGGATATTGCTTCATTAGCATTATGGTTAAGCAAGTATAATGATGGAAAATATTTGGCATGAACTTCAGGACTTCTGGTTGGAGAAACATGTTAAAGAAGCTCTTGGATGTCTTGCTCTTCATCCTCATAAATTACAGTAGAAAAGACAGTCAAGCTCACTATGTGTCTTTTTTTACCAAAAATTTTCAGATACATCAAGGTTATCTTCGTGATAGGGTGATGACAGTTTGAGGAAAAGAAATGCAGGATAAGGATAGTAATATGAATGTTTTGTTGTTTTGGTACTGTGGAAAGCAATTGCCTGAGGTTAATCACAGAAGGAATTAATTCCGATTGTGTTTAACAGATGTTTTTTTAGATGCACAGCTATTTAAAAAGTCCAAAGATTTGTCCAAAGATGAGTCTGACAACAGTTTGGGGAAAATTTCTATATTGAGAATTAGTGGAATCATTTGGTGCCTCTTTTTTGTTTTGGTTGGCGAGTTCTGTTTGTTTGTAATTTATTTGTTGTTGTTTTGCAAGTTAAAGATGGCTACCAGTAATTTCTAGCCATGTTACAAGGACATTCTCATCTGTGTGAAGAATAATAGACATATAATTCTTTAAGTACTTGACAGCTGAAAGCAAGCTGTAGGCTTGAAAGGCAGGAATTTGGTCCCCCAGTTATGGCAGTTTTCATTCTCCAACAGCAAAGGCAGCACACTTGTAGGAAGATCCTGATTACCTTTGGCTGATGTGAAGATTCATATACTTTCTTCTTTTCTGAAAGGAGAAGTGTCTCAGTTTTCCCCAGCATCAGGTCTTTGGAATGTAAAAGAACAGGAGTGACTGTTCTGCATTGGCAGGGGGGAGATGCATCAAAGAACACTTTTCCTGGAGAAAAAAGGAAGGAGGGGATGTACTTGAGGCATGCACAAGGAAGCAGCAGATGTTCTGCACACCTTCAGTGATTACTTGTCTGCATTTGCACTTTGCAGTTCAGTAGAGAATGGGAGACCTCTGGATCCTGCTGACTGGGCTGTTACTGATGTTGTGAATTATTTCAGAACTGCTGGATTTGAAGAACAAGCCAATGCTTTTCAGGAACAGGTAAATCTGTTAGCAAACACTTTTGACTACCACCAGCTTCTCACGTTGCACATTTTTGCTGTGGGCCTGGTTATATACTGTAAAATGGGAGAGAAAATCCCACAGTAATGGTGGGATTTGAGTCTGTTATTGGGTGACAATGCATGGGACTGTGATCTCTGAGTAATAATTTTGTTCTACAAGCTGTGGATAATGAGTTGGAGTTTGTTTAAGATAGGATTCAGAAAGGTGAGAAATCGAAACAAATTTTTTGGCTTGAACTCAGTCTCCCTTTACAACCCACACAGTTTCACTGTCTTCTTATTTAAAATGTGAATGGTGTTTAAAATGTGAATTCCCTTCTTTCTGAGTGTATTGTGTAACTACACTCGAGAGTATTTATAAAACCTGAGGCTTCTAAGCAACAATATGAGTTTGAAGGCATAGGGTGAAAAAGGGGCTGCTGTGTTGCATTGAACTTGGCGGTACAAGTAAATATGGAGAGGACAAGTTGGCACTAAGTTGGCAGAGGAGCAGCATGTTTGTAGGACTCAGTCTGAGAGACAGTCTTTGTTAGTCTTTGTTTCTGGGCCTTCCTAATGGAAGGCTTCTTTGGGTAGATTGGATCAGCAAAGAGCCTGACAGTGAGGTGGCCCATGGTAACTCACCTGCCAGCAGCTGGTAAAGGTGTGTTAGTGGGGCAGAATTGGGAAGTCAGTTCCACAGAGAATTACCTGTTCCACAGAGAATTAACTTACATCATATTGGCAGTTCAGCACCTCCCCAGAAAAGTCCGTAGGCTTGTGTGTGACTACCAGGAAATTAGTCACCCACACTTGTGCTTAGTTATCAGAATAGATGGCTGGACCTTCCAAGGTACTGAGCCGGTGCAGGTTATTGGCAGCTTTGCAGGGAGGTTGTATATTGCCCATGAAGTAACATCATGGTTCCTGACCTTCAGCACCATGTCTGTGAAATCCCATCTGATTGTAACTGATGCATGTAACAAAGTATCTAAATCTGGTTCTTTGTTCTTGAGGGTGAAAAGCCTGGTGTTGGGTGATTCTCTGGCAGGTTGCAGAGAGGTTTTTTCTGCAGATGCTACCCATTTTTCAGAATTTGAAGATGAGTGAACAGGCCAAAAAGGAAAATGTTTGAGTGTGTCTATTCCTTAATACCAGCATCCATGTCACAACAGCCCTGGAAATGTGGTTTAAAAAAACCACAAAGGCAAAGTAATTGTGGCCTCTGGGAGTTTTTTCCTTATACTGACAGACACCTCTGACTTCCATCAAATATCTTGACCTCTTTGCCTCATAGCTGGCTTGTCAATAATACTGCAGTAATTACTACTGATTGTGCAGCAGAAAGGTGAGGCTAATTCATGAGTTTTGGCAAATCAGTTTACAACAGGCTTATAGAAAGCAGCACAGAAGTAGAGTGTAGAGGCTTTATTAGTATCCTGCAATGAGGATAAGTGGTTTCAGTAGGGTAACTGAGGACTCTGCTAGGACAGCCATGTGCAGAAATGTGGCTCTGATTCCGCAGCCAATTTCACCTTATGCTAAAACCTTGGAGAGAGAGGCTGACAGCTGCCACCAGGATGTGGCCAGGAGCTAAGGGATGGATAAGCACAGCAGAAGTCATTGCCACTTCCTTCCCCCTCCTTTCCATTAGCAGCATGAGGAGCAGCAAGTGCCTGCTTCTGCTTGCCAGGTTTGCCAGCCTATTCCCTGTCTGCACCAGGACCAGCCCCATAAACAATCCTGTCCCTAACTTCTTACCAGTGGTGCTGTTCAATTTGTTCTACACTATTTGCTATCACTAATTTTAACTGTGTTCTTACAGTATTTTTTTGCCAGGATCTCCCAGGTATGGCAGTGCAGGCAGGTTCATTTTGAACCCTTTGCCATTCTCTGTCTGTAGAGCACCAGGCATGCAGCTGCAGTTCTGGCCCTCTCTGTTTTCCTCTGTCATTTGCAGTTGCCTGGGCCCCAGAAACCTAGTTTTATTTGATCTACTGCCCTGAATGTGTACTGGAAGAGGAATGAGATTGTAAGCAGTAAAGGAAAGTATTCGGTTTCACCTACAACACTGGGAAATTGTTTTCCACTGAACCACTTCAGTGGGGGTAGCACAATGGTTTCCTTACAAAATATCCTTAGCCTAGAATGTAATCATGACATCTATTATTACACTGAGCTTTTACACAGCAATAACTGAGTCCACACTTTCTTCTGATGAATCTGAATACATCTGGACTCACCTAAAACAAGTGGCTCAAAGAATCTTTAAGTCCTGAATTTTTCTTACAATACTTTAAGGAAAGTTAGAAGACATTATAGGGTTGCAGAATGTTTCATTAAAACTCTATTGTAAGTGCTGGTAAGAAGTGATGCTTGTATGATGATTCTGTTATTCCTTCTTGGACTTCCACTGATGTCAGCAAATCAAAAGAGCTTACTGATGAAAACAGATTCAGCTGAAGGATGTGGCCCAATAACAAAAATTCACAACATCAGCAAGCAAATCAGACAAGCCAACAAGCTGGGGACACAGGATACCTGAAGAGGGAGGAATAGCAGTTACAGGATGAGGGTGTGAGCACCTTCAGAGAGATACAGCCTGCCAATTTGTGCCTGAGCTTTCTGTAGGAGTCCTGGAATCACAGGGGACTGTGGCACACTCCAAGACTGAAGCTGTTTACAAGGTCTCAAGATGTGCTCATGTTCTGACCTTTGTTAAGGCCCCCTTTGTTAATGGCTCCTTGACCATTGTGTTGTGATAGCCAGGTATGCCCAGGTAACCCAGTGGTGGTTTGGTGGCCTCACTGCTGTGCCTTACCAGAAGGGAAACTGGGCTTTGACATCAGCTGGTGTCCACTGCTGCTTTCTGGCAGAGCCATGGTATGGAGGGGCATGTGAGTGTGCTGGCTGCTGTGCTCTTGTGTTGGCTTACTGTAAAACTTGGCACTTCTCAGTTACTTAGAGCAGAAGGGGTGGTGGGAGGACTTAAAGCTTAACCAGTCCCCTGGTTATTTGCTGAAGACAATGTGATACTGGTGTTGAGGTCATCCTGGCACAGTGGGGAATTACTGTTAGCTTGAGTTGTGCAGAGAAGTGTCTCTGCAGTTAACATTAAAAAGACATATTGAGAGCTAGCATTGAAATTGCATCCTGAAAAATCAGAAAATAGAGAAATAGCAGAGAAGAAATCAGAGAAGTCACCACAGCATACAAAATCTTACCTGGTGCAAAAAAAGTGTGTGGCAATTCTGCAAAAGCAGGTTAATGTGGAAAACTTAAAGGAAGTGAAAGAGGTAAAGCTTACAATTCACACAAAGATATAAAACCCTTGAACTCTGAATATGTAATCACTCATTCCTACACAGATGTGTTTAAAGAATCAGTTTTCTATTAAGTGGAAGTCTTAGTAGTCTAGCATTTCTAGAAAACACAGGGAGCCCTGTGGAAGAAGAAGGGAAAGGAATAGATGCTTTTTTCCTATTCTTGGAGTTTCTCCTATTCCAGGTACTGGATTTACTCCATTTGGATCCTACCAAGCTGGAGGCTGTTCTTCCTCCATAGCATCGTTGAGCAGCAGCAGCAAAGGCAACTTCAGATCGGTCATAGCAATGAGCAAAACACTCACTGGTGTCAAAATTCCCACAGAGAGAATTGTGACGAATGGAAAAGAGAGGATAGAAACTGGTTTTAACCATTAACATTCTCCACAGTAATTGGAAAGAGGCACCTGCTATAATTGGGTAAAAAGTTATTGGAAACTTTTTTTTTCTTTTAGAATTGCTGTTACTTTGTGCTCCCTTGAGGGATTGGTAGTTGTATACATCTTGGGGATATTTTTTAAAAATGCCACTTTCAGCTGATCTTTGACTATGTTGTGGTTTGCCCATGTATTTTGTATTTATAAACTTTATCAAATTTTAAGAGAGATTAGTCTTGACAAATTCCTGCTGAACTCTACACAAGTCTTCCTTTCATGTTGCATTGTAATCAAGGATAGGATCTCTGATATTTCCAAGATAAGAGAAGGGAGTGATGTGGATTTCTTTCTTTTCCATTTTGACTTTAAAAGTGATTTGGAAGGAGTTTTCGAGCATATGTCAAGGTTTTGACATGGGAAAAAATTCCAAAGCCTACAGGATTTCTAACCTAAACAGGTCAGAAAGTCAGTGTCTGAGAGGGAAATGAAAATCCAACCATATCTGTGATTTACAAGAGGTATTTTAAGCAGGAAAGTGTAGGGGTAACTGAGACCTAAGCTGGCAAGTTGCTGCTTTTCTTCTCTTGAAAGTAGAGGAAGAGAAATTCACTCAGAGTGTCAGGCTCCAGTTATGCCCTTCTAAAAGTTCTGATTGCTTGAGTCTTTTTCTTTTTTTCCCACACAGGATGCATGGGAAGGTTGGCCTTTTAAAGAAGGCACCTGAAGTTATTAGCAGATATTCACTAGTTTAAACTTGCATATTGCTGTCAATAGTAATTCTGAAATGCACTTCATAAGCTGCATTCTTAGGAGTATCCTTCCCTTAATGGCTGATAATTAGACATTCTTCACTTGTACCTATTAATTAGAAAAAGGTTTACAAGGAGGGAATTTTGAAATTAGGCTTATTTGGATTTTGTGCTTGACTAAATAGTATTTATGCCTTAGTCGGCACAGGTGAGCACTTGAAAAGCAGAGAGCAAGTGGAATTTAGCAGCTGTGAAGATGGTTTCAGGAAAAATCAAGGCTACTGTTTTTCTCACTGATCCTCTATAGTAGTATTCCATTTGTTGCATGACTGTTCTCATCTGTTAGATTTGTATACTTGTCTTTTTCACCTCTTTAATTCTTCTTATAGGAAATTGATGGCAAATCATTACTGTTGATGACAAGAAATGATGTACTGACTGGACTTTCATTAAAACTGGGGCCTGCGCTGAAAATCTATGAATATCACGTAAAACCTCTGCAGACACAACATCTAAAGAACAACTCTTTATAGCTAATTGTCTAATTGGGGTCATGCTGTGCCTCAAAGGAAAAATAAGCAATTTGGTTTCATGCGATGGAACTTTGTAAAGAGAGAATATATCTATTAAGAGTTTAAACCAAATTAGAATATATATCCTATTGGATAGAGCTGGCAATATACTATATACTGAGTCTGAACTGAGAGAGGTGGTGTGTATTTTTACATAGTACATAATGATTTTCTCTTTTAGGAAGTGTTAATGAGCATGTTGAGATAGCTACATCACTGTATCCAGAACAAAAGGGAGGTATGTCATTCTAATTTTTGAGCCAGACATGTTCTTAATTTCATTAAGATACCAAAAAATTAAACAAAAACAACCCCAAAGTTTACATGCATCTTTAGAGAGAGGAACCAATTAAAGTAGGTATTGGTTTACACTGAAAACCTACTAAAATTATTACTACTTATAATTTCAGGATGGGACTGACACTTGCCAAGTCACCCTTTTTTGCAGAGGGTCCTATTTTGACCTTATTAAGGTTTACTCGTGGTATGCTGCAATGTTTAAAGCTGTACATAGAACTAACATAACTCCTTCGATAGCAGAAGGTGTTGCTGACAGGTGAAACTGGGTTGTGTATTTTTTGCTGTCCTTTAAATTTTCAGCTTTTCACCTGTTTTTAATAGTAGTCCTATGTAAAATATAGTTGGTTTTTAAAGGTTTGTGTTGCTTTGCAAACGAAAAAGCTCCATTTTATTCCTTTTTTAATTTATGATTGTTTTCTAACATTATGCAGAAATCTGTAAAAAGTTAAATTCTGCACATTTTTAATATTGTCTGTCTTTGGTGTTGTAATGATTGATTTTTTTTTTTAATGCTTTACTTAACACTTTGAATACTTGTTTTAAGAACTGAAAGAAGCTGTCTTGTCACCATACATCTCTGTTAAAAGAGAGTCATGTTCAATCTGTTTGTACTGGTTCCCTATTTGATAGGTTGCTTGCTATATCCCAATAAAACATTGCTTATGTTTGGATTCAGTTTACTTTACAGATCTTTTACTTTCTCATTTGTGGTATACTGGAGCTCCTTTTCTCCATTTTCCTATTAAAAAGGTACCAAAACCTACTTAATATTCTATGTTCTTGTGGTTACTTTTAACATCACCTACCGTAATATTTAAAGATTTAATTTTAATTTTTCTTGCTCTTTCCTCTCTGGTGTTACATGCTGCTGAAGGAGAAGCCCTGGCCACAGTTCACCAGTAACATCTGTGTTTCCCTTACCCCTGTCTGGAGCTGTCAGTGGTGTGGAGCTGCTGTGCTGGCCCTGGTACACAGGGTGGGTCAGTTTACCCCAGAATGTCTGGGAGACAGCTCACAGATGGTGCTAAGCCCTGTCTGGGCTCACCATCCCCTCTGGCCCAGAAAGCTTTGTCATGACCCCTGAAATGGGGAATGTGGGGTTGCATCAGTGATGCCGAGCAAAGGAACAAGAAAGTGGGAAATAAGCATGAGTGTGGTGAGAGTGGACGTGGTGTGGGAGGAAATGGTCAGGGGGTGCAGCTGGGAAGGGAGAAGGGTGCTGCTTTCTGCCAAGTGGGGACAGGATTCAGGGAGAGGAAGGAGAAACTCCTGCAATCTCCTGCCTAGGTAGTGGCCTGTCTTCACTTTGACTTGGCCAAGTGTGAGGTGCCTGTTCATGGTTGTGATTGCTGGTGTTAAAGGGAGAAGGGAGAGAAGGGACAAAGCCATGGTAATAGCTATGCCATAGTTAAAGCTCATGGTATATGCTATATTGCAGAAATATATACAGAAGCATGCTTTACTGGATTCTTCCTAACCTTTACATGGTACAATGTATTTATTTGGAATTTAAGACAATAGAGGTGTATTCATCATTTTTTATCTGTCTCTTTTACTGAGCCTACTTCAGGTATTGGTCTGTTAGCAGCAGGTTTGTAAGTCATGGTCTGAGTTCTGTTTGTGATTTTATTTATAGTTTGGTCATGTCCAGAGATGCCTGCTGGGAGTAGGGCTTTGCTGGAAGACAAGATTCAAATAGAGATCATCAACTCTGCCTTAGGGAATTTTGAGCTATAATTTGTATCTGACTAATTTTGGACTGCAATTTAAAAATTATACATGTAACTCCTAATTATTTTAATATAGAATTAAGTATGTTTGTGAAAAGGATCATGAAAGCAGTCTGGACATGCTAACCAGCACTGTATTTGTGGAATTATTTTGGATGAGAATACATAGTGCTGTGTTACTGAAGGATTCATCGAATATTCTTTTTTTCTCCATTTTGCATGTTTGGTGTGAGATTTACATTTTGTGGTCCTATGGAAGACAGGATTTGAAGTAAAACGTACTTATTCCAAGAGGGAGTAAAAATCTCCACTGTGCAGACATGAGAGTGCATTTGATGACTACTGAACCAAGTTCTTTCTTTAAAAAATGTTTAATGAGCAAATGAATTGCATTCAGAAACATCCAGATTTTATTTCTCCTTTGCTCAGACCACTGAGTCATACAAGTAAAGGCCTAACAGAAATCTCATGGCAAATGCAAAAGGCAATTTGGAAAATATTGGTCAAAACTGTGACAATTTTTTTACTGTCTCTGATTTTTATTGTGGTATCTTAATGTTCTCTGAGCTTTCTAATGCTGTTGTTCTCTTTGTGCAGTTGACCATTCTGGTTTAGTCTCTTACATTCTCTTTGCTGTTTCTGGGAGAACAAAAAAATCTTTTTAAGAGACTGAAGGGTTTAAAAGAGGAAATCAAAGCCAGATTATTTTTAGCTACCATTCCTCCTGCAGAAAACACAGCTGCTCTTGAGATGAGGAAGCAACTGATAGCATTACTGGATACCGTGTCGGTACTGCAGCTCTGAGTCGCAGAGCTATGCAGGAATCCAATTTAAATCATGCCCTTATATGTGCCTGCAGCTGAGAGAGTCCCTCTTCCTTAAAAGCCCTGCCTGTGCCCTGGGTGATGGTTAAGCTGCCAGCCTCTGACTGCTCAGCTGATACAGGGGGTGAGTGTGATGCTGGTCTTGTCTTTCGCACTGAATCACAATTTAGAGAGTGTCCTTCTCCTGGAGGCAGCTTTAAGGAATAAAGCAGAGCTGAGCTCCCCTCCCCTGCTGTCAGTCAGCACAAAAACAGTCATACTGCAGCCAAAGACTGCCCTGTCCTTCCTCTCTCCTAATATCAGAAGTGCATCTCTATCAGAAGCTTTCATACACTTTTAAAATTATTTCGAAGTATTACAATATGTCTGTTCTGGTGTGATGAGTGTGAAATATATTGGAATTATTCATCAGCTCTGCTCACTCTCCTCTCAAGCTGTGGACACACAAGATGGCATGTTCTCCTTGCATCTAAACACAGCCAAGTACCACACATAAAGCACGTGTAAGGCAGCTGTCAGTAAAGTATGGTGGTACTTGTCCACTAGGATCACTTTCTCAACCCAGAAAAAATTGTTCTGACTACTTGCTGCTGTCTCCCATCCCTGTATGTTATTGTTCCCAGTTTGTTCTAATTTGCTGCACTTGATCAGTTTGTAGAAGATTCTTTGCCCATATAATTGCCCATAAGACAAGATTCATCAGCTGTAACAAAGGGAGCAGGCCCCCATGCATCACTCCTGTTAGAAATGGCCCTGGCAAAATGTGTCATTAGGCTGACATTGTCAGGGCTTAGTTGCTAAATGAACTCTTTCTTCATTTCCCTGCTTTTTCCAGCATGTTCAAATTCTGCCAAACCTTTTCACTCTTTCTCTTTTTAAAAATCAACATTTAACTGATCTTTTGTCTTCAGCAATCCTCTTTCCACTGTTGCACTTATGTTACAGCGACAGTTATTTTAAAATCAGGATCTTGTTTTCTGAGTTTGGGAGAAGCTGCAAATTTATTTCTCATTTTTTCTAATGGCAATATTGTACAAAATCTAAAGGCTGAGTCTGAGTAGGACCAGAAAAATACTGCCTTACTTTGTCTTCCTTCTGTTTTTTTACTTCCAAGTCAGAACAGCAGTTCCTTCTCTTCTAGGAATGGCTTTTGGCCCAAAAGTCATGTGGGAAATGGAATTACTGTAAACGTGCACATGGAGGGTGTAACAATCACTGGCTCATATGCAGCAGGGTGAGTGGAGCACTGCAGAGAAGGGTCTGCTCTATTCTCTCCTTCACCTTGGGCAATTTACACAGGCAATGCATTGGCTTCTTCTTCAAATGAGAGGACTTGGTGCTTGGAGATGTCATCCAGGAGATCTCACCCATGTCCCATTCTATCACCTCTGTGTTGCTCACTTTGGACAGCAGTTTCCCCAGAGGGGTGCTGGGGACAGTGGCTGTCATTAGCCCACTGGCAGGGGCAGTGCCCATTGGAAGAATAGGCAGACTGATTTAATAAGTAGCTTTCATTCCTATTGGGAAAGTCTGTCTTCTCTTTAATAATGTACCAAGGTCATTACATTACTTTTTGCTTAGCCCCCAGAATTAGGGAGTTGATTTAGTGATGTTCATTTGGATCTTCAGTATGTGTTCAGTTCCCAGAATAACACTGGTTGGTAGTTGCTATCAATTTGAATGCAACTTCAGGCACCTGGAGAGCCCAAGGGGGCACCTTGAAGCCTGTAATGGTTCTTGGTCTCCATGTGAGAGTTTCCTTGCTGCTGGAGGCTGCTGGTGAGTACTGGAGACCACTGTTGTATTTATATGCTGCACTCGTGAGCATCCTTGCTGAAGGAGCAGTCAGCAGTTACAACTGCTGTAGCATCAGCTGATCTGCTGATAAGGCAGCAGCAAATGTCTTGGCATTGGCAGACTTGCATTCATCTCAGGATGTTCTCTTCCCTTTTTTGGCTGATTGCTATAATCCAGCTGCCCCTCTGTAGAGTACACTCTTTGGTACTTACTATATTGAGGATGCCTCTGATTTTAGCAGCTAAATTTTCTCAGAAAAGGGAGGGAAGGCTCATCATTTGCACTGATCTTCTGGATTCAAGAGTAACGTTGCTTTGTCTTGTCCTAGTGGATGGTGGAAGGAGAAAGAAAGTCAAAATAAGGAACTTGTGGCTGAGTTTATTCACAAGCTGGTGGCCAAACTGTGGGGAGAGAAGGGTGGTAATGGGTGTGGGCCTGGGTGTAGCAAGGACACTTGTCCTGTTTCACAAGGACACTTCAGATTCCCTCCTCCCTTCTGCATAAATAACAGACACCAGTTTGCCTGGGCTTTCCTGCCTGGAAATATGTGTGTCTAGAGGATTTGAAAATGTTCCAGGAGTATGAGGCCATTAGAACTTGAACTCTTGTCTTTTTCAGTCAGATGTAATGTAGAAATTCCTTCCAAATGCCACACTTGAAAAGTGGCAGAAGCCTTCCACAGTACTCAGGCACTCTGGTTTCTGTTGTGTTTCCCTCTGAATCAAAGGTTTCTCTACTCCCTCATTTATCTAATTTTGAGTCCCTCCAGTATTGTTTGGGTTGGTTTTTTTTTGTTTGTTTTAGCAACAACAAACCCCAGATCATGGTTTTTCTGAAGTGATTGCCAGAGTCATACATCAGCTGATCTAGTAAGTGCCATTTATACATGTATTTTATACACATACGTGTGTGTATGTGCATGTATGCACTCAAGTACATGTGTGTGTCTTTCTCAGTCTGCTATGAATGGTGAAGCTCTCAGAAAGCATTTTTTATTATAGCTGACATGTGAGTTGACATTTTTGATCCAATAACTGGAAACATTTAATATGTTTCTAGATATACCTGTGTACTTTTTAGCCAGAAACAGTTTTGGTCACTTTAAATAGCTCGTCTCAACTTAGATTCAGGATTATGTACCCTTGATAAAAGCAAGGTTAAATTAAGAAAGGAAAAAGACAACTTTAAGGAGGGAAAAAAAAGTAGCTGTAATAGTTAGTAAAAACTGTCAGGTTTAATTGTATATTGGAAAGCAGGTAGCAATATATATAGAATAATACAGTCAGGGAAGACAGATTTGACCCTGACAGTGACATCTGCTCTCTGTTTTAGGTGCTGGCTGATGAGTTTAGCTGGTGCATTTTATCTATGTGACATTGGTTGTGTGTGGAGCATGATGAGCAGCTGAGGTGGGCTGTGTTGGACTGTCCTAGGCAGTTATCAGAATTGAACAGAAACAGGATGGGAAAGAATCAAAGACTAAAAAGATAATATGTTTGTGCACTTGAAATACCCTGTTTCTTGGTAGGGACTTCAGCCCCCATGAACTACTGGGATGTAGCCCAGGACCAGCAAGGTTCATGATGTATTTTAAAGCAAGAAGTTGTATTTTAAACAGCAATTGTACAATCTGCTAGCTGCTGCTCATTTTCATCAAGTGTGATGTCGTCAGCAAAGCATCGCAGCTGCTTCTGAGTGAAACACAGTGAACAACTTGAATAGCTCCTGAGGACAGGAACTGAAAAAAACATCTGTCTCAATGAAATTAATGCAAGTCCGTCGTGGAGACTGAATCTAATGAAGCCAATGGGAATTTGGTCAGATTTCAGGCCCAAGTGAGTCTGGCTAACTCCCATTTTCAAGAATGATTTATGCCACTGTTACCTTAATCTAGTTGCCATATGGGAAATTTGGGCTGCTTCAGATTGCACTTTCTTTAGAAGTGATCTGCCCATGGAAGTGACTCAGGTTTGCAGGGCTGGATGGAGCTGCACTGAGATGCTCTAAACACAGGGAATGTCTGCCTGTCTGTGGAGGTTTATACAAACCACACTGAATGAGTGTGTGTGTGCTTGTTGCCACAGGAAAGGCTCAGTAAACAAGTGCTCGCTGCTTTGTGTCCTCATTCTGCCATGCTGGTTAGTCCACCATTACCTTGCAGGGCCACAAATGAAGCACAAAGAGTAATGAAAGAAACCTTGTGCCTAATGCAATAAATTTCTTATAAGGTAGAAAGGAAGTTGTTTGTGAAGATCTGCCTTGTTTCAGAAAGATTCGTTTTCATCTATTGATAGTGAAGTGTCATTTGGAAGATTGGTCACTTTTTGAGGTGAAATTGGATTAATTAAAATAATTCTTTTACTTACAATGTTCACATTTATATATCAGTAGTAAATAGTCACAGGCTGGTTTGTTTTTTGATGTTGCTCTTTATTTGCCTTTAAAAGATACATTAATAAATTAAAAGCACCTAGAAGTGACAGAAGTAGCAAGACATAAGCCCACAACTACAATACAACACAATCTAAGAAGATAAGTGAGAACATCCCCAGGAAAAGCCAGAAGTGTTGTAAATAAAGCTTTCAGAATTGGCTGGTGACCAGAGAACATCACAGCTGGGACAGCTTCACTCCGTGGTGTCATTTTTCCTGTTGTTCAGGAGATAGCTCAGGCTGGTGGTCCATTCTTCCCTTGCATCTCTTATGCCCTGCTCATCAAGGCAAGTTTTCTATCTTGCAAAGCACCTCAAAATGTCACACAGAGCAGGACATCTCCCCCATTTTTGGTGCCTATGAATTTAATGATTGTAGCCAGAGCAAGGCTGCATGTATGCCAAACTCTGGAGGCACAAAGGCAACTTAACTGCAGGTTTTAGAAGTTACTTTGGGCACTTCTCATTCAATTTGTACTCTGTCACGTGGAGTCTGTGAAAATGACACTTGGAGAAAATGAGAGCAAGGGTTAGAAGCTGTTGGAAGCTGAGCAGGATTCCTGTTGCAAATCTGATAGCCACAGTTTATGAGATGAGAATCATTGACTGTGTTGTTTTATCTCAATGTTAAAAGCTATCACCTGGGGTAACTAAAGTAAAATATGACAGATAAAATAATTATCTGTCTGTCTAATTTTCTCTCTACCCCTCCCAAATGTAATAGGGCTACATGGGTTGACTCCTGCCTGCTCAAAAGTCATGATGAGATTATTAAACTAAAGAAAACTATTTAATTAAACCTACAGAGATAGCCCAAACCCTCAAATCACCTCAGTGATTAATGTGAAGTACTATAGTAATGATAGTCTGATGAGTAGCAGCAGCAGTCATGCAGTCAGAATACATGCAGAGAAAGTAGTCAACAGCTGTAACTATTCACAGCACAAAGGAGATATGAGAGATGCTTTTTTTCTTTCTTTCTGTTTCTCGTTTCCTGCGCAAAGAAATCCTGATTCTGAGTGATTCCCTGTTCAGTCACTGGGTCAGAACCTCAGCTCTGTAGATCAGTGTGGCATTAAGGGGTCATGACAGGTTATGTCAATCAAACAGCAGGTCTTGTGCCTGTATATTCATTTTGCTGAAGAAATATGATTTAAGAGAACATGGAGATTTCCTGATTTTACATGTCAAAAACATGTTACAGACATCAAATTAATTGTTTCATTAAAAGGTCTGTGAATAGCTAGTTTAAAAATTAATTTACTATAATGTTTCCAGCTGGGATTTTCCAAAGAGCTTAGGATACTTCAGTCTGCAAATGACACTGGAATTCAGGGACAGACTTTGATTTTTGATTTCCTGCGGGTCCTTCATAAATCCCATGTTCAGGAGTTCATAGAGGGAAAAGTAGTCAGCAATGGAAGAGGCCAATGAGGAGTAAACATTGATAGGAAAGCCATGCTATTAAGTTTATCAGGAAGGTTGAGTATAGCCAAGAGGTTTAGTTTCCCTGGGCAGCTGCCAGTCCAAACTGACATTTCCTCTCATCTCTCAGCATGTGGCTTTGTACTTCAAAAAACTTCTTCCGGCCAAGTGTGCAAGCACAGGAGCCATAAGGAGCTTCCACTGGAACCAAAACCTGAGGGGGATGAGCACAAACACAAAGGTTATGTTTGAGACAGGGATGTGCCAGCAGAAAATGCAGCTGTTCACCTCCTTGTAAAATCATGCCCAGACCCTTTCTCTCACTTATGAACATCAGTGGTAGATGCTGACATTGTCACAAGTAAAAGTGGATCTATAATGTCCAGCTGAATGAGGGGAAGGATAGGAGAGCACAGTAGCAGAATCACAAGACTTTGGAGGGAAACTAGAGCATAAACAGACTATGGACATCGATGTCAAATGGAATAACCCAATTTTTCTCCTTCATCTGAGGATAATGTAACAGACTTTCAGCTGGACCTAGCTGGCAGCTAGAGCAGCTGTGGAGGGAGGAGCAAATACCTCTCACCCCCCACCACCTCTTGCCCTCTGCCTGATCCCAGGCTTGTACCTGTTGGACCAATCTGGAATGCATTCTGCTTGGGTAAAATGCACAGGTTGACATTATAATTGAGAGTCAAATTCAGTGGAGAAAACAGGAATAACTTTTCAGAGACAGTCTCTGTTAGAGATCCTTTTGATGCCCAGAGTATTGCACTTGACCTTTAGCTTTTATCAATAACACAAGAAGACAATTATTTATCCTCCTTTTGTAATCAGTGTCAAGACTTTTTAGAGGTAATGTGGAGCTTTTACAGGGACTGGGAGAAGAAAGTTTGCTCACTTTATTTTATGTAGAACTGCTGCTATGCTTTGAAGCTGAGTATTTCTAAAGAGGGCAGTCAAGTTGTATTTCAAGCATTTACTTACTTCTTTGTCATTGGTCAAGCCCAGATTCTTCATGTCTACAACATTATAAAAAGTGTTGTTCAAGACGACTTCTATGACCTGCACCTGAAACCATGAAAATGGATGAGACAATGAATTAGGGCACCTTTTCAGTCAACAGCCTGGCAGGCTTTTCACTCTGTGTAAAAAAGAACAATGCCACTCCCCTAGTACAGTTGATCAAATGCAATCTAGTGAACACATGTAGCACACCTTTCACTTTTATTCAAGTGCTGCCAAGAACTGAGTGATGTTCTCCCCCATTGTGTTCCCAGCTGGGGAGTTTCCAGTCTTAGAACTGACAGAGGAAATAACAGTCTCATGTTGGTCTTCTTAGTGGTGCATTTAACATTCACTGTTGTTGAAGTGAAACATCATTAGGAGAAAAGAAGATACCTGTGACACTCTGGAAAGGACAAGCATCTGGATACAGTTGACAGTTTTCTGGTAAGAGGGTGAATATTCCCCACACTCAGGTGGTCCGGCAAAGGCTTCAAGGATACATTCACGGATTTTCTTCCTAGAAGTAACACAGGTTCTTACAAAACCTTGTATCAGCTGTCTCTGCTTAGATCTATAATGCTCTACTGTGGGGTGGGTTTTGTTTATATTTTGCATGTCTTTTCTGACAAATATATAGCCCATGGGATTTTGTGGAAGAACAATTTGTCCTGTCACCAAAATTCTGTTTCCTCTCCCCACCCCCGCCAGAAATACAATTCACAAATAGGTTTTGTTAAAACGACTTAACACAAATGAGTTATTTTATTCTCCTGAAGTGTACTGAACTGTTAATTTGAAACCTGTCCAATGATGTACCCTTAGAGGGAGGAGTATCCCTAAGACATACCTCTCACCCCTCCTAACAAGAGCTTAGTGCTGCCACTGACACCTGTGAGTGGCTGGTGCACAGCAGGTGTGGATCTGGCCCTTAGACCTTCTGTGTTGTTTAGAGGGACTTTGTGAGTATAGATTGGGAAATTAATATTATTTGATATAATATATACCATATGCAGTTAAAGTCAAAATCCTTGCATTCGCCGTATGACCATTTGCAGAAGAGCTCTCCACATAGAATCCTGTCATGCCTTTCAGGAAGTGTGGTATGTTCATTCTTATAGAAGCCTTCAAATCCAGACTCCGTTGTCTTCATAAGTTTCAGGTCCTTAATTCCAGCAAAGACAATCAGAGGACCTGTGATTGAAAATTACAAGAAAATATGAGCTTCTTTTCATGCAAACAAAGAAACCTTTGAGTGCATACTTGCATTGACAGCTCCAGAGCCAGAAAGCAGACAATAGCTTTCTGCACACTGATATTGGCAGAAAGGTCAGAAACAAGACAAACTCCTGGAGTCAGGCTCAGTCTAGAAAACGGAGAATCCCATCAAGTGATCTACAGTTAAAGAAAACTGAGGATGGACTTTTTAATCTCACTTGCTTGGAATTGTGACGTATGTTGGGTTGATTCATGGTGATGTCCATTTTCTAAAGGGAAATGAAATAGGCTACCAGTGCTGCGATGTACAGTAAGAGGTGTAGTGCCTTTTCCAAGAACACAGACAAATGTAAAAATTCTCTGTATAATGACAGAGCCTTGGTCAGTAATTTGCTTTAGATATCCATCCTGTTGAGGGTTTTGCATCTCTGAGAATGAGAGCCAGGAGCCAATGCAAATCCCTGCAGTTCAGCTAATGAGCAGGAACTGGCACTGATACAGATACCACCCACAAGTGCAAACTGACAGAGGCTTTGCTCTTAGCCACTATTTATAAAATGAGCTGGTGAGAATCACTGCTGCATGGGTGGATCGTTGTCTTCTAAAGACCAAGCAGTTGTGACATGGACTTTTTCTTCTGACACACCTTTTGACCAGCAGCTATTTCAATTTCAAGCAGTCAGTCATTTAGAGCAGACCAAGATGGTAACTGAAAATTTCACTGACCAGAGCTGCCAAAAAGGTGATTCAGCAAAGAGAAACTTCATGGCATGCAGGCTCATTCAGGGTCTGTGCAGATAGTCAGTGGCTGAAGCCCAGGCTGCTGGTTTTGTGCTGCTCTTGGTGCTCACACTAGCTAGTTTTGAAAATTAATCCTTGAATATGTCAAGTGCATAGTAATCCTGCCTTGGATTTGGAAGACTGACAAATTTTGTCTTTAAATGATGTCTTTGAAGGAATTTATACTGAAAATAATTCCACCATGGTAGACATTTCTAAATTACATGATTGTTTAGAAGTTTGGGTGTTTTTAAACTGCTTTGTGATTGTGACTGGATATTATTGAAACTGCATCTTATCTATTTCTTTTCTTGTTTACATTCATTATTGTTTTTGAATGTGTCTAAGGAAGTGTATCTATCATTTTGCCAGTGCCCCCCTGTTATTTACTAAAGTTGTAAAAAAATCTAAGAAAGAGACTGACGTTGGACAGGATATTCTGGGGTTTGTACAGATCTTGAATAATTCAGCACTTGGGTATAAGACTGTGACACACAGGTATTAATATACCACAGATACTATCAGTGAACCTGGAGAGGATATTTATCTTATATTCAAATACTTAGCCTTGTTTAAAAGAGCTCCTTGCAAGAAAGATTGACTGAAAGGCTGGCTGGCTGTGCAGCAATCAACCTGAAACTCTCTCCAAAGGATACAGCACCCAGGGAGAGTTTCCAAGGTGAACAGCTCATGCTGTGCTTTTTGTGCTCGTGCTGTCTTCAGTTGACAAATATTTCTTCTGTTAAGTTACTTACAATGTTTTGAGTTTCCAAAAAACTGTGAGCCTTTTATCAGCTGATATAATGGCAAAAAATAATTCTATTAAACCTCACTAGGTTTTTTTTTTTTTTTTTCATTATGAGAAAGTTGTTAAAAGATAGAATTAACTGAGAAATGAACTCCCGTGTCTGGCTGATAGGTGCATAGGAGGTTGCTAAATATAGAGAACATTCTCTCAGAAGAAAAATAAAAGTGATTTGAAAATCTTCACTTTGGTTATTGTTCACTTAGGCAGGGAATTCTAAAGAAACAACTAAAGGGCTAGATGAAAAGAAGTCTAACAAGGAAAGGTGGTTTCTTCAGCAAGCCATAAAGGCTTTCTGTTTGTGTAGAATGTGAAGCTGCAGAATTGCATGCTAAATTTTCATGATGATGAAAAATTTAATACAATCTATATTAAGAGCAGCAGTTTTTCAAAAAAATATAGACTATTTTTGTCTCTCTCTTTTTTTTTTTTTTTTTTTTTTTTAAATTCAGGTTTTTTTAATGTCTTCCAGAAAATACAGTCAATACTATTGAGGCTGCCAAAACTACAGCAGTAGTTAACATTACTAGAAACATTAAAAAAGATGAGGTCAAGTGGCACTGGAGATTTGTACAGGCCTTCTCTATTCTTTCAGCAGGAACACAGGGGCAGTGCTCAGATGCACTTTTCAAAACTTGTGTCCTGTCTGCAAGTGAAACTGGTCTTGCCACTGATTCTGGGTAGGATGGGAAATAGTTCTGAGTTACATTAATGTAGTATAGATAGGTACTGAACTAATGTCTAAACCTCTGAAGCCATTGTGTGAAATGATACAGTGGCCTCAGCTCAGTTCCCAGTAATCTAGGAGATGTGTTAAACAAAACACCATCACAGTGAGACTGAACTAAGGCTATTGTTGCTATAGCAAGTAGAGATAATTTTAACACCTCCTTTGGAATACCAGTTCAGGGACAGACAGCTGAGCTTGAAAGCCTGTCTTTAAAGCATCACAAAACTCTTGGTCAAGCCAAATACTACTTTGTTTATGCGTGGGGTGCAAAAATAGTAAGCATGCTCTGAAGTATTTTCATGTGAAAAATGGTTCACATATAGACCTGAGTGCTCATGATGTTTAAGCTAGTCTGGCTTGCAGCAGTAAATTGCTTTCTTAGGAATAAAATCAGGGCATGTTGACAGGGGTTTGAAAATTACTGCAAACCAGGCAATTGGCCTACAGCACTGTGGTATCAGGTAAGGATCATAGGAGACTGCAGGTTATAGGATAAGGTAGAAGAGTAAGCAGCCTGCTCTTGGATGGCTGTTAAGTCCTGTGGCAAGATGTAACAGTTCTGCTGGATGTGCTGTTGTAACCATCCATGTTTGGGATATACAGACAAGTGTGAGCTATGTTAGTTCTTCAGCCCTGTCTCAGAGATCAAGAACGTCAAAATTACACTATAAAAATATTCTTTGGTTTAGACCTCTGCCCAAAGCCCTGTAACACCCGTAGCTCTCTCTAATGCCTTCTTCATCTCTCATTGGCAGAAATATTTACAGAGAAGTGGGGGACGTTGACAGATCTTTTCTCACCATTCCGGCACTGCTCGGCTTCACAGAAGCGGATCCCATCGGGAACGCAAATGAATGAGTGCACGTGGGGAACGCCATCCTGCAGTTTACAGCAGACATGTAAGTAAAAGGGCCATAAATATTATGTTAATTTGAAAACAGGAGCTAAGAGGGTGAGGAATGAGTACAGCATAAACAAATGGAATGTATTAGTATTTTAGATACCTCTTGCAGACGTTGCCATGGTACTTCTTGAACGTAGGCTTTGACGTACGCCACTTGGCAAAATGTTGTCATGAAGTGATTGCAGATATCTATAGCAAATTCTTCTAAACTTGGGATCTAAGGCAGCAAACAGTATTATTAGAAAGAAGCAATTACTTCATGTACAAAAGTAGATTTTTCTGGTTGTTCTAAGTATTTGGGAAGAATCAGTGTGGTTGCATACACATTTCTCTTATTTCTAGCTTGGCTTACTGTGCCCAGTCATTTGACCAGCTTGCAGCATACACTGCAAATAGCAGCTACAGTTGTATCAAAAATCTCCCATTCTGTATTACAGTGAGCTGCAGTCCTTGGACTAAGAGAAACTGCTGTAGGAGTCTTATGCTTTGAGGATATAATGCTGAAATAATAATTTATCGTGATTATTCTGATTGATATGGTGATATTCTAATTAACAGAATATTCTAATTTAAGAATATAATTCTAATTTACAGGGTAAAGATGGGATTTCATTATGGAAAAATTTAGTGCTACAGATTGTCATTACGATACATGCAGTTGGTGGCAATAGGAGCACAGAAGAATTAAGAGGAGTCTCATACTTTGAGACCTTCTGTTTAAAAATACTATATAGAAATTTTGCAGGATTACAGGCTATTAAATAAAAAAAAACCCAAAAAACAAGAGAGACGGCTTTATATGACAAATCCACAAAAAAAACAGTGCTAGATCTAAGCAGTGGAGGAGGGAAACTCTCTCAAATCACTGAAAATTGCTTTGGTACTCATCTGATATGCCAATTGAAAATAAAAAGGTAATATAGGAAATACTTCCAAATGAAGTTGCAAGAAACAGCAAGGCTAGTTAAAAAATAAAAAAAAATACCCCATTTTTTTTGGCCAACACAAGAACAATATTCTTTATAGTGTCTGTAGGTATCACAAGAGAATTGTTTCCTTCCAGGTACTCCTGAGGAGAAGTCAGCCGGAGATGTGCACACACTTCCACTTCTTTAACAAAATGCTTCTTTCCCTCTCTATGAAGGCGAAGGAACTTAATTGTATTCTTGCCATATTCACAGTTGAGGACTTCAAGGTCCTTGATCTGCAAAGAAACCACGTGGCAATTGTAAAGAAATACAGTGGAAGCCTGAGTTATGCTATCATGAAACAATGTCAGTGAAACATAAACAGTGCTTATGGCCTTTATTTTTGTAGTTACCTGTGATAATGAGAATATTTTCATTATAAATTCCAGAGTCCTGATGGGAAGAAAAAATGCTTTAGGAGACTATTATTATATTAGTAGTAGCTGTGATAAAATTCTAATTTTTTCCGGGGGACAGAAGTCTCCCGGAGTCTCAGTGAACTAGTCTCTGAACAGGAGTCTCAGTGAACTAGTCTCTCATTTGTCATCTGTGAATTAGTCCTGACTATATAGACCTTCACTGAGTCTCTTCTCTGGGATCATTGGTTTTGTTTGCATTAAGCCCTATTACTAGTTTTACCCTGCTTCTGTCAAACACACCCCATTTACACATCTCTTACAGTGTTGGAGAGGATGTACGAGCAAGGTGACAAAATTCTGCAAAGGTTGTGAGGATTTCTGTTGTGGTAAAATATCCAGAGCTCGTTGCACTAGACTTTCCATGAGGCTGAAATATCCCATACTCCGTAGCAACAACTTTTAATGTAAATCAGCCTCTTCTCATGTAGGCATAATGAGAAGGCAGAAAGAGCACTTTGCTCACCAAAATATAAATTGAAGCTTTTTATGTATGAGTTGCTAGAAGATTATCACATGTGAAATTGCTCAATTCAGACATGTTTGTTCCTCAGAAAAATGCTAATGCACTTTAAAAATATTTGTAAAAAGCATTAGCTAATTGTAGGGCAGTTCCTTTGGTTCAGAGATCAGAGCGTTTCTCCGGCTCAGTCCCTGGGGGCTCAGTTTTCGGGGGTGACTGGAGGCGGTGACCGGGAACCCTTTCTGCGGGCAAGGGCCGAGGGCTGAGCTGGCTGCGAGGGCTGGGCGGAGCAGCAGTGCGCTGGAAATGGTGTTTTGCTTGTCTAAACACCAGGGTTGGTTTTTTTTTCAGATAGTTGTGAAAAATTTGTACGTCAGTCATGGAGCACTAAAAAGAAAACAAAAAGGCTTTTGGTATCTGCAGGTTGGAGCTTTTTTAAAGCAGAATACCATGAATAGTCTAAATAGTCTTTTTGTTTCCTGTTCTTTGTCAAAAACATAACTTGTCAACTTGTCATTTTGTTGCCCAAAGAAATGGTGAGCAGTTTCCCCGGAGCGGCTCCTAGGAGCCCTTGTCCATCCACGGCCGTCCCTGCTGTGGGCCCGGTTTCCCAGGCTGGCTGCGCGGTCCCGGGGTGTGTGTGCTCGCTGCTCCGTGGGCAGGAGCTGACAGCTCACTCAGCACAACTTCTCCTTTACAGCCACTCGGGGTTCGCCCTGCGCAGCCGGGAAACCAAAATGCCTGCGGGATCTGCCTGCTGCCAGCCTGCTTTGCTCTTACTGCTCTCCTCCGTGCCCCTGTGGGCCGCTGAGATTTCCTGCAGGAATGAGCACGGGGAGATGGTGGACTGGTGAGTAAATGCCGTGCAGGGAGAAATGTTGGGTGAGTAAATAAAAACACTGAGGTTAAACCGCGGGCATGGGTGAGTCACCGAGAAGAAATGCAAAGGCAGTCCTTGGTTCAGCGCTGTTTGCCTGCGAGTAGTGGCTGAATGCTGCGTTTGAAAAACCTGGGATAAATTAGTGAAATCTAATTTCATTTCCCTGAACCAACCACCGTGCTGCATCACGACTAAGTGCAGGATAATCAAACAGTCACGGTTTTACACAGCGTTCATGTCTCATGATCAAAGGGAACATGACCTGTGTTGGGGTGCCAGGCTGTGCTCGCAGCGGCAGCCCCGGGGGCACGGCCGGGCCCGGGAGACTCCGGGGAGCGGGGAAAGCGCCCGCACCTGCCCTGGGCCTGGGGCTGACCGGCCTCGGCCCCTTGCTGCCGGCACTGAGGGGCAGAGCCGGCTGAGCCGCCCCAGGCCCGGCGGCAGCAGCGTGGCCGGTGCCCCGTGCCAGGAGAAGGAGTCGCTCCGTCCCCGGAGCTGCCGCCACGGTACCGCCAGTGCCACCCCACTGCCAGCGGCGAGGCCAGCTTCGGGTATGAAATGATTAATTGGATTAATGCGCTTTCGAGATGAAAAGATGCAAAGTACAATTGCATAATATCCAGCCTAGATTTAAAAAGTGAAATGAGGGCTCTTTAAAAAGAGCACATAAGCTTCCTGAAGATAAGTATCAACCAATTTCAAAAGAAAAACGGTTTTTTCTTGTGAACAACGATTAGTTTGGATACAAGTGCTAAAGAAGTGTGCCCATCCCCTTCCTTGCACACAGAGCTAAATTCAGGGAAGTCTGGTGCTCCTCACACCACAGGCAAGAGCACAAAGCTGGCTTTGCTCTGTTGGCAAAGCATCAAGTGTATGAGGGTCTAATCCATCCCTCTGACTTGTCACCTTTGCCAAGGCCCTTCTGGATAATGTAATTTTTCAGGAATCAGACTCTTAGTTGGTGCAGCTACCCATGAACTTAAACGTATGAGATATTTCATTGCTCCCTAAACTGGAATTATTCCTTGCAGAATGAGATTTTTTTTTTGTGAAAAATAAACAATCACAAAAACAAACAAAAAACACCACAGAGCAATATATATACAAACTGTCCATTTCTTAAATGAAGAGAATTTTTGTATTAATTTTCTGAGAAATTCTTTGAGGGCTGGGGCTAGGAGTAATTCCCTGTTCCTCTGTGTGAATGTCAGTGACGTGGGGCCTGTTCCAGGAGGGAACTTGGGGGTCTGCACAGGCAAATCCATGTTCCCTTTCACAAATTTAGCAGGGGGATTTCCTTTTCAATATACCCTGATCAAAAGAAGAGAAGCTTGCCTCTCTGCTAAGGTCATCTTGGTTTATTGAGAAGAAAGAGCCAGCCTTTGGATTCTTGATTTGGTTGCTATGAAGCTGACAGGAGAAGCAGAACTGAAACTGCTGGGGAGAGACTCTTAAGCAAAAGATGTCAATGCCCTTTCAAACAAACAACACTGCATTATTTTCAGTTAGCAAGAGCTTTATGTGAGTTCCTGCTATGCAGTGGTTTCATCCTGCAGTATTCCATAATTACTCAGTATTCACACACCCTTCACTTGCCACTGAACCAGAGGAATCACTTGCTTTATCTGACCTGATGCCATCTGTGCTCCCCAGCTGCGCTGGCAGCTCCTCCCCACACGCACTACCTGGGCGGGCAGAAGTCTCTGCTGTGTTTTCATTTCACTGGGATCCCTTCCCACAGTCCTCACTGCACCTCCCACAGGGGCTGCCCGAGCAAATGGCCATAGGATGGGCTCCCTGAGGAGAGCAGACTCTTTCCTTTATTCATCTAAACTCGCTGTGTTCTGTGGGAAGCCTTCCCTGCAAATAAAAACCAAAACTCTGGTTTCTGAGAAATGTGAGTCGAGGACTGAAGGCACCATGCACATTATTTGTTTGGGCTTTTTTTAAAGGGTGTGGGGAGGAAGGGAAGAAGTAAAGTTGTGATCCTTGCTCATACGCTGTGTTCAGTCCAAGCAAACAATGTGACAATGCTAATCCGGTCTAAGCGGATTTGCTTTTTCTTGTTTCTCAGGAAAATAACTTTACTCTGCTGCCACAAATGCCTAAGTTCTTGAGAAATTTACTGTGCATGAAGAGCAGTAAAGATTTTGTACAACTTTAATTGGTAATAACTCAGCTGGCTTTCTGAAAAGAGCCAAAATTTGTATCCACTGGGAATTGGCAGGCAGTTTCCTGATAGCCCAATGACTAGCATTTTGTAGGCATACCTGCTAAGGTGGATGTCAGATGTAAGGCTGTAAACAGAGCATAAATCTTTCAGTAGGTTTCAAAGCAGTTTGGAAAGTCTTCATCTACTAATTCCTGGATCAGCTCTTACTACTGTAACTACTGCTATTCCTCTTCTTTCCAAATCTTCATTTCAAATCTTCATTTCTAATAAAGGGATTGTTGTGACTCCTGTTGCATGTATAGGCACAGAGCACTCTCCCTAGCCTAGTTACATCAATCACTTTCTTCTCTGTGATCTGTCATCACAAATTGTTTCTCCTGAGATACTTTAGGGAGATCATTCAGTCAGTGGCAGTGCAGGTGGATTAGCAGGACCACCACTGGCGTGTGTCTTTCTCCTGCCTGTACACGTACATTTCCCATGGATTAAATGTTCTTCTCTTGCAAAATGTTTTCCTGCCACTTCTTACCTGTGTTTGGAGATGTCTTTTGTGACTGACTTGAGCCTGTAAGTCAGCTGGGCAAGGTTTATTCCTCCTGATATATTTGACGGGGTAAGCACAGGCTGCATTTTTGTTAAATAGTGTAGATTGAAAATAATGCCACTCAGTCCTTACTGTTGACAGTAATAGCAAATGACTCAATTACAGCCCTCAGAGAAAGTGGCTGAGTTAATTACATTGTGATTAATCCCATGGACTTGTACACTGGGAAAACTTGTTTACTTTATCAGGAAGCTTAGTATGAACTGAGCCATTTACTGACAATACTGAGTACTTTACAATTTTGAAGAGATTTGTATTCCTGGTGAACGGTTTGAAAATTTCCAGTCTGCAACAGTTCATCAGAGTGCAAGTCTGTTATGGAAAGAAGGATTTGAACTACATTTTATCACTTTGCTTTATACTTACTTTGTGATTGTGATACATATAAATATAATATAATGCATTTTTTTATTTCAATAACTAATTTTATCTATTTCATATAAAGCCATATTTATATAATATATAAATTGTTTGGCCTAGGGGAATGTTAGACTGGGTTTGGGACCTGAGGTTCTTTACCAGAACCAGGAGCAACAGGGGTTTCATGGACTCAGCCAAGGCTACCTCAGATTCTTCAGGGGTACCAATAACAGTCTGGCCACAGCCACAGGAGTGGTGGTGAAAAAACAATTGCTCTTCACTGTTGCAGGTTTGCTCTTTACAAGTTGCCAAAACATGCCAAAGGAGAGATTCCCACGCTGGGATTGGAATACCTGTACATGGATGCCCTGGCTCCACAGTGGCAGCTTGGTAAATACCTCATCAACATGACACAGAGTGCTCTGGGACAAACACTGCAGCAGCTGTATGACACGTATGAATCCAAGGCAAGTGACATTTCATTTTCATTAGTGTGGTTACTTGATATTATATGCAGATGACATGAAAGCAGCCAAAATAAGCACATAAGGCCAGGCCTGACCAATAGATCTCCTGGAACACACACAGGGCAGGAGCATCTTGAAGCTGGGCAGATTATTTGCAGTTTTGGCTACATTTAGGAATAATCATCAAACTTCTAATTTCAAGCTTTTCATGTAGTTAGAGTATTGTCCATCAAAGAAACAGTGTTTGTACATTCTCCCTTTGACTTCTTTTCTGCAATTCATGAGCAACATCTGAAGTTGTGAATCCAAACCAAGGTCAGTAGTAATTGTTACAGACACTCTTCCTAAGCCCTCCTATGTGTGTGTGTTTCATACTCTGACTCAAATCACATCTAGGTTTTCATCGTCCCGCTGAAATCACTGTGACTGCTCCAGCAGTGATATGCTGCTTGTTGGCCTTTTTTGCTCCCATACTCAGACACCACACATCTGTGTGAAGTGATTGTAAAATATCACAAGATCTCTCTGTAATTATTTTTTCCCATCTACGTAGTACTGTTGGGAGCCTGGGTGTGTCTTTGCATTTCTCCTGTGGGTTTGTGGTAGGGTGCAATCACTTTGTATGTAGAAGAGACTCCCAGAAGTCACTCAAATGTTGGCAGTCCAGAAAACTATCCTATCCCCAGTCTTACTGTAGCTGTAATAAACTGTTTACAAGCTCACAGTACATTGGGAGCGGAGGCATGTCCCAACTGCTTTGAAGTTCTCTATTCAGGGGAAATAAGGTGTGGCCATATGCAAATATTTTGTAAAAAAGCTTTAATTGCTTGCCCTTCATAGGAACAGTTGTCATGTCTATTTTTACTCAGCAAATATTTTTACCGGATCGGATTGCTAAATCAGAGAGAGGCCCAAAAAACAGTGTGGAACTTCTTTGCAAGCAAGTGCCCACTAAACCCATGTAAATTGGCTCAGCAAGCATATTCCACCCTTGGGAAAGGGCTACTGCCATGATGAGAGAACTTGCACTTCTTGTCAGCTGAGGCCCTAATGCTGAGTCTTTGGGTTTATTTCACTGTGATGTCTGTGAGAGACTGTGTCTGCTGAACTGGGGGCAGGATTAGGCTCGTGATGTTCACACAGAGGAATCCTGAATTCTTTCTTCTGTTCCCAGCAGATTTTTCTTTAAATGCCTTGCTTTTACTGAATGTCATGTTTCAGAAATGTGTGTTTCCCTGCAGAGGAACACCGCTGCATATGCGATATACAACGATGAGATCCCTGAACCACGCTCCAGAGGGTCAAAATCTGGACACACCAAAGGTACAGGGAGAGTTCCAAACTACTATTTTTTCCTTTCCAAAGTTGTGGATAACATCTACTTGTCTGTCTGTTTGTCTATCTGTATATCTAAAACTCCTGCCTAAAGCAAAACTGAAGAGTGATTAGCATGGTGTGTGGTTTTTGTAGCTTCCTATGCTGCAGCTTCTGTTTTGGTTTTGCTATGCCTGTGCTGTGTGTGCTGTGTGAAGGATCTTACGGAGTTTCACATGCCTGTGTGAAGGGGCTTATGGACTCTTTGTTTCAAGAGTTGAAATTAACACAGATCCTTTTAACACCGTCCTGTGCCTGATGGCAAAGCAGTACAAGATGTGAAGGGAAAGATGCCCGCAACAGAAACCCCTCAAAACTTTCTGGGACAAGAAACTGCTGCCAAGATCATGGAAGCACTGTAGGATGTAATTACAGAAAATCGAGACTTTAAATAAGTGTAAACTTGAGTGGAGTTTAAGTGTTCCTTTGAGAAAGCAGATGGGGTTTGCCCAGCCTGACATGGAATTGAGCACATTTTGCAGGGCTGTATTTTCAGGCTGCAGCAGTGGGCACAGCTCAGGAGCCATGATCCACCCTGGAGGGGAGCAGCATAGCCTGTCTCTCTGCTGCTTCCCCATGGGGGACAGTTTGGTCTGGGAAAGAAGGCATGGTGTTGACAGAATAAGTTTCCCCTTATCCAGTGAATATTTGAAGTGAAGAAAAATGAGCAATGTAGAGAGGGTCAGAACCACTAAATCGTCAGAAGTTTTGAAGACAAAATTTGAGCAGAGGAAGGGGATATGAAAAGATTTTTTTCAAATAAAACATGACAGTTTGAGTTATGCAGGAAAGAATTGATGCAATTTTAATACAATATTAGTGTCTCCTGTGGTCTATTAATCTACTCTAGAACAGCTTACTGTAGACGTTAACACGTTGAAATGTGGTATCTGCAGCAGCAAAACCGAAGTAGGGCACAGCTCTATCATGTCAGGGTTTTTTCCTCCTTAATTCATTTCCAGTAACTTTTATTTTGACAGGATTTCTGCTCTTGGATAAATCACAAGGCTTCTGGGTGATTCACAGTGTGCCCCTGTTCCCTCCCAGCCCTGAGAATGGTTATGGATATCCATCTACAGGGGAGTCCTTCGGACAGACAGCCATCTGTATAACCTTCAAATATGATCAGTTCACAGAAATAGGTATGAAAAGCTTCTCCCTAAGAAAGTCTTTTTCCCACCACACCTTTCTGATTGCTTTCCTTGAGGTTTCACCTCAAAAATTCCTTGTTCTTGACCTTTTTTTGTCACATTGGGAAACCAAGTGGGACCTGGAAAGAGCATTCTTGGCTTCAGTTGTGTTTATCAAATGATTTCCTGTGTGAATGTGGGAAATTCACTCTTCCACTCTGTTCTCATCTCCCTGTGGGGACTATCAAGATAATAATAGTCACAAGTGCATATCAAAAGTAAACCCAGTCTATGCAAACAAAATGCTTTGGAAATACAAAGTAGGATGATTAATCATTTTAAACAGTAATAGCTCAGTCAGCAGCAGTCATCTGCAGTTCTAAAAATGTAAGGCAACCACTGCTTGGGCTGGAGTAGTAGCCTTGACTCATCAGAAATATGAAGTATGGAATAAATATCACCTAGAAATTTCACAGATATTTCTTTGCCACAAAAATTGTCAATACTAAATATATAAAAACTCCAAAACCCAACAAAATATAGCAGCAAGATTAAGAACTATCTGGCAGTGATAACTGGTACTGGAATCCTGAGAAGGGACTATCAAAAACATTATAAGAAATCATATTGGCATGTTCCTCAACTCTTTTCACACTGTTTTTCCACTCTTCTCAGTTACAAACCTCAAATCATATTAATGAAAGACACACACTGTGCAAATTGCCAAGCTGGCTACACCTCAGAGCTATCTAACCCAGGTTCCTGTTTGTGGAAACACATCTAGGCATGTGTTTAGCAGAAGAGGACAAAAAACGAGATGCATATGCTAATGCTTTTCCTGTCTCATCCTCCCAGCTTCTGCTAATCTGTGGTTCAGGGATTTCCTGAGCCAGAAAGACTGGAATGTTTCTGATGGACTGGTCTTCCATGAACTCACCTAATGAGCCCATTTGTTCCCTTGCTGTTTATGCTATCCATGGCAAGGATTTCTACAGCTGAACTGTGCATTGTTCAGAAATAGAGATTTCTTCTGCAAATTCAATCCAGATGCTGAAAGTCAAGTTCTGTTCTCCCTAAAACCAAACTAGACCCTTTGGCAGCTCCTCTGTCTGCATTTGGCTTGGCAGCTGTAACTGACTGGAAACTACTCCTGTAAATACAGACAGGTTTGGATTTAAACATGATGTCTGAGTGTTCTGTGCCTGCAGAGAGCCTTGAAGATGAGCATAGGTGGAAGTGGCAGTGGACCAAGACCACCAGTTAACAGTTCTGCTAGAAATAATGAGGTGTAACTGGAAAGCCTGAGCATACTGTCCCAGCCAGTCTTTGTGCAGCAGGGCCAGTCAGAATACAAAGCAATACACAAATTCTTGGTTGCTAAAATAAGATACTTTGACACTTAACTCATCCAGGAGATAGGCTGTGAAGATTAAGAAGGATTTAGGTTTTCTGTCCAAGACCGAACTTTGCTCTCCTGTTTGTTTTTCTTTAACTCATTTTAATTCTGCATGTGTTCATTTCTGTGGGTTTTTCTCAGACCAGCAAATGCTGAGTTATAATCCAGGAATCTACAGCTGTTCCATCCCTGACATCTTCCAAGCTGATCTCCCAAATCTCCAGAAACTCTGTACAAAGTCCAGGCTGCCCTCAGGCCCCTTGTGCCACCTCTCCAAGCTCCAGTCAGCTCATGGGGAAACCTTCCTCCACTTTGCAAAGTCACACTTGTTCATAGATGGTAAGAGAACCTTTTGCTCTCTATAGAACACATTGTCAATTAATTCTTAAAATATGAATTAATAAATTATTTTGAAATTCGTATTCTCTCTGAGGGGGAAAAAGAAATTCAGCTTCAGAAATAAATGTAACAGAGGGCAAAGATGCTGTCCCATCTTAATGTTCTCTCAGCCTCACAAAGCAAAAAGCTGTCTGGTCCATCCTAAGGTATTCAACAATTAGATTTTCCAGAAAATTATGTTCCATTATTCAACAGTAACAACAAAGAAGAAATAGAGGGTTTGAATCATCTGGGCTTCTTTTATTATGAAGAAGAATTGCAATTTTTTTGTCCTTTTCCTTTTTTCCTGCTGTTTGTTTGTAACAGGTTTTCTAGAAGGAGAAAAAGTAGAAATGAACTTCTGAAAAAGTCAAAATAAGGGGAGGGGGTAAAATTCCCTCTGGCCAACTTCATGCATTACAATGAAATGAGCACAATTTAGATTATGCTTTTCAGTCTATTCTTAAATGAAGGAACATGAATCACTGACTGCCCACACCCTGTGTTATTCCACAGATATCTATGTGGCCTGGATGGCTCAGAAACTGCAGACTGATTTGTTGGCTGAATCCTGGCAGCGTTCTGGTGAAAAACTTTACTCAAATTGCTCTCTTGACTACCATGTCTACAACATAGAGACAATAGGGATGCCTTTGAACTCCACCTTTCGTTCCATTAATGACCATTCCAAATGGGCTGTTTCCAGGAAATACAAAGATCAGTGGACGTGCATTGGGGACTTGAACCGTGCTGCTGAGCAAGCTTGGAGAAGTGGTGGGTTCATCTGTACCCAGAACAAACAGATCTACCAAGCCTTCAGGCATTTGATAACCCACTATGAAAGGTGCACTTCTGCTCCCAGAGAACCATAACCAACCATTCCTCCCAACCAGCACAGCCCTTGTTACATGGGAAGTGTAGGAAATATCTCCCTTGAACTGTATTTTCACTCTGAAAAGCCACCCTGTGAGTTTCCAGATGTGCTGGCCATCCCCTTGTTAGGTGTAGGAGCAGGTGGTGTGCAGGTGAAGGGCAGCTGTTCTCCTGTGGTGTGGGGCCCTGCTCTGCTCCCCTGGCTCCTGTCACCATCCCCACTGGGATGGGACAGGAGGGATGCTGCTGCATGGGGCTGCACCAAAGCACATCCCTGTGAACACCCTGCACAGGCATCCCTGGCCACCTTGGGGTGTGGGACGGGGGGGACAACAGAAATCTCTCTCATGAGCTGGGCTGTCAGGTCTGGGCAGGTAGCAAGGGATAAGTACCCCCAAATACTTGAAAATTGCCCTGGATTTCTTGGCACTGTTGAGATAAATCCCAGCATTTGTGCTCAGCTTGGGCTGAATCTTGAAAAGAGCTGAGAAAAAAAGATGCAGACAGGGAGATGAGTAGATCTCCCCTAGGACAGGAAGGCCTCATTTTTACATGATTCATTTTTAGAGATTTTATGAACCTTTAATTGTCTTTAAATTATCTGTAACCAATAGCTTGTGAATATTTCTAGTACTTTTGTTCATGTACAGCAATTTTATAAACAAATAAACATGTCCAAAATATGAATAAGCAAAATAAGGAGTAACAATGGTCTGTTTACATTCTCTCTCTTCCATGTGTATAGTTATTTGTGGTTGGTTACAATGCTTTTTAGTGGGCAAAGGAAAAATGGAGACAATTAGGAAAAAATATAAAGAGAAGATACTTGAAGAAAGATGTAATTTAACCTACATTTTCACACTACAACAAATGTGGCTGTTAATTTTCAGTCTCTCTAGTCTCAGGCTTAGGACCTGAAGTTTGCATGGTCTTGCCATAAAGACAAAGCTGATTTGCAACATGCCAATACACTCTTGTGTTCAGATTTCAAAAGTGTATCTGTGTTTAACGTATTTCTAAATATATGTTTCTATCTCTTTTTTCCTGAATTGCTAATATGAACTCCAGTCTGAAGATCTGTCTGTCCCACTGATATTTCTGTTTTGCTGTGTTCATAGTCCATACCACTGATCCTCCACGGAAGTAGGTATACAGAAATGCCCCACAACCACAAGAGATTGCCAAAGATTTCCTTCCTTATTCACCCTGAACAATCAGCCAAACAACGGAGTGTACAAAGTGTCAAACAGATTAATTTCAGAAAACATTTCTTGTATATTTCTTGAAGAGATAGAAATAATGTGTGTGGCCTACATAATGAAGGGAACTGTACAAGAATAGGTTTCATAATTAGCCAGTCTGGATCAAAGGTAGCTCATAGCTTGAGTCTCCTGGCTCAATGAAAACAGTTTTGTTGCCTAGATATCCTGCAATAAATTTTTTATTTTCTCTGCAAATATTATATATGACCCAATGACATTCGATAAATAATTTGTTTGATAATGTTCTTTCTCTGCTGCCTGTCAAATTGTTTTACATATTTACTTCTTGTTTTGCTAGCTGTGGTCAAGCAACACCTTTTGTGGCAGTGAAAATTGCCAGTGACACAGAACACTGTGCCATGGGATGGTAGGGCATCACTCAGATAAGCCAAGACAAAATTAATTTCTCTTGCCTATCTTTTCATGGCAGACACTAACCTAACCTGCCTGTCTGAGCTCTTGTATCTTGCCCACAGCTTTGTGTAAGTACAACTTCAGTGTACAGGATTGGCAAGAAATCCTCCACTGGAGACAGTGCTGGTGAGCTTACCATGTGTGTCAGAAAGCACCTGGATCTGTGGCACAACCTGTATTTCTTGTAGTATTTTCTAATACTCAGCCACAGCATTGGAGTCACAGGGTTCAATAGCCAAGAGTCTCTGTCCCACTGGTTGTCACAACAGTGCTGTCAGCCTCCTGCTCCCCAGGCCAGAAATCAAAAGTGCATCACCTGAAATAAGTGCTGATTGCTGTTCTTAATTATTTGATCAATTAATAGCTGTCATAAAGTTTTACAAGACTACTTAAACATTCCTCTTTCATTGTACCCAAGACTGGTTGCCTTCATTTTAGCTGTAACTGAGGAGGCATAGAGCAGCAGGAGGATGCAGAGAAGCAGCTGTGCCAGACTGCACTACAGGCACCTCAGCAGTCTGGCTGTGCACACACTCATTTCAGTGGTGTAGCAATAAAAAGGCTGCAGATCTGGTTATCTCATTTTTTGGCTGTAAACAGCTTCAATTCACTTTTGTTTTTGTTGTGTAACTTCTGTATTTGCATATCCTTGTATTTCTGCTACACATGTTATGAAACATGGGCAGACTGTTTCCCAAAAGAGACTAATAATCAACAGAATAAACTGTATATATATTTTAAAGGGTTTGTAATTCTAAGGCTTTCCTTGAAAATGCAAGACCATAAGGCACTTACTCAACCTCATGTGCCCTCACAGCATGCCCTGTGTGAAATGTTTACTTTTTGCCTATTTTATATATATATAAATAAATTTTTTAAATTTAAAATATGCTGTTCTATTTTAAGATGCCAAACACTCAAGAAATATCTGCCTGTCCCAGTGATTCTGTGCTGCCTCTGCTGACCACTGTAACCCCTTTGACTGGACAGCCTGGTTCCTGCAAAAGGGGACATGTGGTGTGGCCCCTCTGCAGTTTCAGGGGGACCTGCTCAGCAAAACTGACCCTGCAGAAGGACCCAGACACTGGACCCTGGCATGGAGAGGGAAGAAAGCTGCTGTCTTGTGTGGAAACCTGGAGTCTCTTCTCAGCATGCAGGTTTGGCTATTCTGACCCTTGGGCTCTGTTCTAGTTAGACTAAATGAGAACATTTATTATACGTGAAAATTGTTTGCCGAGGGAGTAGGAGAGGCCAAAAGCAAACATTATTAATCCACTAAACATTACTGTACTGCAGCCAAGTTTGTAACAAACACAGCAGTAGGGATGATTGTTTGGTATAAATTGCCTTGTAATCATTTCCACACGCCAAGGCTTGGTCCCAGCACATCTGACATGCTCATGCAGCGCAGGAAATGCAGATACAGCCTCTCCAAATCCAATCCCCCCACACCAGGGCATCTCCTGCCCTCCCCCACAGCCATCCCAGAGCAAGGGCAGGACTCTGCCTCCCTGACACTGCTCAAACAACCTGGCTGGGTCTTCTGTAAACCCCTGCATCCCTGAAGATGCTTCCCTAATGCTGGTTTTTGTGTGTCAGTAGGGCAGTGGTTTGCTGTGTTAGAACAGTGCAATTTCACACAAAATTAATGCAAGAGGTCAAAGGATTAGACATAGAAGAAAAGCTAAAAATATAAAAAAAAACTTGAAGGCTTAAAAAATTTAAACTGTGTGAAGTTAATTCCAGCTGGGCAATTACAATACTGGAAAACAGGCAGAGGCATGGCAGCCTGAGCCCACTTCACAGGGCAGCCTTTGTGGCAGAATTGCTTCTGGTGTCTCCACAGCAACTAAACATACCCTGAGCTCTCATGATGGGAGAGATGAGCAGTGTGTTGGAGAATTTCTCAAGGACTCTGGGGCTCCATGCCAGCTGCCTGCCAGCAAGTCAAAGGAAGCTTTGGGAGCAATTTCTCTGAGCTGGGAACCTTCTTCAAGGCATGCTAACGTAGCCCAGTGCTTTGGCTTGTCACAGGGGTCTGCAGGCTTACTTCTGACTAATGAAATGCTCAATAACATCATTGTGAGAAATTTTTTTAAAATATCAAAGCATCCTTGGCGTTATTAGCATAGCCACATAATTATCCACAGAGAAACTTACACCCATATGTTAACGCCCATAAATTATTGTGTGGATTTCTCTTATACCTTTATTTTCAGTTTCTGGGAAGACGTCACTGGGCACTTAATATAGTAATTGCTTCAGAACATGTAAGCTGCCCATGCCTGCAGTAAAATGTTCAGGAGGCAGAGTGGTGCTGGCAGCGTCATCTGAAAGATCAGTAAGCCAAAGCCTAACTGTGCTCAGGGTGTGATGCAAGACTATGATTCACCTCTTCAATTTCACAAGAGATTTCTTAAAAAGACAGGAATTAAAAAGTGAGAATGGAGATGAACAAATTTGCGTTAGGCTAAGTGTGAAAAAAACCTGTTTGTAGCAGGGAATAAAATTCTTCATAGTAAAAGGCAGAGAGCCTGATGTGAAATTCCAAGCTAGGACAGCTGTATTGGTATATTCTAGATATCCTTATAACATGAGTTGCTAGCCAGATGTGTCACATATCTGACACTTTCTTTGTTTAGACTAGAGATACCAGATTATAGATCTAACCTTGTGAATTTTCTCATAAACCTCACAAATTTGGCATGAATGGTTCAAAATGGTTACCAAGAAGTTGTGTTTGAACCAAAAAATCAGTTGTAGCACTTTTAGATCTTGGATTCTGACAGCATAATATAATTTTTTAATGCAGACCCATTGTATGCTTATCTTTATGGTCTTTAAATGATTTATCCCAGTATTGAGCGTATGCTACTCTATGATATGTTCATTTTTCTAAAACTGTTAACTACAAAACATTAGGACTTAAAAAATATATCTTGGTATAAAGAGCTGTGTTACACTTTTACCCAAGTTATTTTAGTAAGTCCTTTTGATTTTTTTTTTTCATTTGTGTTTTCTTGACATTTTTACACAAGGTATCTGCTGACTATTCTGGTTCTCCGTAAGAGGGATAAAAGTAAGGAACACTCTTGCCCTCCTTTGATCACTTTGCAGCCTGGGAACTGCAAACTGATGTTCAAATATTCAAAGCTTACAGGAGCAGAGCATAGTATTTAATGTTGCATACTGGAGTGCTGGCAATTGCTACAAGTGGTTCACTGTAGTACAGTAGTTACCAGCATTGCCTCATTTATTAATCACAGAAATGTTGCATGCAAATTAGCCAGAGAGTTGTGCAGCATAATAAAGTAATTCAAAAATCTGTCTTCACATGTATTAATGCCTGCAAATTAAGGTTATCACATTGTAGCACTGCATGGTTTCTCCATTACATTCCAAAACTTGCCAAAAGCTCACTAAAAGCTGTGTCACCAAGTGTTTTCTTTTTGTTGCTTACTTATGACTTTCTAAAGAGCAAGAGTATTTAGCTCCAGGGTGCTTTTGTGTCTGTCATTTTCCAGGGTTCTTTTTTGGGCTAATGTTCTGTCAGCCAAATATCAATATTTCTCCTGCTATAGTGCAGTTTAAAAATGTATTTTTGCACTAGTAGGAACATGGTAAGAACCACTGTCCTCCACTTCAGCACAGTTTCAGGAACTCTTCCCTTCCCTGCTCTGAAAGCTGCTCCATATCACATCCTGATCTCATAAATCCTAGGCACTGTGCAAGGAAAATCTCATCTTTTAATCTCTTGCTTTCTAACTACTCCAAATATTTGTTTCAGGAAAGTCAAGGTGAGAATGAAGGAACTTAAAATTTTGCACAGAACATTTTGCAAAGAAAGAAACACTTCACAGCAGATAGGAACAATTTGTGCAGTTGCATTCCCAGCCACTCACCAACCTGCCAAAAGATGGGAAGAAAGAGGGAAATGGGAGCAAAAATAGTTTGCAGGAGAAAGGAAGAAGAGAGAACAAGACAACTGAAGGTAAGCAAGAGAAGGGACGAGCAGAAGGAACATTATAATGGTCAACACCAAGGAGTCAGAGACCTCAAGTGTAGTGACAGAGAAACTTGTGGAGTTAGCTGTGCAAAAATCCAGTTAACAGGATGTTTCATTTAGCCATTTTACAGATACAGTCTCCACAGGCTACACCACAAAGATAAAAGCAAAAAGCATAAACTGAAGTGACTTAGCCAAGTGGTAAAAAAACACTGCACAAACCAGCACCCGAGAAAGTCATTACCTCTCTATTTCCAAACCTACAAGAGGTGGGGTAAGATAAAGTCAAATGCATTAAACAGGTAAAAGTAGGAGGGAGAAATTCATAAGCTAGGCTAACCAGTTTGAACCATGCATATTTGAACAACATGCTAAACCATGTTTTTAAAAGAATGAAGCTGCTATCAAGGCTTAAAGCCTTAATACAATACAAACAAGAGATGCAAAACATTCACAAGAGTAACTGCAGATCATTTCATTACAACTGGTGACACTAAAGTGAGCTGCAGTCATTCTTGTAGCATTGACAGTACTGCAGGCAAAAAGAAGTAAACACAAATACAAAAGAAAGTCAAAACAACATACATAGGGATTAGCAAACTGACGCCTTTAACACTTTGCTCCTGGGATCATTATTATTACGGGTATTTCGTACAGCATATGGCCTTTCATTGTCAGGTTAAAAATCAACCTTTGTTTAGAAACCTCCCCAGTTGTTTTTTTTTTCAGTTTCATCTCTGATCCTGCTTTGCTGTCCTGAACTAAACAAACCATCACTGGTCTAATACAGCAGTTTCTCACTGCACTGAGTCAAAATCAGCAGTCATTCCTGGGTATTACTTACTGTCACTTGGCTCATAGTGGCTGTTTTGTCACCTCCTGGTCTCGGATCCCACAGAGGAATAATGGCAGTATAGAAGCTGAAGCCCTATAAAAAGTGTCATCTTAATATCAGAGGAGGAGCTAGGCATAAGGGGTTGGCTTCACAAATGTAAATATTTCATAATTTATTTAGCAACGTGGCTTTTCTTTTTCCCCCAGGCAAAAACGTCAATAAAGGAATAGGTCTACTGCAACAAAGGAAATAACAACAGCAAAAAACAGAGACAAGGACAATCCTAACCCCATTAATATCACTGGGAATTTCCCTTCATCTTCAGTGGGAACACAACTTCAAAGCCACGGGAATCACCCATAAAACCTGAAGGGTAAAACCTGAACCTTCCATAGTCTCTGACACAAACTGTGTTTGAGGGTGGCAGGGTAGTCTGGACACGATGAAAATGTCCCCAGCAGGAGTTGCACGACCTTGGCCTGATCATGACCTTGTCCCTGGCAGTGGCAGGGTGGTGTCAGGACAGTCCTCAGAGAGGCCTTGTGCCGTGACACAAGAACCTCTCTGAGGCATGTGAACTGGGCACAGCTGAACCTCCTGTCTCTCTTTGTTCAAGGCTGTACTTTCAGTGCCCAAATCAGGAAGAAGTGATATGCCCACCTTTATAGGTACATTTTTTTACATCTCAATAGCTTAAGATATTCTTTCAAAGCCTGTCTCTGGCAGAATGAAAGCCTGTCTCTGGCACAAACCAGCTGCTCAGTCCTGGTTTGTGTTAGAACTGAGGAAGATGACTGGTGTGGATATAAAGAATAGTTTCTTCTCTAGGAAGATTTAAGATCTCCCATAAAGACTAAGAACATATTTTAGGTGCACATGGCCTGCTAAATGCTGGGAATGTGGGAAAACCAGGAGGGAACTCATTCCTGGGCACCTCTGCAGGTCTTGTTTTGGTACTCACACCATACAGCAAATAGAGGTATTAACAGCAGAATTAGTTTTCCTGTTCTTCCTTTGGATGGAGCACTCCTTGTGCTTCTTTCATTCCTGGGAATGCATAATATGACACGTTACCAAGTTGCTGGAATGTGTATAATGTACAACCTCACTCTCGATGAGTTTATTTGCTCCTCATAGTCCTATTTTACCTCTGTGAGAAAAAGTCCCCCTCTGTTCTTCATTATTTACTGGTCACCAAAATAAGTCTGACAACATAGACTCTTTCAAATGAACCAGATTCCCAAGAACAGTAGGAAAACTTTCCATGGGAGTGTGTACCCTAACTAAGGCTTCTCCATTGATTTCTAATTATATTTCATATGTTTCCTATGGTGTCTGGACTCCCAGACTATTGCAGCCATATCAGGAAAGAAATGGCAAGCACTTTCAGAAAAGCTGTGTTTAACAAGTGTTTGTGTGTCTGTGTTCTATACAGCAATGATTTTCTGCCACTGGGTGTAAAGAGTTCCTTGGACAACCTTTCATAAAGCCACAGATATGACTACAAAATACAAGTTCATGCATGTTTTCCATACATTAAATTTCTTAAGGAATCCTAAGCCTCTCCTGGAAAACTGTAAGAATATTTCAAAACCTGTGCTTTTTACAAGTCAGACCCATATTGTATGTCAAAATATACAGCTGGGGCTTTTTGAAAGAGTGAGCACTGCTCAGGACCCCACAGCTACATAGAACTTGGGATTTCAATACTTTTTGTAAGAAAATGTAGTATTTCTTTAATGCTAAATTCCTCTGGTTTTCAGTGCCCTCATTGTTAACAACCAGCACGTATATAATCTAAGAAAGGAGGAGTGGAGCATGTGGTTTGGCTGCTTTGAAAACCATATAATAATGCTATTTGAGTCTGTGGGTTTAGCTTGGCACTCCAACTGAACTGGCTGTCAGCTAGACAGATAGTACAGAAAAGGTGAAACACTGTATTCCAGATAAGCAACTAATCTGTTTCATGGTCCCAGTCCTCTCTGGGAATATGAGCCCAGCACTTTGTGGGATCAAGTGACACTCCTAAATGTAACACTGTTGAGCACAACTGGTCTGATTGGCTTCGTTAGACCAGAGTGGTAAAGGCCAAGTGAAACCAATCAGCTTTGTGGCCCTTGCCCCTTTTGCCATAAACAAGGTGTCTTTCCTAAGCAAGGGAAGTTTCAAGGGCTCACAGCATTTGAAGTAAGTCCAGTTTAATTTAAATGTAGCACTGCATAAAGCATTACGGTAAGATGAATAGAATAAAAATTAGAAGAAGCAAACTCAAAACAAATTTATGAGTGCACTGTACAAATTAATATATATTTGTGCAAAGTATGCAGGAGAAGAGAAATATGTTTTCTCCAAAAGGATGTAGGTGTGGCTACTGTAGTGCACCAAGAAGATTAAAAAAAAATCCTGTTGCTGTGTTGTGTTTGAAGTAATAATTAGAGTCTGGCGTCAAGTTTGAATGATAACTATTACTTTCTTCACACAGATTTTCTAAGCTTGAGAGACCAGTTTTCAAAAGCTCTCTAGCAAAGCTATTATCTTACCAGCATTACTTTGTCAGAAGAAGCTGTAAAAGGTTCATCAGCAACAGTGAGGGTGAGTCTGGTTTTTTCAGTATCTTCTCAGGAATTGCCTTCAAAAATGCGAGTCAGCCTTTCTGACAGGAATCTTTCATAATCACAGCTGAAAATTATGCAGTTGGCAAATTCTCAACAGCCTTGAAAATTGGACCTAATACATTCAAAGCCACAAGTCTTTAAAGTACTTCACACATAGACAGTTAGCCAATATTCTCAATTAGAATACATGCTTTGGTTCTTAAGGAAAACCACTCATGCTATTTCTTTCACTGTTGATACAGGTTGGTATCTGTTAGTGCTTTGAATTTCCTGATTTGGATACTCCCAAAAGAAGTACTTCAGATTCCTATAGCACCCTGTCCCAGATAGCTTAATATTGAAAAGGGTTCCAGTAGGTCTTGTACATGGATGTATGGACACACTATATATAAAGAGAAAATTATACCTGCAGAGCTCTGGTATTGTGAAATAAAGCATTCAAAAGTGTTTAGCTCCCTAAAGTATGATGGCTTTCACATTTGATCTAGGGTATGTAGGAGTGGTACAGATAAGATATATACCTATGGGTGGAAGGATAAAGAGTGTTTTATATTAACAGACTCAAACCATTCATTTCCTTTCTTCTGTGGGTGCCCTTCCACTACACTACAGCACTTCTGCTGCTAAACAGTTTTTCTGAGTTTGATCTATTATTAGTCACAAGATTATCCTGGCTTCATGCTAAGCCTTTACCTAGGCTTAGTTACAAGGGTTTTCTCAAAACCTGGTGAAATGCTTTTCACCCTCAGTACATAGTTTGGTTTCTGCACAGTCTTCTGCTAGTGGAGGATATGTAATGGACGTATGCAATGTCTTTTCCAAATCACAGTAGGTGGAAGCCTGGCTTGAGACTGGAACATCCAGTAGCATTGACATTTTAGGTAGTGGCTGTTAAAAGTTCTTGGAAAAGCAAGAAGTATTTAATAAAGGCCAGAGGGTTCAGGAAGCTAGCAGGAGCTTAACTGGGACCAAAACATGGCACAACAAAAAGAGTGAAGAGGGTTATGTTCTGCAGCTTGCTTTTTGAAATGAGAAAAATTGAAACAATTTATGAATGCAAACTGGAAGGGAACAGCACTTTTCAAAGCATTTTGAACTGCCGAGTTGTGAAGTGTCTGCTTCTTCCTAAGGCAGAGTAATACCTAGAAACTCAGCTAGTAGGTGTGGGCATTGCATTGACATCTTGCCTGAAACAGCAGAGGTACCCCTTTTAGTTTCTGCCAACAGGCTTGAAGGAATGAAAGATCTTGAGCCCAAAGGAAAGGAAATTGTAGTGTCCCCTAAAGGATAGACTGCTTCCTGATGAGAAGGTGCTAAGGACATGCTGCTCTCCATGCAAAGCTGAAGAGGTGCCCAGAGAAACAAGAAGATGTCCAATGGATTTGGTTAATCCTTGTCAGGGTAGCAGGCTGTTCCCAGGACTACTGAGGAAAATACAGCTGAAAGAACGAGTGAGAACAAAACTATTGTAAAATATCAGCCTCTGCCTGGATAAAAACTTGGAAAATTACACATTTAGTTGTAAAAAAAAAAAAAACTGGAATTACACGCTAAAAATCCTCAACAAAGACCTGTAAAGAGACTACAATCATCTGAGCAGTATATTCTACTTAAGCTTTAAAAAAAGTACAACAGAATTTGGTCCTGGTAAATAACTTGTGTGCAGGATATAGAGCAGTTTTGTTGGGATCTCCAGCAATGCCATCTCTAATCCATCTCTAAATGATTTTGAGGTTAGCATCATATCAACAATATCAACCCTGCAGGTTGTGTAACAAGCTAATGATGCAACACTTAAGGATGAAGGTGGAGGTGCTGGTAGAAGGACAAAATCCCACCACACATGTAACAGTAAGAATCAGCTGAGATTATGTGAAGCTGCAGACAAACATGAAACATTAAAAACACTGTTTATTAAAAACATAGACCCAACTAAACCAAATTTATATAAACTATCTAATTAACAGATTACAAAGCCTGATATGATCTGTGTGATCTTCTAGTCTGACTTCTGGCATAATGGAGAGCAGATTTTTCTGAACTCATCCCTGTCTGAACTAGATTGCATCATCTTAAGAACACATATATCTTGATATAAATATCAAGAGAAAATTTACCATAATTCTTGGTAACCCTCTCAATGGTTAATTATGGGTAACTATAAATTAAGATTGCAGGTCTTGGATCTTTGTCTGCCTGAGCTAAGGCATGGATTTTTAAATGAATATTTACACCATGGAATGGTACATAAAGGCCCCCCAATAGCTTTCTCTTTGATAAACTAAATAGGTGGAACTCCTTGAGCTCCACATTAGAAGGAGAGTATCCTTTAATCATGTCTCATCTCTACTCTATGAAATCCTTCTAATTTTCCATCACTCTTTTGAATTTAGAACCCAGATCCCAAACAACATTCCACCTTTCCTTGCATCGGTACTAGATACAGATGAAGTATAAACCTCTTTATCCTTTCTCAATATTTACTTGCTTGGGCAATCAAGAGTTACTTTCCATATTCTGGTCACCATGTCAAAGAAGCAGCAATTGTGATCTGACAGAATTCCTTTTCAGTGACTTTGCTTCCCAGTAGTGGACTTCCTATAAGATTTGCTAGGCCCTTGTTCTTTCTGGAATATATATTCTGCTTCTTTATTTGTATGAGGCAAAAATGCTTTCACAGTGATTTTGTAGAAGAATAAGGTTCAAAGGGATGTATCAGAGGTTACCACAATGTATTTGTGAAGAAGGAGACTAAGGACAGGACAGATCTCCTGAATCCCATAGTCTCTCTACAGTACTGTACTGTACATTTCTATGGGAGGCTGAATGACAGAGGCCATGGCCAGATGCATTGTCAGCTGATGGATACAATCCTGGGATCAGATTCAGTGCTGCCATTTCTTTCCAGATATATCTGAAAGTCACCTGGTGAAATAAAAAAAATAGGGCTTGAACCATTGAGCCTAATTCTCTCCTGCCAAAGGTAACCATGCCATGCCTTCTCTTTCTTAAATAATTCCATGTGAACTTAGGAAATCAAGTATTTTTCCAAATGGGAGGAAAATATGATCAATTTGGAAATACAGACAAAGGAAATATTATTGTAGCTAATTCTTCCTTGTCAATTTGTAACTTCTACTGAAATGTGCTTTTAATTCTATCCTCTGTCTCCTACTGCAGAGAACAGAGATTGTCTGCAGCATCAATCTATGTTGGGTAAAGTATCAAACTTGTTGAACCATGCAGACCAAGCAGAAGAGATCCTGTGATAAAAGGTCCAATGTAAGACCAGATTTCGTGATGAGTTTCATTTCTTTGTTCAGTCAAACCCTGTGCACCAGTCAGGGTTGGCTCTGACAAGCTTCCACTGTAAAATGATATAAAAGAGGCTGAAATCTAGGCCACAGCTAGAAATAATTCTTAGGATGCTCTCAGAATTTCCTGGAGGGCAAGGTGTGGCTTTGTGTGTGGGAGGTACACGCCAGTGTTTTTCTGTTACCAGTAATTATGTGCAGCTTGAGTTTCAGTAATAAGAGCTACATATGCATGCTGGAAAAAAGAGTTTATCTGGGATTATATGTTACAAACGTCTTACATTGCTTGCTATCTTTGTTATTTTCTGATTAGCACTTTCAAATGTCCAAAAGCATGCTCATATTTTATCAACACATAAGAAAAAAATACAGTTACAGTGAGTTTGTAACATAAAAGAGAAAGAAATTTTATAAATCTTTGTATTAGCCCACCAGGCTAACATTTTGGAACTACTTCTTGCACTAGCATTTGTTTTTATTAGCTTCACTAATTTTGCTTTTGACGTTGTTTATAATCACTGCCAAAGACAGAATATGCTTTCCAGAAAGTTATCCTGAGGTGAATACCCAACATTGAAATATCAGACTTAAAAGATGTGATAAACCAATAAAGAAAGAAAATCTCAGGGGAAAGGGGCTTGGTAGCTTAAATAAAAGAGATACTGCAATTCTAATGACTGTTCATCAAAATATTCCAATACAAACAGGAAAAAAAACCCCAACTTTAATGACCTAAAATGTAGCCTGTTAAATTATTTTAAAAATCCATGCAGTGCAGTGCCCCATACCATATGAATATTATGGAAGATATTCTAAAATTCTTATAAAACATTTTAAAGAGCTTTTTCACTTCATTTTGAGGTTTCATAGCATCATAGGTTTTCAGGCCAGAAGAAAGCACCAAGACTCCAGCCTGACCTTTTGCATGGCACAGGTGATAATTAGATTGAGGGATGTCTCCTTTGGAAAAAAATTCACCACCTTGATTTAAAGATTTCACATGAAAAAGAATACTTCACAGGCCTATCTATCCATTTTTTCCCCAGGGCTTAGTTAATCCAAGGGGTTTTCTGTTTGTTTTGATTTTGGTTTTTATTCAAAAAATATCTCTTGACTCAGTTTTCAAACATTGCATCTTTTAAAAGATTTGTCTGCTAAACTGAAGAGTTCTGCAATTATTCTTTTTATTTATGTCATTCCATGTGAGTTAGTTCTTCCCTGGTTCATTGATGGGCTAAAGAGATGAAGCTTTTTAAGTCTCTTCTGTAAAAAGGTTTCTAGATCCCAAAGCAACCACATAGTTCTGCTTAACCAGTTTCTCAGTTTTTGTCTCAGTATCGGAGCAAGACTTACTGTTCTACCAGCAAAATCCCTATTGCTACAGTGCTCCCCACATTTATTCACAAGGATGGCATTTCTGTGTGCCCCTAACTGCATTTCTGTAGCACTCCTTTTCATGATGCAGCCCTCCCTCAGGTAACTAAATTCCATTTTTCTTTCCTAGCAATATTAGCCTGCACTTAACTATACTAAAATGCATATTGTTCAAGTTAGCTCACCTTATTAAAAATTCTGTGAGCATTGTGGACTAATTTCTTATCATGTATCACTTTACAACTTCTGTTTCTTATGCAAGTATTATCTTATGAAATAACTAGTATCTGTCACTAGCTATTTATAAATACTTCTCACTTATGAATAATGCCAAGTAAAAAATGGTCCTGACTATTTTTCTCAGTTTAAAATGTAAAGTATATACTAAGAGCCAAGTGTAATATAGCCAGACACTGAAATGTATTAAAATAGAGGAAAATTTAAGCAATATTTTGCTTATTCTCAATAAAATGTGTGTTGATACCACGGAGTTAAGAGCAATCTTCAAGTGGTAGGGAACAACAGTTTCACTTGACACCTTTTACTTTGTAACAAAATAATTAACTTATTTCTGTAGTAGTACCTACAAATTATGTTGCAATAATTTTGAACAAACAGAAAATTCTTCTTTATCTGTGGGCAAATTGCATGCAGAAAAAGAAGCAAAATTATTTGCTATACCAAGTTCTATTTATTTCAGCAAAATTATTCCACTAGTGCACAAATATGCCTTAATATAACAGGAATTTAATAAATTAAATGAAAACACAAGGTAGCATATTCTGAAAAATATCTGCCTAGAAATGAGTCATACTCTAATCTTGGATAAACTTCTTTTTCCATACATGAAGGAGTGTTTTATTAAGGCAGCCCAAGCTATATGTAATTGCACCAGCAGAAAGATACAAGCATCACTTTCTACAGAGAGAACCACACCTCCCAAGAAACACAAGTTTTTCTGCATACCCACAAGGTTGATGAAATGTTGCCATTGACTATCTTCCCTTTTACAGGACAATTCTTTAGAAAAGGGTAGGGATCTCCAGAAGCAGCACAATGAATTCAGGGTGGAAACAGCAGATGCTTCTTCAGTATTTTGCCATGGGTAACTATTGGATAAACTTCTTAAAAAGTCTAAATGTGTCAAAGTACAGCTTTATTGTCCATAGAATTTCTGTTTGGGGAAGTATTTCAGTTTTCTACACTAGACACTTGAAACTCTAGCAACCTCCATTGTCTTTTTTTTTTTTTTTTTTTTTTTTTTGCTAATATGCAATTAATGCATTATCTAGTAGTTATAATCTGCTAACCAGAAGTGCTGACACACTTGTAGGAAATCAAACATCCAGTACTAGCCAGGCCGATCTGTCCAGATTAAGATAAATGCCAGTTATACCATCTTGATAAGTACAGTGGGAAGAAAATATTATAATGTTGGTTATAACTACATGTTTACTACTGTGTTGACATCATACATAAAGTCAGATGAATTGAAAACTGGACACTCATATGCGGCAGACTATGGAATTTCCATAATTTTTAAAGAATACATTTGCAAGGTTTTTTGCAAGAATTCCTTATAAAATGCCTTCTTTTTAAAATCCTCTCCTTTGCTTAATTCTTCTTTAGATTATTTAAGTCTTGCTCAGTCAGGCTTCCAAAAGCTTTGCTTCTTTTCCTTTCTCCCGTGCACATAAACACACGTGTGTTCTGAGATGTTTGACACAGACCACTTGAACACATCACTGCTCTTTGCAGTGTTTCAGCAAGGAGGTTGCACTATGAGCTGCTGCAGCTTCAAGAAGAACAGGAGGGGAGAGCCAGGGACCTCCAGGTCTGTCAGCCTCACCTCTGTTCCCAGGATGAGCCTGGAGCAAATACTGCTGGAACACATTTCCTGGCACTTGAGGGACATGAACAAGACTGAGAACAGATGGTGCAATGTGGCTTTACCTTTGGTGGGAAGACTGAAAAGCCTTTGAAGGCTCAACAGAGGAGGAAGAGCAGTGCTTGCTATTTACCTTGGCTTTAGGGAGGCCTTTAGCATAGACTCCCACAGTGCCCCTACAGTGAAGTGGGTGAAATATGGAGTGGAAAAATGTACAAGGTGGGTGGATGATCAACTGGGCTGTGCAGTGAAATGGGTGTTGATCAGCAGTGCTAACTCCACATAAAAAGGAGGCTGGTTACTAATGGTGTTCCTCGGGGACCCATACAGGGGCCAAAACTCTCAATGTCCTTTTTAAGGGCATTCTCAGCACGTTCAGATGTGATACTTTTTTGTGGGCAGGGGTGTCAATGCTGACGAAGATAAAGCTGCTATTCAGAGGGGTCTTTGTTCTTTTTACCATTGTTTGCTTTCTTAAACTCAGAACTTTTTACACAAAAGCATGAAGTTTGTAAAGAAACTTTAAAAAGCAAGAGCATTACAGAATGAAAACTAAAAAAAATCATTTGGTCCTCTTATTTACCTATAGTACACCAAACTTTTTTAGACACTCAGTCTGCATTCCTCATTTGCTGGGTGATGTACCTGGACTCTGGTACGCAGAATGATCCTGAGCATGCAGACATTAATTGTGAACCTAATTGAATATAATTGTGGTTTGAATGCATGGTACTAAATATTTGTAAAATGACCTTTAGGTGTCTTACACTGGGCATTCTAAATGTGTTTGATAAATTTTGTTTTGACAGACTAGTTTTATTTTCCTGTCTGTATAATGGACATCATGCCTTCTTTCCAATAAGCATCTTAATGTCTGTACACAGCTCAGATACTGTAAAGAAGAGCAACCCAGAAAAGTATACAAAAAAAATATTTTTTTTTTGTGTTATGGGATGGGGACAGGGCATTGAAAGCATATAGAAAGATCTAATGTTCATCCTGAAATATTAAATAATACCCGACTTTATTGTGCGTGATACCCATTTTATCCATTCGAGAGATTGCCCTGGGTGACTGAAAACATTGAAATTAAAAGACTGTAGACAAGATCCACTAAGGAATGCAAGCCTGTAAGTCTCAAACAGATGATCCTGAAAAACTACCCACACAGTTCCTGCATAGACACCTGGTAATTTAATGTTGCTCCCCTGGAGAAACAGCTCTGGGTATGCCTGAGTCTGGGAACAATGTGGAAAGAGCTAAGCAGTTTAGCATTTATTTTGTGCTTATGCCTAGCTGGGTAAACAAGAGACTATTCTACAGTGGAGGCCCCAGATGGCTTAGTACAATAATACATACCAAGCACTATTGGCTTAGGCTCTCTACAAAAGACAATTGCAGCCTTTCTCTCAGAAAATGATGGTATGGATGTCCATCTTTCATAGCACAGCATATTGTGGTGGGCCCATGCCCAACTATTTCCTCAGCTGAAGAGAGGAATGAGAATCTGCTCAAAGACAGATTCTCCTGCCACAGGAGCATCTCCCACCACTCTGACTATTCCACCCTGGTGAAACTGTGTTGTCCATTCTTCACTGTACAAAAACCCCAACAGAGAACCAGGCCAGGAGTGTACAAGGAACCAGACTCTTTAGCCCAGAGATGAGAGCATACACAGAGAAACTGAAGCTGGTTACAATCCATTCTCTCTACACATTTTAAAGTAAACTACAGAGAGAATACTGAGACATGGCCAGTAGTCAAATCTTGTTTCCCTTCAGGAGATTGCCCCAACCCAGCTATTTGATTCAGCATTTTCTGGATCTTACTCAATACACAGCAATAGCTTCATCTGAAAGAGAGAAGACAGTTGTCACCTCAGAAAAACCTGCAGGCTTGTGGTTTCACTGTTCCATTGATGGATAAGATGATAATCTCCAGAGGCTGGAAAGTCCTGTCTTCCGTATCCTTCTTTAACTTTTCAACTACCAGTTAAGCAAAGCCACTATCACTAACTTTGCTACACATTCCATGGTTTTAGGCAGCCCCTGGGAACACCTACCAGAGCATGAGGGGCCTGCTAAGGGTTCAGATGTGATCAAAGCTGTACAACTGCTCTGCAGTCTCAAGAGCAGAGGTGCTTACAGGCATAACAAAACCAGACCTTTGGGGTACCACTTCATTATCCACACAGAACTGTGAAGGGCAGAAGAACTAGCTTTGAACGCAAGAATAAGAGGAGTGCACTTGCCTCAGTTCAGGACTCTGCTGCTGCAGCCCCTGGGTGTTGCACAAGCACTCCTGCTGCTGCAGCCACACTGCCAGGCCCCAGCTCCTGCTCCTGCTCCTGTTCCCCCTCTTCACCACCACCAGACTGCTCAGAGGGCCTAAGGATCCTACTGAAGGTTTTGAGGGCCAGAAATGTGGACCTCAACAAACCTAACCCTTGAGGGAACCTCAAGCCACCTCACATCTTACTGTTTTGTTGTGATCTTGTGTTCCTTGTGTTTCCCCTCTCCTCACCAGTTTTAGATCCATGACAGTATTGATTCCAACTGTGTAATATGGGGGATTTTGTCCTAGAGAAAATCAGTCCCCTCCCTTGTGCTCTACTCTGCTAACATACCAAGAATCCTTAGACCAGAGACATTGCAAACTGTGCTCAGAATCTTGTGATCTTCCCAATACTATTACCAATTGGTAGTTATCTCTTTTCAACCACAACCACAAGGAATTCTGGCCCACTGATTCAGAGGGGAATTGCTTTGCCATATTAAGAAGGCAATGTAACTACAGTAAAAAATAATCCATTAAAAACATATAAAACAGCTTTTTGGTTTGTTTGTCAAGTGGAAAAGGAAGGAAGGAAGGAAGGAAGGAAGGAAGGAAGGAAGGAAGGAAGGAAGGAAGGAAGGAAGGAACCT
>JANPWX010000080.1:3236313-3258962 GCA_024734555.1 Trochalopteron elliotii | reverse complement strand
CAGGCGCAGCTGCTGCACCACCTTCTTCATGGCGGCCACGTTGGAAGAGCCCGACATGGCGGGGTCGGCGGCGGGCTGGGCTCGGCACTGGAGGCACTCCCGGCACAACTTCCCGGCGTGGCCACAACTCCCCGGACCGCGGCGCCTGCGCGCCCGGGGCTGGGGCGGGCGGGGCCGCTCCGTGTGCCCGGGACGGGGACCCGCCTGCGGGCACAGAAACAACCTCCGCTCCGCGCATTCGTGATGTGGTCTGGGAGAGGAGGCTGCTTTCACACCAAGGTGGCGAATCCTGGTGACTATATCCACTGGGCTGCAGTATATTTAGGTGGTTTTTTTGAGATGCAATGAATGAAGTTCCTAACTTAGTTCTTACTAGGGGTTTGAGTGTTAACTGTAGCCTGGAGGATCAGTTTATTAGTCCTGGTTCATTGCAGAAAGTGCCCGGGAACGGCAGTGAAGCCTGGAGCATGGGTAACATCAGGTACCGCCAAGTGCAGCATGTTCCCTGCACGCAGGAGCAATGGCAGGAACACGTGCTGTGACCTCCTGTGCCTGCCTCTGGCTGGGAATGACCGGAGGAGTGATGGGGTGTTACACTCGGGTCATTGGTGGCAGCTTGCAAGTAAAGACACAGGCCCTGTTAAGTAGGTATTTCGCACTTAGATGAGGAAATCTTAACTGCACAGCGCCAGGGTGAGACTTGGAAGGTCTGGTCACTCGTGCTCAAGAGCAGGTGAATTAGAAGTAGCTGGGGTAGAGGCAGGAGTGGAGAGATCTGTTGAGATCAGAAGAGCAACAAGGGATATCATCAGGCTGAACATCCAGAGGAAGTTTGTAACCTCAGAGGGGCTGTAAGAGCCTTCAAAGTGACAACACCAAGGAAACTCCTAACAAAAAGATAAAGATTGAAACAAGCTTTTTAGCAGGGCCTGTTGCAATAGGACTGGGGGAATGATTTTAAACTAAGAGAGGGTTGATTAGAGATGAAAGGAAGAAGTTTTTTACACTAAAGGTGGTAAAAGCCTAGAATTGGCTAACCAGAGAGGTGGGAGTTGCCTCACCCCTGGAAACATTCAAGGTCCTATTGGACTTGGGGGTCTGGACAAGCTGGCCAAGTGGGATGTGTCCCTGCTCACTGCAGGGCTTGGACTAGCTGACCTTCAAAGGTCCCTTCCAACCCAAACCATTCCATGACTCCATAACAGTGTTAGGACAGAACCATGGTTATAATTTATGGAAGTGTTTTTCTGACGTGGTTGCCCAGCACAGTCACGTTTCCCCCGAGCACTGCATTTGGCCGGCACAATGTGTTTGCTGCAGTACACAATAATTGTCACCTTATCAGATCCAGGCCCTGCAAGAATCTTGTTTTGAGGGAATTTAGCTCTGTGACTTTAGGAAAACAGTGGAATTGTGTAGAAAATTATATACTACCAAACTGTTTTTATGAAAGGGAAGAAAATGTTAAGAGGAAGTGCTGTAGGGCAGATTTCTTAGAGCCGCAGGGCTGTGATTTAGCAATTCCCCCAGTTACTTAGGTGATACTCACTTGTGTAGAGGGTGTGGTTGATTCTGTTTGCAGTTAGCTGGAAGCTTTCTGCCTCAGCACAGACACAACTTCCATTTTCATAAGTGGAATGAAGATCAGTAAATGAAAAAAAGGATATTTATGGAGTAACTTCTCTCATTGCAGATTATCATGAAACTCATTCTTAAAGAATGGTTCAATCAAAAAGAAAGTTAGAAAGCCCACCTGGCACTTGCTGTGGTCACACAGAGGGACCAACATGTCATTGAGTCAAATGAGACCTCGAACATCACAGGTGAGAGTTTTTGTACTTTTTCCACAAAGAATTTTTAGATTTCACAAATAAATAAATAAATTAAAATAAGGTTCTAGAAGACCTGAGGGGAAAATATGTGTTTTTGAAATAATATATATAGAAAGAATTATTTTCTAGTTCATATTAAGTAATTCAACACTTGCAGAAATATTTAATATCGCTTATTTGCATGGCTTCTAGCTAAAGGGAAGTGTAGCATCCTTGTCAATACTATCAGATTTCTACTAAAAATATCAAGACCTGGAAATTAGCAATGCAACAACTACCATGAGTCCAAACACGGCCCAAGTGAGCCTTGCTCAGAGCCAGCTTAGTTATTCTTTTTGCAGACATTAGCAGGAGCATTTTTGTGTTTCCAAAGTATTAACAACAGTCAGAAATATTTCGAATTTTTTTTCTTGATGACACGATCAAGTTGTGGTGCTATTTGAATCAAGGTTTCAGGACTTTGCATTTTTTATGAGATGAACAAAGGTAAGATTTCAGCTGAGGGATTCTTGTAGTCATGACACTCTCCAGAGTATCAATAGTTCTTGGTAAGATCTCTCCATTGCTGTCACAGTGATACACAGCAGTAGCACAGGCTCTCTATTATCTCACTTTCATTGGGGAGCTTGTTCTAATGTGACTTATTTTGATGCTGTCAGCTGGCATTCAGTCCCAAATTACTCTGCTGTCACTGTTCTTACTATCTGGTCATCACTGTGAGACAGTTCTAGTCTCACTGTTCTAGTCCCTGTGCTAATATCAAAGGAACCATTCCTGCCTACACAAATTGGAAGTCCACCTAAACTAAACAAAGCCTACAGGAAGATGATGATAATACATTTACATCTGTTCTTTTTTTTTAGCTGGTGGAGCTTCATGTTTTTTATGTTCCACCAGAAGTGTGGAACTTCAAGCTGAATACAGTTCCTGTAACTCTTACTAGCAAATTCATCTCAGCTGGATTTATAAGGTGAGTGTAGTTTTAGGTTTCATGTATGTGGTAGGTCCTTCACACTGCCCTTCAGTCTCTTAGTCCAACTGTTGCTCTAGAGAGCACAATTACCTCTGCCAGCAGAAACTTGTTGTCTAATTAAATTTCTGGAGGGTAAGTGGTGACAATAACTAGCATTATTTGCTAGTTAATTTGTACTGTATCAGGCTTAGCTCCCTTGCAGCCCATGTAGACCATTGAAAAGCACTTCCAGAGAAGTGCTAGTATTTCTGCAGAATGATTTATATTGTAAAATCATATCTTATATTATTTCTGTCTCCTTGAGCCTGATTATCAGAAGCTGGAATTCTTTTGGGCAATGGGGCAGCTTCAAGACAGTGGCTTGATGAAGACAGGATAGCCTGTCAGTTCCCAGGAGCAGGGATATGATGATCTGAGCCCTCTCAGTCCAGAGAACGAGCTGAAGCCTTGTTTCCCAAGGGGAAGCATTACAACCCATGAACCAGCAGCATTTCCTCTTTCTGCTTGAGCAGTGAGAGGCTGTGCACAACACCATGTACTGTCTGTGCTCTCAGGTAGATGTTTAAAGGGCTTAGTGAAAGAATACCCTAGTTCCCAGTCCTAGGCTCAAACCTGGCACAAGGAGTTGCATTTTTAATCTGTCATAACTTTGTAAGTTTTATTTCTACTCCTAAACACTTTGCTCACAAAATCTGTGTGTATGCACTGTGGTAAGAAGTTGTAGAAAAATCAAATAATGTAAAGATATGTATTGAAATGGAGCTTTTATGTGCATCTTGTCTACACCTGGACAAAAACTGTCAATTCAGCTAAAACTGCAGGGAATAGAGGTTTTAATTAATTTAAATTGAACCTTGTATTATCCACTTAAGACAATATACAGTGTAGCTGAAAAGATTGACAGCAGTCAGGTATGAGCATGTAGGGCAGAATGTATTCATTCTCACAGCTGCTTTTGTTGAAACGCTGCTCAAAACCAGAGAAAATAAATGCACATACCCATTTTGTTTGCTGTTCTAGTCTGCAACAGAGGTGCAGAATACATGTCTGAAGTAACTTCATTTCATGTCATGGACATCTGTCACTGCCCTATATTTTCTAGTGTAAATTTATTTCACTGAGGGATCAAATTAAATTAGGATCCTCACTGATTTCAGTGGGTTTATATCTGCCTGGGTATTGTTGCTTGCTAATGACTCCTAGATAATTGCTAATTAAGTATTCTATGGGTACTATGTAATGTTGCAGTACATTAGCATTACCAATAATTAGCACCTGGCCAGTGAATCACTGTCTTTAAAAGCAAAAAATATTTTTAAAATCTTCTTTTATTATAATCCAGGAGAGGGAATGGCAGCCTTGCTGGTGCTCCTGTGGGTTGGACACTGTTGATAGCTCTGTTGTTCAGTCAGCTTGACAATCCTAGTGCTGTCTGAGTCAGCTTTCAAAGGATTCCTAGGTCAAAGTACAGGCCACTTCCATTAGCTGTGAAATTAGAGGACGATATTAAGGGTGTAATTGTCTATGGCCCTGAGTTCTTGTTCCCATGAACTTGATTTCTCAGCCTTTGTGAGCTTTTTTTTTTTTCTCATTCCTCACCACAGACGCCAAACTTTTATTATTTCTAGATGAGATGGCTCCAATGAACTCTAGTTTGCATTCCTTTTAAAGGGACACCCTGAAGCAAGTGACGTGTGTGACTGTTTTTGCCCAGCCAGTGGCAGCAAGTGACAGACTAATATTATTGTATTTTCCTAGCAGCTGCACTGGCAAATAACTTTTAGATAAATTTCTACCCTATATCTCAGGATCTGGATATCTAGGTATTTTCCCCTATTATACACTGTAGATGTGTCCACTCTGCAGACTTTGGTCCCTGCTGCTGCATGCCTGTGCTCCAGGGCAGTTTCATGATCTTGAGGAAGCTCCTCTAAGTTCAGGGTGTTTGAAGTAATACCTGGGAAGCATTGTAGCCCCCTGAAGTATTGTATTCATGAGATGAACGTGATAGCATTTTTACTACATACTTTAGGTGTGAACTGGAGGCCTATAGGGCTGCTTGCAAGTGTAAACAAACCTTGACAGGTTAATGTTGAAGACTTGCTCAAATGGAAGACCTGGCAGGTTCTTGTCTATGCTGTTGGCTAAGAGTAGCATGTGCTGTCCCCCAAGCTGTGTCTGTACAATGCTTGAGAAGTGAGAGCTGCCGGGGCCAAAATCATCCTACCACCTAATCAATGTGGGTAATTACCAGTCTCAGGCCTGCATTTGTTCCCTGGTTTCTTATATGGCAGCATAGAACAATTAGAATGGCTTATGCAGTGCTGCAGAGCTTTGGAATGCCTCTGGAACATTTGGATTTATTGTGCAGAGATGCTTTTTCATTCTGTAGTGATTTTTCTACTGAGCTCATTACCTAAATATTTCCATACTTTCAAGTAGTACATTAAATGATGCAATTCATATTTGTGTCAGCATTCTCACCCTCAAATCATGGTGGAAATGTTCACACTTCAGTGTTTGGTTTTTATTTAAAATTTGCATGTACACATGTACACACCCAACTGTGAATTTGTGTTGGAGAAGACAAAAGCAAATGAATGTTCCTGCTGCCTAAAGTGGACAGTGATGAAGGCTCCTCTGGCCCTGGGTGCTTGAAGGGAAGGTTCAGCAGTCCTGCTCCAGCCCATGAAACTGTGTCATTTATATGGAAGTGCATGACTGTAGCTTCCAGTGTTGTTATTCATCTGCAGATGAGCAACAGCATTCCAAAGAAGTGAATTTCAAATTTTGTCTGCTTCCATATTGACCCTCTGTATGAGACAGATAGAATGTGAGTCTTGCTAGTCCATGTTAGGACAGCCCTCACAGTGCAGTGTTCTGACTGCCACACCAGCTCTCTGGCCTGTCTGTAACTGGGTTCAGTTCCAGGACATAATTCCCAGTTTTGGTCATTCTGTCTGTGCAAGGCAGGACACACAGACCATAATCTTCCCCCTTCTACTAACTAGCCATCACTATTTGATCTTACAGATGTATTAATGAATGACAACATTCTAGGGTGTCTCCTCACATCACGTTAAGAGTGCTGCGGGAGAAGCTTGGAGAATACCTGGGTGGAGTGACAGTTGCAGATAAATTCAGATTTTTAAAATGCATTGGGAAAAAACTAGCAGTGGTAAGTTAACTGTTTTTTCTTTAGTGCTCTTCTGTTTTATAATGTAAAGCAGAAATGTCATTCCTGCAGATGGAGTAATATCACATAAAGCAGAGATAACTTTAGGAGCATTGTTAGCATTTCTTTTAAACATGCTGCAGCATAAGCTCTTGTCAGAACACATTTATTTCCCCAAGTGCAAAGGCACAGCTGGACAGTTATATCAGAAATACCCTTTAAAGCAACAAGTGTAATTAACGGTTGCCATCCAGTGAAAAGATGATATTGTTAATAAATCCATGGATTAAATACAATAAATCTGGTTGCATTAAAAAATCCCCTAACCCATATTATTACCTGTACATGGTTGGGAATGTGGCAGTTGACAAACTTGCAATGGAAGCTCAGTCAGAGTTCCCCTAATGGTTCCTGCTGTGACCTGCCCTAAAGCATTTAAGACATCATTCTCTGAATGAAAACTTCTCTGGATTTTCCACTGTTTAGTTCAGTAATACAGCCTGAGCTGTAAGTAATAAAACCCCTACATGTGTGAATCATAATTGTTCTTCACATTGATCAATTCTACATATATATCTTAAAAAGTATAGCTAAAGATTAAATAAACTTGAAAATTAGTCCAACTGAAAGTTTGTTCATGTAATACACAAAGATATAAATCATTTATGTAAGTATAGAATACTTTTTCCATGTCTCATTTCACCTCTTTCTCATGGATTTGGAAATTAACTACAAGCAGGAAATTTGGTGCCATTCTTTATTTCATTTCTAGTTGAATTATCACTAAAATCACTCTCACAGAAAACTAGAATAAATACTAAGTAATATGCAGAAACTAGGTGGAAAAACTTGAAAAGAAACTTAAAAGACTGATACACTCTAAGTTGGAGAGTATGTATATGTTTTCAATGAACTGAGGTCTTTTTAACTGGATGATAATAAGTAAGATGGTTAATTTTCTTCCCCACATAGTTTGGAGATAAATGGAGAAATTTTCCAGCCTTTATAATACCAGCAAATGAATAAAATATTTTATGTTAATAGAGAATTAAAGATACTGGTAACATACATGAGGATTTATAGAGACAAATGAAAGATACAGTTTTACTTTGAGGTATTTACTGTTGCTTGATGTTTAACTTTATAGCAAAGTGTAAAGCAATAAACCAACTGCTTTATTTGTTGTTTAGGGTCATGGTAACCTCATTGAATTACATCTCCATGATCAAATATTTGTTAAGTGTTCTCTCCCCTTAGTCTTCTGTTTCACAACTCTAACAATGTAAGCAGAACCAAGAGCTGTGCCCTACTTGCAAGTCTTTTAAATTAAAAGATAAACATAAACTAAAATCATGTTCATTTCGTCTTCCTTTTTTGCATAGAACCTGTGTGTTTCATTGAATATAATTATTTGAATTTAAGCTCAGATTTCTTTTCCTGACATTGGAGCACAAATATATATTGACTATTTCAGACTTTTTTTAAGGACAGCTGTTGAAATGTGAAAGTGTATGTCACAAAAAGAATAGGAAGAAAAATTATAAATACAAGAAGACATGGGATAATTTTAGATTTTTTTTTCCATATACATAAAATATTTTGCAATACAGTATTAGATGAATAGAGAAAATTATGTGAGACTCAGCATTTCTGTCCAGATTCAGTTTGAAGCAACATTTGATAAAGAAAGTTGAAAATTTTCTTTTCCTGTGATTGTTGGAACAGGTCCTTTGAACCATAAGAGAAGAGTGTAAAGGATAAAAAAAAATTCAGTATGTGCATGTATTCTTGTGGGTCTGATTAAGATTTTGAAAAATAGACGAAGTTTCAGAACTATGTCAGAAAATAAAATCATAGTCTAAGATACTTTTTCCCCATAAGGCCACTACAGATTATAGTGCTGGTTATAAAAGAATGCAGTATGTAAAAATGACAATAGAATGCATATGTCACATGCAACATTATTGATTAAAAAAAGTATTGTATTTGTTACTCTCCCATACTTTTTGCTTTCCAAGGTGAAAGCAAAGCAGGAAACAGAACTGGAACTGAAGTCATTTGCTCCTCCTTATGTAAGTACTAATTGGCTTGTAAGGTACCATTTTCAGAAAATTTACATTGCACATTTTCTTTGTCCTGTCAGATGAATATACTGTGTATTTTCAGGCACTTTATCCTGAATTATACTTATTACCTGGAGTGGAACATTTTGAAGATGTTTATTCATTACCATCATCAACTCAACAAAAACATCATGTTATTGAAGAAACTAATAGGTTTGGTCGTGGACCAAGATTTTCCAGGCTTTCCCAACAGAAACCTGAAAAAAGCAAACCATTTTTAGAAAGTATAAAAAGCAGGCATCAGGTAGAAAATCTGGAAGTGCCCAGTCCTGTGGAATGGGGTCAGAAAAAATCTGTTCCATTTTCACACACAAACAATAAGCAAGACAAAAACAACAGGATTCCAGAAAAGCAATTTGGAGAAAAAGGTAAGCTTAACCAGTCAATTTGGAGAAAAAGGTAAGCTTAACCAATGTAGTGAAGGAGGATGATGAACGAGAAGAAAAATAAATATTATGGTTAACATTTACAATAAAATAATATTTCTGTTTTATGTTATCAATTATTATGCAGATCAAAGTGGATCTGATGGATCTCTCTTCATGCCAAGTCGTTCAGTTCCTGCAGATCAGGAATCTGGAAAGTGTGACCTGGTATTACAGACCTCTGAGCAGAATCATCTCAGCCAAGATCAAGAAGACTGCAGTGCTCCTAAGTGGAATGACAAAGCCAAAGGAACTGCTCTTACTCATGTAAACCCCAGTGATGGACAAGGCCAGGGTAACCAAAGACCCCAAAATCACATTAAATATCAAACAAGTACAAATGTTTGTTATTTTGGCTTTTTGCTAAAGCAAGAGTTCTAGAAAGTCAGCAAAGTAAAGCTAAGTTTTAAGAAATCTGTAATTAAAGTGTAAGTTGCAATAGCACTATCAGAACAATATTCCATTTTTTAAAAATAATTATGATATCTTTCAAAGAGATACAGTTTTACCTTGTGAATTCATCATTATCACTGTGTGCTGATATAGAGAAGCACTTTACTATAGTTGATATGTTTGTCTAATCACCAGAATTGGTCAGATATAAATTCTAATAATAAAAATACCTTTTATTTTTCTTTATTTCTTTCTTCTGTAATTCATGGAACATTTCCAAATCCTAGAGATAACGCCACTTGCTGTGTTGATTCACTGAATTTCCAATACAGGTTGGAAAGTCTAGTCATTGACAGTCAAACCAGCCTGATTTTAGCAAGTGTAATCTATGTATTTTTGTCATCACTATCCTGTCACAGAACTAGCAAACATGGAAAATAATGAGCACCAAGAAGATACCAAATTAAGAAGAGACAGAACACAGGATGCTGAATTTCTTAAAATAATGGAAGACCAAACTACAGATAATGTCCACCAAAAACAAAGGTTAGCAAATAATGATTATTCTAAAATAATGGATGATATTAATTCACTGATACAAACTTACTTTATAGACTTTGAATAAATGAAAGAAAAGGAGGGGGCGAAACCATTTCAGTCAATGAACTTTCACTTGTTTTTTTTATTTTATCTTAGCTTGCAGCAAAACAGAACTGAGAAGACTAGAGTTGGTCTTGGTGAAAAACTGGATAATCAGGTATGTTTTTCAAGGTAACATTCCTAGTAATCTTGAGCAATAAATATAGTCCTCCACCTGGAAACAGTCTAATTTTGTAAGACTGGTGACTCATTATAAATATGAAAGATTTGAGAATAATTAAGAAAAGTTAATTCATGCACTGCTACTTAGCAGATGTTCTAGTGAAAATAACTGTGTTTCTAAACAGCTAAAATCTGCAATTACAAATCTTAGTTTAGAAATTGGCAGGTTTTGATCTCATAATTAATGAACCAGGTGACCATTTTAAGGCCCTTAGTTCCTGTCTTGCATGGGAATGTCAGTAACTTGTGGGGTTATGGACATGGACAAGAACAATTAGCAATAGTCTGTAGTTTTGTCTGTATGTTCTCTGTGATGTCAGTGTTCAGTGTTCTCATTTTGTTTGCAGAGATCTGGCTGTTTGTAATTTAGTAATGGTGTACTGGGAACAGGGTAAAGAAACCTACATGCAGAAGTCAAATTCACTCTCATTCACTCAGGCCACTTGCAGGACATATGTCTAATGTGACTGTTCAGGATTATGGTTATGTACTTACAGTTGTGTCTTTTGACTCTATAGGCAGATGAAAACAAGCAAAATAATCTTACTTGTTCAAAAGAGTATATTTCCCCTCCTAGTCCACCTTTTTTGGCATTGACTGTAAATCCAGCTCAAGTTCCTGTAATTCAAGCAGCAAGTGAGTACATGGTTCCAAGAAATTGCAAGGAAATGAACATTTAATCAAGACTGACGAGTCAATGAAGAAATAAATACCTACACTATACATACATTCATTCACAGTATTGTTACAAATTTTCATTTCTGATTAGAAAATTCTAGGTATTTATGATTGCATGGGCTGTGCTAGGGCTTGGCAGGTTCCCAGCACTAGAACGCCCAACTTGTCAAGCTGCAGATGGAAGGAGGAAAGGAAGGAGATCAGATGAAATCTGATCTGATCAGATGAAGTCTTGCAGGCTCGAGGGAGAATGGAGCAAAGAGAATCACAAGTAGGGTTTCTGAGGAGGAGGATAGTGAGAAGTTAGTGTTTGACCTGTTGTTGCAGGCTAGTGGAAGTCTGAGGTATTGTCCTGCCAGCTGGAGTTTAAGGCAAGATTTCTCTACGGTTCTCACTGTACTTTAAGCAGGAAATAGTCTTTTAGAGGCTTTTTTGGCTTAACTGGCAAGAGTTTGCAAAGTATAGGGTGAATATATTTCTTGATTGCATAGATTTAATGATTTATTGTCTAAATATATAGAAAGATGTTTCTTTGTGTGGGTGTGTGAATGCCTGGATGCATGCTGGATTTCTCCCTTTTTCTAAAGCACAAGCCATTCTCAAAATTTAGATTAAAATGGAATTGTTTCTACTGCTTGTTCTGACAGAGCTTTTGAGACAATTTGCGATGACTGCTTTACAAAAGTCTTGACTGATCCTTTGTACTTGGACTATTCAAATGCTTGCTAAATATAATTGTAATATCCTTAGAAAACAAGATGGCAGAACAATTGCAACAAATGAAGAAAGACAGAAGGCACATGGAAAAAACTAGAGAAGAACTGACCAAAAAAGCTAAAGGGCTGCTGGAACAAAATAAGCTGAGGAGATACCGTGGTACACTTTCAATTTATTTTGGAATTTGGAGTGATTGAGAAATTACACTGAAACCAATGTGCAAATATTTGTCTCCTTGTCAGTGAGCTTAATTGCAGAGAGAGCATTTTGCTAACCAATATCTCCAAGAAGACTCATTTTGTGTAATAGCATGCTAGAAAAATTCAAGGTTGCATGGCTTCCTTCCACCTTTTTTTTTTTTTTTTTTTTTTTTTGTGGCATATCTTATAAAGTTAAGGTTATTCTGGCTTTCATAAACTATTCATGTCTCATGTACATGCAGTGTTCAGAGAGCTACTGCAGGCTGCTTCTCTCTGAGGCCCAGGGCAGCTGGCATATTGTAATCCTGCCTTCTGCCTTTAGCTGGTGTGTACAGAGGCTTGTACTGTGTTGATAGGACTTCAGCTAAATTGCAGCATAATAATTTTTGTTCCTCCTATCCAATGGTATTCAGCTTATGGCATGGAAGTTACAAGCCTTTTGTGACAACCTCGACAAACCTTGGTTTTTAACAAGGTCAAATCTCGTTGAAATCTCACATGAATTTTCTTAATAAAATTATTTTCAAGTTTATACTTAAAACTGTCTTCCCTAAGTCACATCCCAGTTATACCAAGATGAGATTTAATCATTTTGATGTTTTGAGAGCTTTCTCCTTGTGCTTAAATGTAGGTAAGTCATTACAAGTCTCAAATATTACTTGTATCTTGTTGAAAGGAGACAAGCCAATTCTTTCAGTTATTCTCTAAGGACATGGCTGCACCACACTCTGCACCGTGAGGAATTTGTATTTAAAAACCCCCAAACTTGGGTGTTTGAAGCAGTAACTCTGTAGTAGCATGGAGTTGCAATTCCATCTAGAGATAAGCCCCAAATGGCACCTGCATTACCCTAAATAATGTCATCCTGTTAGGTAAAATAAAGGTTATCTTCACAGGCCAGGAGCACTTAGGTGCAGCAGAACCTGCAGAAAAGCCAGGCTGGATAAAACTTTGGATTTGGAGCCTGTGTTTTATCTCAGTGGACAGATAGAGCCTTTTGTTGCAGATGTTTGTGTGAAAATTCAGTTGCATTTAGAGTGAATGTAATTTTAATGAAGGTTTTTTCACTAAATGTTTATTTGAAAGAAACTCTCTGCCATGTTTCAATGTGTGCATTGGGCATCTGAAGCTTGTGAGGTGAGCTGGTCATGATTGTCTTCACCAGACCTTTTGTTAAGGTGAACAAGACCAAACACTATTACTGTTGTCCTGTGCAGTTCGTGAGGAATGGAAGAAGAAGTACTTTGAAACTAAGAAAACTACAGTTTCACTGGAGTACACTTTAGACAAACTGGGCCAAGATTTAGAGTTTTACCACCAGAAATTGCTCTTGCAATTGGAAGCCAGAGATAGCCCAAAACAACCAAACAATACAACGACCTCCAAGGTATTTGCTTTTATTACTTATTATCTCTTTTTACACAGTCTGAGGGTTTTTTCTATGAAATATAAATTAAAGAAACAGATTTATTGCCACCCAAGGACTTGTAAACTAGCTTTAGCACAATGCTCTGAGGGATAGAATTCCTTCAGGCCATTTGTCTCAAGAAGACTGCAGAAGTGCTTGAGTGTGAGCATTTGTTTCTTTCTGCTTTCTGTTGGTACCTTTTTGTAACAAAATCCCCTTCTGTTCAATATGGTTAATGGGTTGTTCATTTGTACTTTGTTTCTATCATCCAAGATTTCATACAAGGAGGCAATGGATGTTTGGAGCACGCAGAACAAATCTGTAGCTTTTGAAGTGGTTGCACTTCAACTATTGTGCAACTGTGATTTTCACAGGAAGTTCAGAGGGATTAAAAAGAAAAAAGATAAAAAAAGATGAAAGAAAAGGAGGAAACACCCTTTCCAACCTTTCCAGCTGTGTCTACTAATTTTCTAAATGCATTAATGGAAGCAAGGCTGTTGATCAAAGTTCCAAGCCTGGGAAAAATAAATGTCCCTTTATTGCATCTGAAAGATGTGTGCATGTACAATCTAAGAGGGTATATTATATACAAACATGTATTACTTGAGCTATCTTGAAATATCTACAGAATAAAAATATGACTAGGGTTGACATGGCATTACTGGCTATGTTCAGACACCTTATTGCTCCTTTTGAGGGCTATATCAGTGGTGGGGTTTTTTTGATGTCCCTGGCTAGGCACAGAGAGGCCTTACATGAAGGATATGCACAAGGCAACATTCCTACAGCAGTTTCTGTAGTGGCCAGCACCCAGAGAAGGGAGCCAGGATTTCCTGAGCTGCCAGGCTGAGCACAGGGGTGCTCCCCACCCCTGGTGAGGACGTGCAGCCAGGCAGGCATCAGTCGGGTGGGAAAGCAGGCGAGGTGCAAAGAGGTTGTTAGAGGATTGTTCTGAGTGGTGAAGTAACACCCAGTGAGGGAACAGATGCACTAATGCTGCACTTCAGGTTTTGTTGCTGTTTCACACAGAATTACACAATCATCCAGATTGCTACAGTGCAGCATGAACTGGATCAACTGAGGAGGAAGCTAGATGATACAAAAATGAGACTCCTAATAGAAATTAAGGTACTCTGCCTTTTAATGAGAGCTGTCAAAATATGGCAATGTATATAAAAAAATAGAACTTCTCAATTATTAGATGATGTAAATATTTGCTAAACAGTTCTTGTTTTATGCTGTTAGTTGTAAGGTGTTTTTACTTTAGCATTTGAGCTAAATTACTCCAGACCACCAGGTTATCAGGTGATTTGGAATGTATGGCATTCAAACAACTTAGATAGATACTCAATGTACTATGTCAGCTAAGGTTCACAATCTTTTTCATAAAATTCCCATTTCATTCAAAAGGTAATTGAAGAAATATGCCTGGTGTGGTGAGGGACTGAGCAGTAATTAATAGACCATGGCTAAAGAAAAAAAAAATGGTATGAAGGAAAAAAAACCCAACCAAAAAAAAATTCAAAAAAGAAAGAAAGAAAAACACAAAAAAAAAAAAAAACCAAACCCAAAACCAAAAACCACAAAGACTGCCTAAGCAGAGGGCAGACCTCTTCATCTGCTTTATTCCATATCAGTGTTGACTATGACTCTTTTTGGAAGGAAGAGGTAGTATAGACCTTCACATTGGACACCTTCCAGCTCTGAAAGCTTGAAATAGGAGTGTTCTGCATCACAGAGACTGACCATACTCCTGTTTGCTAGGTACTCCGGGCTGGTTGTAATCATTCTGACTCCTCCATTGTCTAGCAAGGTGTGGAAAGAACAATTAGTTTTGCAGTTGTTTCAAAAACATCAAGGCAAAGTACAGAACAAAGTAGTGCTAGAACATGTAAGATTTCAAAGATGAAAGATGTATCCTGTGTTCAGCCATCCTGTATAAAATTCAGTCTTAGTTATATAAACCTATATGCATGTCAGCTCCCAAAAAAGCTTTCTTAAATTGCCATTCCTTAAAGGATGGGTTCTTTTGCAGATGAGAAAGCAGGCAGCATCTGATTTACGAGCACTGAGAGCAGAACTGACACAGAAGAAGATTCACCCAGCTTTAATTCTCCAGTCCAGATAATCAGGAATTTAAGAAGATGACATGACTAACAACTGTGAAGTCTACAGCAGCTCTCTAGTGAATGTAGGAAAGAATTTCAGAACATTTGTTTGTATGTTCTTGAAGTTATTTTGTAAAAAGACGTTAACTATATCAATGTTGTGGAATTTGCATACTAGGCTACTGAGAGAATGCAGCTCACTTCTTTTTAAATCTCACTCACTGTAAGATGTCAGCTACTTAAACATACAGTTTAAGCTAGTAACATGTCTAAAACTAAGCTGTTATTTTTAAAGTGCAAATTAGTTAATTGTGTAACATCCCAGTGGAATGCTGGTGTTCTCTGATTAACTAAATAGCTACTAAGAAATAAACCTAAAATCTGTGACCTCCTGTTCTTATTTTCAGGCTCACACATTCCATTTTTTTAGAAATCATTAAAATACAGTTTCTGTAGAACTACAGAATCCTTTATTTGGTAATTTGCTGGAGTATGTTTTTTGCCATTATAAATATGCCTATCTAAAAATTACCAGTGTATCATTGCTGTATTATTATGAAGCATAAACAAAATCTCAGATAATATGACTTTATTCCATGTCTAGCTGGTTTTGTTCCCTCTCTTATTAGGAAAGGCACATGGACATTAACAGTCTTCTGTAGTTTGAAAGTCTGTCTGAAAGCTTTCTCTTGGACCAGTATAATGATGATCCTGGTCCAATTTACAGTCTTCCATCTTCTGCTTTTCCTTAATTCCAAGGTCATGCATGTCCTGAGATTAACAATTCTCTGAAAGAGGAATCAGAAACCTTTTCATAGGAATTTTCTTCTAGCTCTGCTGTTTGTCTCTTTGCAAATTAGATGTTATTATATTAAGCAGAAGAATAACATGCTAGGAATTAATCTCAGCTAAAAACCTGTCAAGGCTGTATTTATTACTGGAAGTGAAACACTCATGGGAAATAAGTTATATGATAAGAAAATTATGCAGCTCTCAAAAGAACTGACTTAGAAATGTCTTGAGTCAAACCACCTATTATCCAATTATTGTTAAGTCCTCTCTTAAAGATAGGATTTAACAAAGATTTTAGTGCTAAAAGATTAAATAAATTATTAAAACTACACCCACTTTTGCTCAATTCAGGGTTGAAGCTCACACTCTCTATTTAAGAATTGTGTCTTATTTAAGATATGAGAGCAGGCTACTAGCTACTGGAAAATCAGAACCTAAATTTAAAATATAGTATTACCAATTCATGATTCTTGACTGCTACAGGAAAGGGAGTTTTATTGTTAAGTCATTTGGCTCTCAGAATTTTGCAGGTCAGATATTTGTGCCAGAAGATTCTCAATTCAGCAACTATCCATCTCACAGTATTTAAGCATTTAAGTAGTAATACACATTCTGAACTACATCTATGTGTGTAGATATATATATATGTGTGTATATATTATATAGAAAATGTAGCAGTTTCTCTTAAGACTTATGGAGTGGTGTTCTAGTGAAAAGCCTTCTGATTTGTCAAGGGAATTGTTTAGTTTCTGCAAGAGCAGTAGACTTCACCTTCTGCTTTCCATCACCTGTAATACCAAGCAGACAATTCAGATGAAGTCTTCCAGTCTTTTCCTCAGTAGCCATTATGATAATGCTGCCATACTATGGTAAGGCTTTAGCAAGCAAAAAACCCAACCAAACAAAAAAATCCCAACCCCTCCAACCAAACCAAAACCAAAAAACCCACCAAACCCACAACTGACTACATTAACCTAATTAAGTAATTTTTTAAATTAATGGAGTCACTTAAGCAGGGCCCACTGGCACTTTAATCTGGTTGTGAAACAGCTGTGACAAGCAGACAAACAGTGTGGGCTGTAAGCTGTAGAACAAGTAAAGGATAGACAGGAACATTGTTTAAAAGCCTTACCAAGGAAAAGCATTTTATTTAACAAAATAATCCTGTAAACGCCAGCCAATCTTTACATCACTATGGGTATTTTAAAAAGTTAATACAACTTCTTTAGGCAAATGATTTCATGAAAATATGAACTAGAAAGAAAACATAATCTCCTATTATCTCAGAGGCAACACCCCATAACATCCCATAAAAACAAAAGACTGGCTACTGAATGAATCTTAGGGTGTGTGGAAAAATAGATATGCAGTTCATTAAATAAGCTTCTGAATTCTAGTCTTCAGGAAGTAGTTTGAAATGGAAGGAAACAGCATCCAAGCCCTCTTCATATCAGTGCTTCTTTAAGTTCAGGTCAGAGATTTTTGGCTTTTGAAACTAAGGAATTTATGTGATACATAAGCACAGTGAAAGTGGAGTTTATTGAATATTCCTTTCTAACAACAAGTTTGATATAAACCTTAACAGCAACTACTTCATGTTGGGTAATTTCTTCTGTCCATAAAAATCTTTTAATCTAGAAGAGTAACCAAGCTGCATATAACCAACAATCTGTCTCTCCAGTATTCTGTTTAATCTGATTCTAGAGTGACTTAGCTAAAACATTGGTTGGGTTGAGAAGTCAGAAGGCTTAGACTGCACAGTGTAACACAGGAATAAACAAACATTTGCTGCACCTGGCAGCTTTAGCAAAGCATCATTATAAGACTGCCCCTGTAAATCATCAATTGGTCTTGTTACCAGATACACATTGGGTTCAAGCACTAACTAACAGTAACTGTGAAAAATTAAGAAGATAAGCAGTCTTAAAAAAACCTACTGACACAAGGATTGTTGTTCCAAAGCAACACTGGAATGTTCTGAAGCATGAAAATACAGCTTTGCATATGAAACAACAAGATTAATTTGCCTAGTTTTTAAAGTTTTTGTAATCACAATGTATTTATATAAAATCAAAATCTGTGATAGCGTAAGCCAAAATAAAAAAAATACCAATTTTCATCCTTCTAAATCAAGGGTTCACATAGTTCTTATGGTGTCAGAGCTTGCCACATTGCTTGAGTTTGTTGTTCTGCTACAGCTTCCCTGGAATAGTCAAGACTATTTCCATTCCACATGCCAATGCCCCTTAAGCCTCGACTTTTCACATATGCTGCTTTCAGAGAGATGCTGTCAGGGTCATCAAACCATACCTGGTGGAACTGACCAACAGAATCCTAGAAAAACATTGAAACATTAGTGTCAGTGATTACATTTTCTCTTGAACCAAGTTAAAAGTACAATTTAAAACTGAGATACACAAGCTATGTAGATTTATATAGTATTTTCCTGATTTAACAATTCTTTGGCACACAGGACAATTAAAAATTCTAAGCCAAATACTTGGATATTGTTTTGATTGTAGAATATAAGTTATAAAACAGTGACACAATTTAACTGAAGTTAGATGAAGAGACTTAGCTAATTTGTATTTTAATATTTTTTTAAATACAGCTAAAATTTCAGATACAGTGAATCTGAATTTCTAAGCTAACAGGTGAATTTAGTTAGAGATTGTGGGGGGCTTTAAGCAATAAACAGTTTTAGAGGAGGTTATGAAATTTTATCAAGGTTATGCTGTTTTTATCTGGTCATTGCTTACAACATCTTTTAATCACCAACATGTGAAACTTAAATAATGTCTAAAGAAACAAGACAAAATGGATACACTGTGGTGTTGTTGTAAGCAAAGTCATTTATGGACTCTTTCACTGTGTCTGTGTGGAAAACAAAGGCAGAAGAGAACATGCATACAAAGCACTGAGGTAGACAAAATTAAGAGCATCTCAGAATCTTTTTTAGTTTAAATCATTTATCGACTCATGAAAGTAACTCTAACAGTGCAGGACAGAACTATAGGATGTCTTTGTGCCAAAATGTCCTTTCTGACATGATGCAGTATCTCGAGAAGACTGCAAAGTAGTAAAGATCTTTGTTACTCCTGTAGTCTTCAGGCACTGTACCCCTCTCTCACACTAGGAATTCAAGACACAGATTGCCAGCAATCCTTTACCATACAAAAAAAAAATCAAAACCAAAAATCCCAACCAAATAAAAAAAAGAAAACAACAACAACAAAAAGTAGAAAACATAAAAGGAAGAATCTAATCCCAGTAACTTTATAGTCAAAGATCTATTGTTCATGAACACTTACTCCATACCACAGTGTCTTGGAAAAAGACTCTTACCTTGTACTCATAAAATGGAGCCTTCTGTACCTCATCCCACAGCACCCCTGAAAGAGAACTGTTCACCTGCTTCATGATGGTTGCATAGGGGACCTGCCTCCCTGCAGCATCACTGCAAGGAGCCCCACGGAAAGGCACTTTGGGAAGGGAACAAACATGGTCCTGAAAAAGAAATAGGGAGGCATGAGTTTCATGTGAGATATACTGAACTCCAGAATAGAAGTACAGCCAAGAACAATTCACAAAAGGCATTAGGGCCACAAAAATTCCAAATCTTCAAGCAACTCCAGCAGATACTATTTGTAGAGAAAAGTAAATTAAAACTGCTAAATTTTCTTTAATCTGAAGTAATACAGGACTGGATGGATTTCATTCAGCTTAAACAGTTGTCTTGTCTTTTCCACCTTTGACTGACCCTTACATTTTTCATAAGTATAATATTTGAGACCTCAGAATGTGCTCTGTTGTAACAGTCATAGGTTTGCTAAGGTTTGTTGCACCTGTCTTTAGAGTGGTGTTGAGAAGGTGCATACAAGTGTTGTGGGGCCTTTGGACATCATCTCTTCTCATACATTCATAGCTCCTTAGTCAAACATAGTGCTTGGATATCATGGGGTTCAGGCTGCCTAAAAGGAGCTAAAATGCCTTGTCTGGTGACACACTGCTCGTCAGTTATCAGCCAAGCAAAAGATTCTGTTTTTTGTCCCAGCTTGATGCTCTTATCCATCAGACCACAGTATTTCCCAGTCCAAAAACAAGATTACCAAAATCTAGTTGTATCTTTCCAAGGAAAGAAACTAACAGTTTGACTGCAAACAAATAATCTTCACCTTACCGTGGATAGGTTTTGGCAGACATAGTCATAGCCATACCAGGGGACACCCATCACAAGCTTCTTAGGATCAATGCCCATAGCAATGTACTCTTCATATCCTAGTTTTGAGGAAAATAAAAATTAACATGCATTATTTACTTTTCCTATGTTTTTTATTCTTACAACTAATTTAGAGCCAGAGGCCAGTGCAGAACTTGCATGATCCCCAGACAGAGGCCAAGGTGCAAGCTGTGCTTTGCCTTCACCTGCACTCTCCAGTGAGTGAGAGGCTTGCTCTACTGAGATGCCAGTAGCTGCTCTAGCTGCTCAGACTTTAAACCACCTGCCCTGAGCAGAGGTTCACAAAGATGAGTGAAATGTTTCAAATTCTTTGCAATCCCAGGCAGACAGTGTTGCTCTGGCTGCCATTTGTCATTCTAAAAGTGTTCTTCACACTCATGATGTTACAAGTAACAACACACAACTGCTAAAGGTCTGCCTGTAGGGTCATAAGGATCAGGGATACTATTTTCACATCGGGACAACACATATTTGAGCACACTCAAAGCCTCACTGCAACAATAACAAAATAAACCTAAGAATCTTTTCTGTCTACTCATGTGAACAAATGGAAATGTTCTGACTCTTGAGGAGGTGTTTAGTCCTCACCAACTAAAGTCTGCAGGTAAGGAGCATTGGCTTTTGCAACACAGTCTGTCCAGATCTGGCTCTGTTCATCATATGACATCACAAACAAGAAGTCACAGGCATCTGCAATCCCAGTGTAGTTGTAGCACCTTTTATCTATGCATGCAGGAGACCAAGCCACATCAAATGTTACCTGAAGGAAAAATGCACAACTTAGTATCAAGTATGGCCCTTAGGTACCCTTGTTATCTTTTTTTTTTAAAAAAGAGGCGTGACTTGACTTGTAAAGACAATATTTCCCAAATAGTGCAGTTTAACACATCTTGATAATAATGAACTACAGGAGAAGCTGCTCATCTGATAAAACAAACAGAAGATAATAAAGTGAGTACCCCATTAGTGAACATATAGCACCAAAGAAATTAAAATATAATATGAAACCCCCCAAAAATATGAAGCATGATGCAAATCCTGAAAACTTTCATGATGGGTTTACCAAAACACTGCCCCAGAAGGCTGTATTTGCCCTACTTTCAACAATACATGAAGGCACACTAAAAGCTGCCAGCTCACACATAGCAGTAACTTTGTATCTACAAATCTCAGCAAAGCCAATTTCTCATTTAAATTCACAGGGGTCAAAAAGAGTGATTCTTACAAGATCATATCACAGCTCACATTCATAATTAATCATTCACTAGAATATTATATTTAGATCTGCATAAGCTTTTTCATATTCATATGTTAAACAGCACTGCCAAAATCCTTACATTTCATAAGGTTAAATTTAATGTTTCTATAAAGCACATTATTATTACCTGTGATCCAGCTATTTCTCTGTGAAAAGCATCTGTAGTTTCTTTAACAAGCTCTGTCAATGCATAATACTCAGGGGAGGTTTCATTAACTTCTTGCTCTATATCTATGTTAATTCCATCCATATACTGTTTTTTTGCAAGGTCCACCTGTTGGGATATCCATGCTGCTCTTTTAGCAGGATCAACAATTTCCTTAAGAGGTACATCACCTAGACAAGAGGCCTTCAAGAGTTAACTTGCATTTGCACCACGGTAATGGTAAGAAGGAAAGGTTTGTCTTTAGTTAATTAACAAATTCAAACACAATAAAAAATGCCCATATCAATACTGGTAAAATACAAAGGAGTTCAGTTTTTCCCCCAAGCATAATTTTGAGAAACCAGCCCAGAAGAGATTGCCAAGCTTCTTTGAGACAGTGGTGTTAAAATTAGGTTCTTTTGGTTTTTCTATAATTTTAATCTTCTTACTTCTGCTTAATATTCTTTTAGCCAAGGTAAACTATCTTTCTTGAAATCTAAGTACTTTTAGCATTTCCACTGGTCATGTTTAGAGGAAAATTACTTTTGTGTTTAACCTTTGTTGCTTTCTACACTGTAGTCCTGGGTTCTGCTTTTTCTCAATAGAGTCAAAAGGTAATTACAACACATAAGTTAATGGACTTTGTCTTTCTAATCAGCATTTGTACCTGCACAAAGTTCCTGAGTATTCATGTTTTAAAATTCAACCACTTCCTAATACAGAGGGACTCATTTAAGTGCAAAATACTAAAAATTACTTAAAATCCCTTTCCTTACTTTGTCTTTTAGGTACTCCACATAAAATCCAGAATACAGACCAGGCTTTTTCTTCCTCACTCTTCTTCCATAGCAATGATGTTTCCTGTTAGGGAACTTTTATTACGATGTCACTGGGATGGTTTCGTTACTACTGTGGCACAATCTACTATTGGTTTCAATGCCCTGCACACCAGCACATGCAAAATGTCTTATAGTCCTGGGTTCATTAAAGCCTTATTAATTAATCCTCTTAATGGTTTTAATACTCCACATAAAACTGAATGTAAAATGCCAAGGTAATATAGGCCTGTGTAGCTTATCTTCTTATTTATGTATCATAAACATCCACGTTTTCCCAGTGTAACCAACCTTTCAGTACTATCCTTGAGCCTTTGGAGTGAGCATAGCACATGAGCTCAGGATCGTACTTTCCAAAAGCTGCCACAGTGGTAATTTTTGACCAGTCGTAGGATTTCCACGTTTCCTCTCCCACATCAAACACAAAGACCTGGGAAAAGGGTAAAAAGCACCCTCGTTAGCCCCGAGCACTTGTCAGCAGGACTCTCGCTCTCCGCGCGGCTCTCACGCTGGCACATCCCCGG
>JANPWX010000080.1:3164277-3235915 GCA_024734555.1 Trochalopteron elliotii | reverse complement strand
TTTATTGAAAGGTCGCCCCGGGGACGGGTGCCCGGATTGTTTTCCGGATTTCCAGGAGAAGCAGCAGGGCAGAGCGGTCCCCCGGAGGGGACGGGGCACATCCCCGCTGCCCGAGCCAGCCGTGCCAGCGGGTAGCCGGGCTGAGCCGCCCCTGAGCGGGTCCGTGCGGGGCTCAGGCCGGGCACGCCTGCCTCCGACAGGAACACGCTGTGTGAGCGGAGACAGAGCTCACGACGTCCTCGGATTTCTGGTCCAGCCTAGGCCGCCCGTCCAGGCTGAGAGTGGAGTCTAAAGGAGAAAGGAGAACGGGGATGGTTATACATCGGGATACTCCTGTGCTAGTGCGGTGCCCCTCGCAGTTTTTCGCAGAGCCCCAGTCATACACACTGGCCGTGTGGTGCAGAGTGTCACCAGACTCACCGGCTGGAACACAGTGGAAGCCCACAGACACGGGAACAGTCTCGGTTGCTGAACAGCCTTTTACACAGCGAAGGACTGGCTCCACAGAGAAGCATTTTACTGCTGTCTTCTCAAATGAAACTGGCTTCTCACTTTCGACAAGTTGGCGCTGCAGCTTACAAGCTACAAAACATGAACCCTCTTAAAGCGTGCACAGAGTTTAGATAAATAACTTTCTGGACTCAATTAGTAGAATTAGCAAACACTAAGAGCAATGGATGAACAGTGTGACACAGGCTAGATGAAGCTAATCTAGTTGAAGTGAATGGATTTTTTGCCAAAGGCTCCGACGTTTTGTCAAAGGCTGTGAGAAAATGAGGCACATGGAGCACAGTTGCAAGGACAGAGGCTTGTCAGATGGGATCTAGGTGGGACACTGATGTCCAAATCCAAAAAGATACATGTGAAAACCTTGGTCGGCTGATACTCTACTTAAACTAAGACAGCACTTCATTTTGGGGCAGTAGTGGCTCCTAGATATCTATATATCCTCTCCTGCCCTGTGAGCAGTACCACACCTGCCTTGCCATGGCTGAGTGGCTTAGTCCTTAAAAGTCTATGATCCAGGCTTTCCTGAACCAGTCACTCCAGGGAAGCTTGATCTAAGAATACATTACAGAAAGGCCAACACATGCCCAGAGGGTTGAGTACCACACAAAATGTGTGTAGTAGTGTGTAGTGCACCTTGATGTAACCAAAACATTGATGTTGTTTTTATGTAGGACCTGGATGGCAAGAACAATCAATCATTCCCAGGCTGATGTTTTCAGATTGTGTTAATCTTCAGCCTGAGCAAATTAAAACAAGTTTTTCCCACCTCAAATGCCCTCTAGTTTGATAGTCAGGGCTAGATATAATTTTTTAAAATCTAAATTAAAGGCCTGGAAATAACAGAATGAAAATAAAACTATTATAAAAACTATAATAAAAACTATTAAAAATGTCATAAAATTAGTTTTGTTGGCAGTCAAACTACCTCCTTTTCATACTAAGTTTTCAGCTTAGGGAGTTTTAAGTTGAACACACAAACTCTGGGTAACTACACAATGTCTAAGACATTGATAAAAAATCCCAACAAAACTAGAACTTGCGGTAAACTACTAAACTCAGGAAAAACAGATTTTTTTTCTTCTTTTAGTCTGTGGCCACTAATCACAAAAATAGCAAAAAACAAGATGACTGTACTACAATTAATATAAGGCACCTATTCATGTGATTAATTAATTAGTTGAATGCAATGATATTAATACATGTTGGACTCTTAGTACCTCCAGCACAGGGGTCTTCTGAGATGATCCAAGAGTGACCAAAACTGACAGGATCTTTAGCTAAGTATCCACTGGGTGTTCGATATTCTCTTTCAAACTCAGCATCATATTTTCCACAAATTCCACATGTTTTTCCAGTCATCCAGAAAGCAGCTTGAATCTTTGTGGAAATACAGAAAAGTTGCACATAAATGCTTTTCTTCTAAAACTAAACCCACCTAAAGTAGCTTAAAAATTACCTCAAGTCTATGCCCATCATAATATAATTTATCTATGCCATAATCTGGGGCTTTTAGTGTCAGTCCTTTCTTTTCACTGCTGATCAGCATGCTTGCAGCTGCAACAAAAAAAGCAGAATTAGATCTTTTCTAAAATGAAGTTACTGTTTTAGGGTCTACCCTGAACCATTTGTTAAGTTCCTGGGGACATAATGCACACTCTAAAGAATCTCAAAAGAGATGGTGGGAAGTAAAAAGACTACTGCTGTCTGCCCTGGGAAAAGCTGAAGCCACTCACCAAGGTGGCTGTGACAGGGGTCATCTAAATGCTCATTCTGTGGGCCTCTGGAATCAGCAAAACAGCACAGCCCTGCATTTTTGGTCTGTGTGAAGATGCACAGGACCAGCATCTCTTTCTTTGCCTCTCTTCCTTGCCACCCACTAGAAAATCTTGCACAGAGGTATGTTAAAATCTCCTAACTGTTTCTCAAATTAGGATGATCTTTACCTTATAAGGTGTTTGCAGGATCATGTCCTCTCCTTCTTCAAAAGATCAGGAAAGATTAAACAAAATCTGAAGATGAGTCTCTTACCAGAATTAGATGTGTATGGAAGATCTCTTGGGGTTTGGACACCATTAATCTTCAATTGGATGAGTCCATTGGAAACATACATGTCAATCACACTTTAAATAAAGGAAATTAGTGTAAACAAATGCTTCTCCTTTGCTCTACTCATAATTTCCTGTTCTGGCAGAAGCATCACTGCAGGATGCTCATATCATTCTGGCATGAATCACCTTCTGCCCTTTAGGAGGAAGGCTGAGGGGGCCCAGGACAGCATGCCAACAGCAGTGCTCCCAGGACAGCTTCCCCTGCCTGTACTCTGTCTCTGAGTGGGCTCAGGCACGAAGACACCAGGCTACAGGAGCCTTGCTGCACAACAACCTAATTGCTATTATCTTCACATAGATTGAAGGTGCTTTACATTTCAAAGGAAGATCGGGTTCCCTAGGGCAGTTTTCTTCCAGCCTGAACAGTCTGTGTATTGTAGTACTTTCTTCAGAACCATGTTTGCTCTAATGAAGAAATATGAAGCTTGAGTACATCAAAAGCACATCCATACAATTGTATGAAACAATCAGGAATGATTCAGTAATGAGGAATATCTTTATCATAAAAGATACAGTCTATAGAACAAGAATCCTTGTGTTCTTCCACAAAACAGGTGCAGGGAATACTAGATTCCCTCTGTTTCTCTGACATTATGACACAGTTAGGCACACATTTTTTAGAAATAATTACTTGTAATGAAACCTTACAGATCAAAGTCTATTTATGTGCTTTGAAGAATATTCACTACAATGATTTTAGTGTGCATAATCCCATACAATTTAGGCTGAAACAAAGTGTGTCTTAAATTAATTTCAAATAGATTAGAACATTATGTACCGTCTAAGAGATGTCCTAAGAGAGTGCCTCTAATCTGGGAAAAGTAATGCTCTTTTTGCTATGTCCTTCAACATCTCAACAACCCTGCTGTAATGAGTGGAGGTTCTAATTTGTTCTAATTATTAGCTTAGCGTGGATTGCCAGACTAATAATTACAATAGCTCCTTCTGGATTTATAGTTTATATGTCTGCCTAATCACTAAGTACTAAAATGAGATGGTTAAATTCTAACAAATTAATGAAGAATTTGGGGCAGTAAAGACTTGAGGTTACTGTGAACCTCAGATATATTTCAGAAGCATTTTTAAAAGAAAAAGTCCCAAACCCCACTGACACTTCTAGATATCTTTCCATTGACATCAGTACTTTCTGCATGAGTCTAATGCCAGTGCCACTCTGCCCTACCAATTTGATCTTCATTTATGGCATATTCAGCTTGGCATCTATTTTTTATTAAGTTTTCAATTACTTACTGGCTGGCAAGTCTGACATTTATTGCTGTAAGGTCAGCAGACTCTTCAAGTCTTTTCACCATCACCAGGAATTTAAGCTCTGGACTACAGTCCTGCACCAAGACATGGTAGCAATTTGCAGGCATTGAATACTTAAATTCAACACCGTTGAAGGTTGTAATCTTATTTTGGAAAACTGTACAATGACCTGAAAAAAAGCCCAGTAAAAAGTAAGCATTTTATAATTTATATTAGACAGGTATTTTATTTTAATTTTGTAATTAAAAGAAAAAAAAATCTTCTGGCTCTGTATGTTCTGATGTAGAAGTGAATTAATTCAGTAGACAAAATTTTAGATGTATAATCATTCAAACATAAAACTTTGCCAGTCCCCAGGCAGCAGGACAGCACCTCCATCATTCAGTCATTGTGTGAGATGAATTCTGCTCACAGCTGGTGCTGATGCAACTCTTGGTTTGTGGCATTTTGGCTTTTCTAACTTTGTTGTAGTCAAAAGAATTTCACAAAGGTTGGTAACAATTCACATATCATTAACACTAGAGAAAGTTCACTGAAATGCTGATAAACCAGGATTAGAAATAGTTAGAAGCTGGGAAGGAAAAAATACCACACTAGACTTTTCTCTTTTTCACTGTAATGGAATTTTGTTGGGCATCCTACTAGCTCTCATTAGAAATCATTTTTCAACAACTGTAATTAATAAAGATTAGTTTTGGTGTTTACCAAAGAAATACCACAGAATGATAAAATGGCTCAGATTAGAAGGAACCTTGAAGATCATCTAATTCCAATCCCTTTATTGTGGACAGGGACACCTTATGAAAATGCATGGTATGATATTATCCCACTGATTCCAAGCAAAATGTGACTCCTTATTGCAGGATTACATAAAGCTTTTAATTTTAAAACTTACCCTAAGTAAGTATAATGTGATTAGCTCTTAATGCAGCATTAATCAAACAATAATCCCTTCAAACTCAAAGTGCAGGATTTGAAATTAATGAGTATACTTTTGGAGCTGTTTCACCTTCAAGATAACAGTGCTAATCAAGCAGAGCACCCCAAATCAGAGGTCACTTAGATGTTCCTCTCACAAATTTTGTATTGTATTTTCTTCACCAAACAATTTTTGCTGTGAAGCTGAAATGGATGCATTTGGGAATGGATGTATTTGAAAGCACTATTTGGCATGGATCTGAATGTTTAATCTTCCTAGTATGTCTCTGTTTCTTTTTGTCTTTGCAGCCTCACAGATTTTCATAAGACATGCTTTGTTTCTCTCTGACATCCAAATGATGTTTAAGTGATTAAATAAGTAAAAAAAAAAAATACAACAAAAGTGTAAATCATGGTTACAAAATTTACAAAGCCAATCAATGTCTGTGCAGATAGTTACTTGCTGACCTTTAAGACTTTCAATGAGTGAACGTGTTGCTTGGGAAAAGGCCTTCCAGTCAGAGGACGGTGATGTTGAAGTCGGTGTACTCGGATGTGAAGGGACTGGCAGGGGGACACTGATGGCTGTGTCATAAATTGTGAGCTGAAAATCAGGCAGGAAACAAACATGAACAGAAATGCAAAGTACAGTGTTGAGATAAGGTAGCATTTTCCTCTAATGTTCCAGGAGAACTGTGCTGATTGAAATCTAAACTAACATCTGGATTTCGGTCAGAGTGAAAAAGAAATCTAGCCCTCTGTCTACAGTATGAAATAGTTCTACAGTGTGACACATCTGCAGCCTATGGAACAGCAATGCTACAAATGAAGTTGCATAGTCACCAATTTGCAGCTTTTTGGGTAGCTGTACATCACATTTTTTCTCAGGCTGAACAGTTTGCTTACCTGAGGTCTGCACCCTCTTTCTACCTATACATCAAGTGCTGTTGTTTGGCTGTCTCAACAGCCTGCTTTTATTGTCTTTTCCAGAATGCAGGAAAACCTATCATCTTTCTAAAGATTTTGGGAGGTCTGGGCTTTCTAACAAGTTATTTTTTTAACATGCTATCAATCATGATGATTGTTTTCTCACCTGTTTCTTATTTCATGGTTGCATGCTACATGAGAAAGACAAATATGTTGTAAGATATTTCATAGTAAAACCAATTGCATGAATATAATGTCTTATGAAGGCAGCTTCTTTATAGTTTTGATTGGGGTTGGTTTTTTTTTTTTAAATCAGCAGGTTAAAAAAGCCCTTAATCATCCATTTCCTAGGTATTATCTGTTTCAGGATAAAAGATGGTGGAAATTGTTACCTCTGGCAACTTAAAGACAACATCACAGGTTCTTGGGGATGTCAAAGCCATAACCAAGGTTGCCTGGTGAGAGGGACCAAGCTGTTGCCTTTGGGAAAACCCAAGCAGATAGGCAGCTCCTGGAAGAAATGAGTAAAACCTGAAAGAAAAAGGAAATAAGTGATTAAAATGAAAAATTGTTATTATTTGTTCACGCTAGAATACCCCCATAAAGCAATATGCATTAGGGTGTGTTTTGCATCGGGGTTTGATGATACGTGATGTTGTATGTGGAAGGAGGGGCAGGCAAATTTATTTTTAATTGGAGTAAAAGATCTCAAGAGGCTGGATGGGAGAGTGATATGAGAAGAAAAGTGTGGCAATTTTGTTTTAAACACATTCAGACTGTCAGTCCTGCAGTGGTAACTTTGGGCAAGGATCTTTTGACCACTAAGACCATCAACGAGCTGATGGAGGGATCTCTGTGAATGAGCTTCCAAACAAGCTTGGGACTCAAACAGAGAAATGCAGAAAATATTCCTTTATCAAAAGACATAGTCTCAGAGCAGAGCAGGAAAAAAGGTAAGTTCTGTGGCTTTGCTCCTGGATAGTCAATTGGATGATTTAATCTCTAATAAGAGCAGATAACAGCTTTGGGTAATTCAATCGAATGTAAAAGTTACCCTCTTCAGTAGATTTTAATCAAATAATCTGTATGCCTTTAATGTGAAAACTTGTCTTGTATGTGTATTTAGTTAACTGAGTTGTTGTACATGTCTGTATTTTAGTAGCACTCTGCCAAAAAAATAGGCTTCAATGTGGATGTATATGTTATTGCAGGCAAATGCATGGAGGGATACAATGAATGAACGCAACAGATATTTCATGAAAAAGGAGACACATATGAACTGAACTGAACTGGAACTGAATCCAGAATGTGCAATTGTCTTACATTAGATGTCATAAAATATTTGTTATTTAATGTGCATAAGCCTTATAGGAAGTGTTTGTTATCACCTGCTTTAGAAGCCAGAGGCAAGTGCCTGCATTAGGAAATTAAGTAAGAGACTGATTTCTTCAGAGAACCAAGGTCAGGCTTCTGCTCTGAACCTCCATGAATCAAAAAAGCATGACAAGACCAGTCTCCTAATTCAGGCACTTTAAATTACAAGTCTGCAACAGATTAGGTGAATCCCATCATCCCAAGTGGATTTCTTGCAAACGAAAATGCAGTATGCTTTGAGGGAATGAATACAGAGAAAACAAACATATATAATCTGATTTTATAATATCCTAGTGATTAGGGGAACTTTTCCAGCTTGGAAATTGCAGATCTGAACCTTCAATTATTTTGAACATTGACATATATTTTTCAAAAACTAAAGTGCAATCTCACCATCTTGCAGTTGTTCGGATAATTGAAGGCACTTTTAGCCATTCCAGCTTCATCTGCATAGCTGGATAAGCAGCAAATTTCCCTGTTGCAATCTGAGTAGCAATCTGGTAGTCCTGGCAATCTTTACCCCATTTCAGAGAGCCCTAGTAGAGGGAAATAAATACATTTTTGCATAAAACATGGTAAGATCATTACGTTTCATTTATATTCAAGCTGATTGATATTTTAAACTTACTGATACTTTTCGGTAATTTATTACTGAAGCATCAGCACAGAGTTTCCATCTGCTTGGTCCTGTGATGCTTGAACCAAACATCTGCATTCTCCACCTCTTGGGTTGTGTATCAGTGTACAGGACAAGCTGCAATCCTGTTGGCTGCTTGTTTCTGTGGATGGCACGAAGAACTGCAGCCAGTATTGGTGGCTTGCTGTCTCCCAAGAATTCAGGCTTCAGTGAGGAAAGATGAAATAGAGACCAAAGACATAAACAATCCATTAGAATTATGATAGTAGAATCAGTGGCATGACTTTTGCAAGTAAGGCTGTGTTGGGAATTTTTTTCTAAAAAATTTCAAGGCAAGTAAAAGAAGTATGGTACTGGATAAAGAACCAATATTACCCAGCTCAGCAGTGCTCTCTTACCAAACTGCAGTTAGACTAATAACATTTTTGATAAAACTAGCTTGACCACCTGTTTAAAACCATGATAATTTGTATTACAGGGGGATTTGTCCAAAGCAGTTAAAGTGTGGTGATTGCAGGAGGAGCAGCACATGGCCCTGTTCAATGCTGGACCCTTGTTCCCATCAGCAGCACCTGCCTGACCAAGTGTCCTACCTGAGCTGTGGGCAGAGTCCCCACCTGGCCAGGGGACAGCTGCAGGCAGAATTTGCTGTGGGGCAGCAGGTCCTCCCTGTGCTACCAGGTCTGAGTGACAGAGACACACAAAAGGATTGGGTGAGACAGAGTTGGAGAGGGCTTAGTGGGAAATGGGGAAAGAACAAGGCTGTGGCTGAGAAAGAGTTCAGGGAAGTAGTAACGTAGGGAAAAGGTGAACAAGAGAGGTGAATTTAAGCTGCATGGAAATGGTGGGGGAGAAGGTCAATCTGGTTGCCTTCTTTCCACAAGCTACTTGCACTAACATCTGGGAGCTGCTGCTGCAGAAGGGATGCCTCAGCAAAGTAAGGGTTATTATTTTGTAGGCATGTAGGTCATTGCCTGAAATGTGCGAAATTTTGCTTTGTTGAAATCTGCTCCAGATTCTCTCAGTTCTAATAGAAGGACCAGGTACCATTAACTATGTACCATGCAGACACTCCTGAATAAACACCTGGATTGCTCTCAGAGTTGAAGCCTTGCTGCAAACTCAAGGTTTTTTCAAAGGCCTGTTGCAGTTCTGCTAACATGAGCAGAAGGACTCTGCAGTGAGGACCTAATGAACAAAAGAGTGGCAGAGTCAACTCCTAAACTTTTACAGAAAGATACACAATGAAAATATCCCTGAAATATCTCTGATCCAGCAGGTTGGCACTTCTAAAGTGTTATGATTTTTACAGTGAATTATTTACTGAGCAAGACAAATTTCAACATATACAGCAATACGTTCCAGTTTCATTTAAAAATGTAGCCTGTATTAAATGAATATTAAATTACATTCAATGACTAACAAAGTGCTCACCTTTATGAAATGAGAAACAGTTCAATTTCTTTCATATACCTTATATGCTAAATCGCCATAATTTTCCTATTCTGTTATAAATATGTAACAACTGGAAATGCAAAATAAATGTTTGGATTTCTTGCAGATTAAGACACTCACCTGAGATATGGCTCTAGAGACATCTTCATCACTAGCTGAGGAAGAGGAAGAGCTGATGCTGATGTTCAGGATTTCTCCTCCTGTGTCCTGCAAAAACAAAGAATCACCTTGAAGCAGGTGCCTACCACTGGAAGTTGTTGCAGAATTAATTAATCATATTTTTACTCTCAGAGAACTAGGATCTGATTGCAGCAAAGACAGCAAGACTAGTTGTACACCCTGCTCCCAGTACATGCAGTAAATGTACCTGTTCATCCACTGGTTTAAACAAGAGCTGGTAAACAGGTGGGTTTGCCTGTGAAAATAGATAGTATGTAAGAAGACCCCAGAGAAAATAAGAAACTAACTTTTGATAAATACATTTAAAAATTCAGTTCTGAGTATGGGGAAAAAAAACCAAGCAAAACAAAATTATTTTTTTAAAGCATTTTACAGTGAAAAATTCTAATCTGAAATGCTTCAGAGAACCAGGGTTCCTCTTTCTTTGGTCCATGCTCAATTAGCACAATTTTCTGATGTACAAAACCAATCATTATAAGAAATACAAAAAGGTCCAGATAGGGTGAATTACCTGTTGGTTGGAATATTCACTGTCCCCACTGCAGTGTCTGTCCCCAGAGTGGTCTTCTTGGCTGCTGCTGCTGCTGCTGCATATTTTGCTGCTAGCAGAGCTCTCACTGCTGCTCCTGCTGCTATGCTTCTTCCCAGATTGCCTTATTTCATCTTTCCTGTGGTGATTTCCAGGCTGTCTGCCATCAGCAGAGGAAGCAGCAGAAGAGGAGGATGAGCTGGAGAGGTGGTGTGTGCTGGGCTCTGCCCACAGGCCTGTGTCTGCAGTCCCATAGTCTCGGTTAATCCGCTTTGTACGGCGCCGTGTTTTATTCGCAGCCTCCAAAAACAGTTGAAAGCATTATGAATTTATAGCTTGTTCTGTAACATTTCCCTGGCTGTCAGACAAGATGTTCACCACAGGCTTTCAAGGAAATAGAATTTCCTGTCCCTACCCACTGTGAAAGCTGTACCAGAACTCACTCAGGCCCATTCCTCCCAGCCCAGTTCTTTGCTTTCCCATGACAGTTTTCCACAATGGAAACCCTTGGCTTCATTATAGGAAATATTTCCCTCTCTGATGCTCAAAGTCTCTTACCGTGAGCACATTTTCAATGCCTAGAATCTTCTTCAGTTTAGCTTGAATGTCCTCGTATGGAGATGTCTCTCCCTCTTCCTTTGACCCTGATCTTGATACCTCAATTATTTTCGAAGCTGCTTTGGATCCTGCTTGAACCTCCAGCTGTATTTTGTCAATTTCAGCATCTGTATGAACTAAAGGCAAAAGCATTCCAGGGTTGTGCTGCTTGAGTATTTTTTTACAGTGATTGACAGAAAAACTTATTATGACTGTACCTGGCTTTAAAATTATTTTGGCTTCAAATTCTCCGTATAATTTGTGCAGATAGGTATTTCTTAAGAAAGCAGAATTATGTGATTTAAGGCTGAGACAAGTAGAACATCCCAAACTTTCAAATTTTTTACAGAACCTGCGTGCGTAAAATCTTCCTGCGCTGCTGTGATGTGCCTCTTCTGAACCTTGCTGGTATCCTTTGGATATCACATTAGGTACGCTGCTTTGCTGCATTAAACAAAAATATGGCAGATAAAGTCATTTTCCATAAAAAAAATAAAATTGTCCCAGGTCTTGAAATAATTCCTCCAGTTAATGAAGAGAATGATGACAGTCCTTCTTAAAGAAGGAAGCAATGCTTGGAATTAGAGATGCAGGCACTGGAAGCAGTGGGGTTTCCTGCAAAATGCTCTGTGGAATAGGACAGGTCTCCTGCCCACCCTTTCTCAGGCAGTGCTTCACAAATCCACTTCCCAACGAGAACCCGCAGGGCTCTTTGGAGGGGCAGTCCCTCTGCACCTATTCAGGCTTCTAGCTCTCCTGCTCAAGCCAGGGTGTCCTTCCCACACAAGCCTCAGAAGCTGAAGAGCTCATGGAAGAATGTGCTTCTGCAATCCACTCAGGATTATCTCAGGATTCAGGAAGAAAAATCTATATCCTGCCAAGAACCATATTTTTCGCATTATTCTGATTCAGAAAAAAATGAGATATTGTACAAAGGATGTGAATTTCTGTAAAGAAATAGGAAGACATGCTGTCAAAGCAGCCCTGCCTGCATACAATGAAGGAAGTGAGTGGACTGTGAAAGATCATGTCATGAACCCACTGGGTTTTAGGCTTGGTTTGGGAAATATCAGACCCCTGTTGAATTTTATCATTCCTGTGTTTGTGATCTGGTTAGCCAGCTCCCTTGTCAGGGGTGCCCAGCCCTTCTGAGGAGCTCTCTGTTCTCTGCCTGTCTGCAGTACGGGTGGCAAGAGGCTTCCTTACCTTCCAGCTACCAGGCTTTGAAGATCCTTCTGTTGACTGCAGTAGCTGGTCAGAGATATTTGGTACTTCTCCTTTGGGGAAAACATGGGATTTCTTTTCAGAATCTACTTCTTCCATGTTCCTTGAAATAGCATAAACTTCACTCCTGTGGAGGTGTTAAATGGCACACAAGTAACACATTCTGATTTCACTCTACCTATCTTTGCTGGTGCAAAAAAGACAGTACTAAGCTTTATGTGGCTGCCAAGGTATGGCAGACCTTAACAAGTAGTTGTATACTTGTGATTTTATAACAGGGAACTCACAATCAGTAACACAGAGCAAGGAAAATGAGAAAAGCTCTTCCATACCTCACAGCTGCGAGCTCAATCTCTTGATGGCAGGGAAGGGTCTCAATCTTCAAATTTTTCTGTTTCATATTTATCCTGGCATCAAATTTCATTGTACTGTTGGCACTGAGCTCTGCATGAAATTCAAAACCACTCTGAAAGTACTGTGTATTAATCCCCATCATTGCAATCATATGAAAATAGGCTCTGAAAGAGTGGAAATAAAGCCAGGCATAATTATATATTAATATGCAAAAATTTAACTTTGAAATGCAAAACTACATTTTCATGCTGTTCTTTTTATTGTAAGACCCACTACTGATGGATGAAGAGATTCCTCACAACAGGATAAGAAAAAAGGTGAAATGCTGCTGGAAAAGGTGAAGTGATTTGTCTGAAAAACAAAGCTAACGTGGAGCTTCTGACTGCAATGTCACTGGTACATTGCTTGAGGACAAGCTAACTCCAGAATCCTGTAGCTTTCAGATTCTGCCTATTTTTTTTAATATTATCACTACTATTGTTACTATCATAATTGTTACCACTATCATTATTAGTGCTATTGTTTTTGCAGATCCAGAAGCATTTCTCTTTCCCTCCTGAAATGCCTTTGGCTTATGCCAGGTGATGATGAGATTCTATGCTGAAATTATAAAAAACTTGATACCTAAGATAACATATTTTCTAACATCTTAGTATCTTTAGTCATTGAACAAGTACAAATGTAAGCATTTTTAGCAATGGCAGAACAGCACAGTATCCTGTGGGATACCATGTACATTGCTAGATTTGCAGGGTTATAAAGCATCAGGAGGTTGCATTGCTTTCTCACAACTTTGCTGCTCTAGACTAGCACATTTGTCCAAAATCTGGGACAAGTAAGAACCCTGTATAGCTACATGCCACCACATATCTATGTCAAATGTAACTATAACTATAAATACTTGTGTATGTATACACTTGTGTGTGTATGTGAAAATATATGTAATTTTTACTTTGGCCTGATGTCAGCATGAATATCCGTCTTGGTTTCCCACAACTGTGATGGTCTAAAATTGTCAGATACTGGTGGTGATACTTTTACATCCACTGAAAAAGAGAGACAGAAATTATATGAACAGAGAGACAATAAATTCTGATGATACAATACTTTCAATAAGCCTAGTAGTTAGTGCAAGGGCAGTGCTTTTACATTGTGAAATACTTTACATGGTTATTTCAAGGTTGCTAATCCAAATCAGTTATACAAATATGTCTCAGGTGAAATATCCCAATTACTTCACAAACCCTTTAGAGGCAGCTGGTCATGAATGTTTTGACATTACTGGGGTGTTTTTCAAGATAATAGAGGGGTTTAATTTCAGCAGAGGGACTGGACCCACAATGGTTGTGGGAGAGCTGCTCAGTTTGGCACCCCAAACTCACCATCAGCCGCAGCCTGGGCCACCGTGGCCCCGCACAGCCCCAGCTCCAGTGGCAGGCCAGCAACGGTGGGGACAATGTGCCTCATCTCACCCACCAGCACTGGCAGGGTCCATCGGCCTGAAATGCCTCTCTGGACCTCTTCCAACACTTTTTTCACCACTGGCTGCCAGTCTGATGATCCAGTTAGACTCTGGAAATAGAGGAGTAGGTTAGGTAAGAGGAGACACAGAAGGGAAATTGCTCAGTATTGCAGACGAGAAAGTCAACAGCCTTGTCAGTACCATCATTATCTGTTGAATGGCATCTTTGTCGATGTCAACAAAGACAATCTCTTGACCCAATACTTTGATGTAAGCAGATACCAGGAGGTCTTCAGGTGGCAGTTCTTTCCATCCCAGAAGCTGTGGTGTTAAGGAGAGATGGGGAGAAAGGGAAGAAAAAGTCACTTAAAATGGAGCAATGTATTAACAAAGAGTAGGTCCCATCTGAAGAATGAGAACTGTGGTTCCTTAGCCAAAAACCCAATAGACGTATTAGAGGTCTGAACCAATGTGGCCTTTCTTATATTGCACAGGTGTTTTCAGAGAGAGTTTCCCCATGTAAGGATGAGGTTAAAGGGCTTGGTAATTTCTGCTGCTGTAAGTAGTAGGTGACACCCAAGGACTGATGAAGGAGAAACCTTATTCAATTATCATTTTAAAAGAGAAGAACAACCACTTAGTGTTGTTCTAACATACACTTTAAAACATTTTGGCTCCCAGCAGCATCCTCATCTTTTGTACTATACATTGAGAGTTGACACATGTTGAGTGAAAAGGTGGCATCTGTTGAGAGAGTAAGTACAATGTAAGTACAGCTTTCCATGACTAAACGGGATGACAGACTCCTTTCTTCGAGAAACATCAAAGGGATGGCTCAGTGGGTGGGTGATGCAACCCTGGTGCTGTCAGGAGCTGTCTGTTGCAGACAGGTCAGAAGGGTGCCCAGACATACCGATTTACCCAGCTCCTTCAGGGTCTTGTACGTGTCATACTCAGCAAAGGGAACGTTCTGCTTCCTGATAAGCTTGGTTAGGCTTTGTGACCGGAAAGCCACCTGGAGGAAAGAGTCAGGTATCACAGCCCAAGTACAAGAGAGCTCAGGAGAACTCTCGTGCCTGGTATTAATTCACTGAGGCCACACGAAATACTTGTTCCATGGAGCCATTGCATTATAAGGACATGTCTACCTGGTGGATGACTGCAAGCTATGGCTGCAGATGCTGAGGACAGGTTGAGCCAGTCAGCTTTAAATTAGTCAGCAGGGATAATTTTAGGGTAGTGCAGAACTCAGCCCAGGCTGCAAAGCTTGCCCAAGAAGCTGTGTAAATTCCTGCATGCTGTTACATGGAGCTTTGTGCTGCCCTGGCTTTACTGCTGGCTGAAATTTAATTTCCCTGTACTTATGCAAAATACCCTGGGTCCCACGTGACTTTAGGTGGGCAGATGGATGTTCTGCTGTGTAAGGTTTCCTCTGCTCCTAGACTTACATGCCTATGCTGAATGTGTTCATTGATGAATGTATGTGTCAAGAAGCCCAAATAAAAGAAGAAGCCTAAGTAAAATCATTATCTAAATTTTCCCTTCCACATCCACCCTCACAGCCAGAAATGGAGTTAAACACTACATCACAGTCCAAGAGCTGGCTGCCTTAATGCAATACTTACTTCGATAATATCCGTTGCAGTGTCTGCATAATATCCTCTTACTTTTGTGATTATATCAGATGGAAACATGGTGCTGGGACTGTTCATTAGATAGACCCTCCAAATGGCACCAGCCTGATACTGAGCTGTCGCAGGAATAAAAAGCAGCAGAAATTAGGGTCTCCAGGGTGTCTGGTGCACATAAGCCACCACAGGTACGTGCTGTAGTAGTTCACAAGGGGTTCTGTCAGGATTCACTCCCACAGGTCCTCAAGTTTGCAACCTCAAGAGGAGGACTTCATTCTAAGGCAGAGTCAACACAACCCCAGGGACTGAAGGAGGGCTAAATCCATGTGCAAGCAGCACTTTCCCCAGCAGATACCAGAGATTTGTGGTATAGTCTCAGGCAATTTTGCATATTTAGAGGTTCTTCTGCTTTTTCTATTTCAAGACTGCACTAAACTCACCGTTCATGATTGGGTTTTGGGTGAAAATCACAGAACACAACAGAGGCATTTGGCTACCTAAGCTGAGGAAGTGCACAGGGCAGCTGGTACTCACAGGAATAGTCGCTGATCTGAATGACCTTGCTGTAGCGATAGCTCAGCCTGTCAAGTCTGGGGCCCAGGAGTTTAATGGCAATGTTGCAAGCAGCAGATCTGAGTAATAGAATTAAAACCATATGAAGAGAGTTGACTGTGACCAAATTCTTAGAAAACCGCAAAAAAAAATCTCAATTTTCTACTAAAAATGTACTTCTTCCTCTACTTACAGTTTATAGAGCTGTGGGATCCTGCCAGCTGCCAAAGTCTTCATGTGTGAATATGCAAAACTGGCTACTTGCAGGCTGGGCTCTGTCAGCAGCGAGCTGGCCAGAGCTGTTACTGTTGGAAGAGCAGGCTTTGTTTCGAAGAGAACAACGCAAGCAACCATTCGGACATTTGGAGCAAGCGTGGTGTCCATAAAGACCTGGAGGGTGATCTCCCTTACCTACAGGAGGAAGACAGAACCTCTGAGTAGCCCATAACTTGCCAGTGAGCAGTGTTTCCAGAACAGTACATACGTACTCTGCAGTGGATGGAGGACAGAACCCTAAACAAGAGATGTGGGCACAGGACCTGTCACTGAAAATGAAGATATTGCTGGGTGCACAGTGAACAGGGCTGGGAGAAACAAACTGAGTATTACAGTGACTGAAGCAAACTCTTTCCCAGGATATTAGCAAGGATGGGATGATGTCAGGAGTTTGCAGAGTGAGCAAGAGGAAGGCCAGTAACTGAGAAGTCTGTCCAGAGCTGCTAACCTTACCTGATGGTTTTATTATTCCTGAATCACTAAGCAAACCCAACCCACACCCTTTAAGACATTTGTTTAAATAATAATTTCAGTTACTTTTTCAGGGTCTTTTCTTGCAATTTTCCTTAAGGCCAGCACAGCATCAGCATGAATTCTGTTTGGTAATGAAGCTGCAGCTGAGGAAAATGTTGGCAAAAACTTCAGGATGCGTTTCATACTGGCTGGGTCTCCAGCATTGCCTATGGCTTTCAGGGCCAAGGACATGTCTTTGGCATCACCTCTACTGGTGGCTTCAGTAGCAAGGTCGTGGAGTGGCTGAAAATGGAGCAGACACTGTTAATCTTACCAGGTAATGATCTTGTAATAACACATAAAAAATGTGCATTACCATAGCAAGCAAAACAATTACTGCTGCAAATCCCAGAACTGAGCTGTTCAGACTTTTCTCCCAGGAAAAATCTCACCATCATTATCAGGATACTAAATACAGACCATACAAATAAACTTGTTTTTCTCCTTGCACTGTGTTGTAATTGATTTTCAGTTGTGCTGAGCCTGAGTGTAGGAGACAATCTCAGGTGGGTGTCTGCACCAGACTCTGTTGCAAGTTCAAAGGCAGTGCTGAGCTGATGCCAAGTTCAGTCGTTCCCAGGGCAACCTCTGCCAAATTGCACTTGCATATTTTTCACTTCCTACAGCAATTTCAAGTTTACTTCAACAGTTTTGCTGTTCTGAGAGGCAGAATTACCATTCTGATGGCCTGGCTTTATTTTCACTTCTTTTTGGAAGATTTAAAGGTATGTCAAACACCAGCAAGACCTTCTCAGTGCTATGGTCCTGCTGAGCAAGGAGCTGGAGCTGCACAGTCCAAGGACAATGTCCTGAATATTTCTGACAGTGAAATGCAATTGTGTAGCAGGGCTTCCTTGGAAGCCCTAACCTATGACATCCTTAGAGCTTTGCTTGTATTCACACTTTACTGCCTTTTTAACACATCTCTTAAGTACACGCTACCTAATGTAAAAGTAGAATCATAATTATTTTGCTTTACAAATTAAAGGACACACAGCTTAACTCAGTTTCAGACTGGTTACCGGATCCATTGTCCCCATGGGGTTCTAGTACTACATTTGAAATTCTGAACTGTTACAACCTGATCTTTCAAAGGTGTCAGCTCAGTGTTTCATTCTGTCTTTGCATTGCAGAGTGAGGCATGCAAATAGTGAGTTACCTAACTGCCAGTATTGTGCGAGTTAAATTAAAGGCACTTTTAAAATTTTTTCCCCTTTTATGAATAAAAAAATGAGAGTCACATACCTGAAGAAGTTCATTTGGACACAGTAAAGCCTGAGCACAGTATTTATTCACCATGCTACCATATCCTAGGTAAACAATTATCCTATGCATCAGTACTTTCTGGATTTGGGGACAGGTCAGAAAAGTCTGCAGAAGGAAGAAGTATAATTTTTTACTTTTCTGGTAATTAGACCTGTATTTCTCAATAAAGGCATTTGAGAAATAGATAAAATTTATTTCTGCTGTTTCTAAATAATTTCAGGAATTAAATCAAATGCTAGACATTTAGCTACAAGAAAATTAAGTAGATTTCCTCCAGTTATGCTGTATGCTCTTTACATACTGATTATATATTATTTTCTTGAGTTTGTCTCTTTTCTTTTTAACTTCTGATTTGGCAAAAAGAATCAACAGCAGTTTTCTTATAGTTTGTGTGGTTTAATATAAAATATAATTGCAAACTTTTGGCAACAAGTTTTTGAAAACATTTTCTGAACCATTTCCCATCTTTGTTAATACCCTGAATTTTACAAATACAGATGGAAATATATTGTATCTTTTGCTTATAATCCTATGAATTCACCGTTAAGAAGGGGTGAGGGGGAAAGCAGAAGGAAGAATGATCTGTACTCACTGAGGCAATTTCCAGGGTTTGTTTGTTTGGTGTAACAAAATGGAAGGCAAGAGGGAGAGTCACTGCTGCTTCCCAGATGTTCAGCTTCCCGTCGTGGATTTTTTGCTTCAGGAATCTGAATGTGTCAGTAGTTCCAGCAGCCCAGATGGCGCTCAGGAACCAGGGCCTGCCAGGAAAAGGAGGACACATCACCCTCATTGCCCGGTGTGCCTCTGATCAGAGACCCTGGCTGAAGGCCATAGTTACCTGTAGGGGAGTTCATTGACAAACTGCAGCCACAAAGACTCGATTTGATCGAGGGTTGCTACACGAAAAAGCTGGACCATTTGTAAGAACTTGGCTGAAGCTTCTTTAGTGTCTCCTTTCTCGTTATTCTGAACTAATTGCCGCAGCGTCTCTGTTAACTGGGGGAAAAACAGACAGCTGGAAGGATCCATGCCTGAAGTAATTATGTGATGATCTGTTAACCTTATAGATAGTGAAAGTATGTGAAAATAAGCCTCTAATACCTGTAAATCTGGGTTTTTAATCCTGATTAGAGGAATTGGCATCTGGAGTAGCTCTCCTGAGAAATGATAACGAAGACTCCCCTGTTTTTGCAGCTGAGATGTTGGTGCACTGATAGGAGGCCTTTTAGTGCCAACCAAAGACAGCTCTTGCCTTCAAGGGAAAGAGAGAAATGCACCAGTAGACAGTTAGCACACTGTGCACGGAGGACTTGTGCAGCATTGGAACAGACTGAAGGGTACTCAGCCGGACTGCAAATGGAGCGTGCATTTATTGCTCAGGATTATCTGGAAAAGTCACACCACTGCAAAAGCCTTTGTGAGAGCTTGCTAAAGTCTCTGAGAGGTTGAACACATGTTTTGGGTGGCCTAATCAGTAGGGCACAGGCCACCTGAAACACCCTGGGTTGGGCATACCAAGGGCTGTACAGTGTTTTGTCCCTTGGCAGCCACAAGCCAGATGCTTCATGTTATGTCACAAATCAACAGTAAATATATAAACAGTTTTAGGCATGTCCTCCTGGCTGTGATAGTGTAAGGACATGCACAGTGCCTACCTTGCCTCCACAACTGCTGCCCCGTTGGGCTCATTGAAAGGAGAGATCTGGTACACCTGGTCTGACACGGCAGATGTCAACGATACCCCGCTGTTGTCATACTTCATCTTGTAAGTGAATGTCACTGTGCCCTTAATGCTTCTGGCTTTCTACAAGTGCAAAGAGACCCACTCAGAAACAGGAATGGGCTGGCCATCCCAGAGAAGCCAAACCCCCCAGGAGCATCAGTGTGATGTGGGTGCTGAGCAGTGGCTCAGGCCACAGCAGGACAGCAGTGGCTCTGTGCTGCTCATACCAGGGGACAGGTAGGGCAGGGTCGGATGTAAGCCATTCCCAGGTTTTTCACTGCTTTATCCTGGCAGTTTGTCAGGTCCTTGCTTTTGGAAATGGTGGCACGGTTGTTCTTGCTATCGTCCTGGATAACGTATCTGGTATGGCAGATGCCTTCAATCCCAGCCTGCAAGTGTTGGTTAAACACAGTGAAAGTCCCATTTGAAACAGCAATAAAAAGGCAAAAGAAAACAGTCTGGGAAGTATAACTTACTCTTTAATGCTAAAGTGATAATAAAAGTAAAATCAGAATGGAAAAACAAACCTCCTGTAGCTCATACACATTTTGTGACTTTTTGATGGTTATCTGCAGCATGTTCAGAACCCCTCTCACTAGGTTAGTGCACAGAATGGGACAGTCCTCAGGGACAAAAATACTTCCAACCCTTCCTTCAGTGTATTCAAACTTAAAGGTCTGGCTGAGACATGCAGCAATTGTTTCTGAGAGCTTCGAGGATGGAATGAAGGTGTCAGTGGGCCAGAAGCCATTGTGTTCTTCCAGCTTTGGCGATCGAATCTGTGAACAAAAACAGGAGAACAATCATACTGTTCACCATCAGTTGGAAATAGTGCTACAATGCAGAAACTGGACACTTCTTATCCATGGCAAGCCAAAAGTCACTTGTCCAACATTGCAGGAAACAGTTTCCAGGTCAGACTCCTGTGCTGAGCCTAGGAAGCATCCTTGAAAATGCAAACTTTCATCAAGGATTTCTGTCAGAAAAAAAAGATTATGTGAGCAGAATTCGGAAGTTCAGCAAGTCTGATGAAGCTTGTAGGGTGAGTGAAATACCAGCTACCAACAATCTGTACAGACAGGATACTCACTCCTTTCCCACAGATGACAAGTGAGATCTCCCTTCAGTCTGCAAGGCAGCCAAGCCATTATTGCCCAAGCTGCCTGCCTGAACACACAGGGACTATTCTGACTGCTGCTCCAGGTCCAGCACATCCCCAAGCACCAAAGCCATGGCACAACTGATGGGGAAGCAGTGGTGATCACAGGAGCTCACACCTTTGGAAGTGGCTGACATCCCTCCGAGCTCCTCCGGCTGTAAATCTTGTGCACAAGTCCTTGACTGCTACCTAGTGGGAAGTGTGTGCCTGCATGCACAGACCTACCTAGTCCTATACTTACACACCTCCCACCCTTGTGCATAAAAGTAAATGTTCCTGCATAGAGGGAAAAGGTGTGGGCTCAGTGCTCTGTTTTATTTTTGGCATTTTTAATCAATGCTGCAAGAGTGGCTTGTCTCTTGTCACATTTTCTCAAATTAAATCCTACTCAAGACTGTTGTCTGCAACTGCTAACATTGTAGCAACTTCAGTGAGGTTACACAGAGCCTGCAATTGCAGCAGTGCATAAAGTTTGACAATAGGTGTTCTTCACACTGTTTCACTAATATATGTGCAGGATTACGGGCTGAGAAAACTCCTAGGGTGGGTGCTAAGGGCAACTCTTACAGCTTTTTCCCTGTGTACTGTCTTCTCAATCCCTAGTCTGTGATCTTTTGTGCCATGACAGTATTCTAAGTTGTTTGGTTTTATCTTTTTGCTGAGTAACAATGCTTCCAGATCTGATATCATTATGATAAACACAGGCATTACCATTAGAATTCTTCACATTTGAATTAATGCCTATGTGAAGAATATCAAAACGAGGATAATGGAGACAGTTGAGTCTTTCTCATGTGATACCTGAATTTCAGTGCTGAGCTTTTTTTAAAGCTATGGACCAGGTTAAAAAACACTGGTATGTCATTCTAGAATGATCATGTTCATACTCAAGCTTAGCGTTACCTTAGTGAAACTATGTTAAGGACATTTATTTAAAGCAGCTGCCAGCCATATTTTTGTATGGAGGTGAACCTGAGGTAGCTTTAGTCAAGAGGGCTTAGATTCTGAGGGCAGCAGAGCTGGAACAGCTCCAGCTCCTTTCTGCAGAGGAGCAGGCTGTGAGTAAGCCTGTGGTGCTCTCTGTAGGTCTCTGCCATTCTGGATGCAGCTGCAGACCCTTCAGCACTGCCCTCGGTTCTCCCCATCGTGCCCTGGGTGTACAGGGTGCAGAGCTCAGTGCCCATGCCCACTGCCTTCACTGGGGAATCATCACTGCCTGAGGAAAACCACTTGGACTGACACTGGGCATAGCTTTTGTGTGAGCTCTACATCTTTTTGTCACTTATTTTGCCAGCCTGAAGGTATGAATGAAGTATTTTTAACTGCATGATATTGGTGGGTGGGTGGGTGGGTTCCCATGGCCATGGTGATTTACCTGCAGAAGGTGGTCACTGTGAGACACACGGCTGATCTCCACCTTGCTGGTCAGCCTCACCCCTGCCGTGGCCAGGCTTCTGTCAGTGAGCTCATGCAAAATGATGGTCTCATAGCTATACAGGTAGGTCTTGCCCATATGAAAAACAGGCTCTGTTAGGAAAAAAAATATAACAGAAACACCTCCTTGGCTATGACTCTTGTGATGTTACTTGAACCAGCGCAGCAAAGAAAGGTGATACTGCCACTGTCAAAAAACAGCAGTGGGCAAGGCAAGGCCGTAAGGGAAGGCAGCAAGGGAAGGGAACTGCTGGCTGGCAGGGGAGCTACTTACCAAGGTCCTGTTTCTGGCCCTCTGTGAGGAAGGAAAGAGAAGTGTTCATGAAAAAAACCCATTTTTGTAGATCCTTTCATGTATTATTCATGAAGTCAGCATGCTAATGTTTGGCAAACCACCAGTAATGGGGCTCACCCCACACCCCTAGGAGACCAAGCCCATGCCAGCCCTGCTCACTAGCTGCTGCTTGCTTGGCTTTTCTCCTGCTGCTGAGCTTAGCACAGAATTCTAAGTGTTTACAGCTGAAGCTATTAAAGGGCTTCAGCAAATGAAGCTGTAAATATCCCTGAAAAGCCCCAAGGAGATGCAATTTGCTCAGGATCACAGTGTCTGTCACAGCTCGGCAGTGACGGTAAAGCTTCCACTTACCCACAAGGGCGAGCACCAGGGCCAGGATGAGTCCCTTCATGCTGAAAGTGACTGAAGTCCACAGGAGGAAATCTGTGGCTTTTATAGAAGAATTATTAACAGGAGCAGTGAATTTTGTTGAGTTATCAACTTCTTATCAACCACCCAACAAACCCTTTGAGGGAGAGGGGGTTGGGGGCAGGGCGATGGATATTTTTGCTGAACCAAAACCATCACAAGTTCTGTTGTTCTCACTTCACCAACTGAATGCCTTGAAAGTATCTTTAGAAACAACTACTTAAAAGTATTAGAACATAGTTAAAGCCAAAATTTATTATCATGTAAGTAAAACTACTAATTATCCTTACTCTCTGAGAGCACCCGGTGGTATTGCAGTCTGTGCTGACTTTGTCTAGGTTATCCTGACCTGACCATAAGACACACAGCTTATCTAACTGATAGTGCCCCAGCAGGATTGTGCAAAACCCTGGGCAGCCCTCCTGTGACACCGTGCCCACCCCTGCCCTGCTGTGAGTGGGACAGGCTGCCAGCACAGTGCTGCTCTCTGGGGACAGGGACTTCACCCAGTAACACAAACCTCCTGTCATTGTCACAGGCTGTGGCTAAACGCCGCTGACGTCCATGCTTCCCTCACCTGCCTTCTCTTCCAGGGCTGATGTGCCAACCCCTAAACTGGTGTGTTAAGCCACCGAAGGCTGTTGGTGGGGGGTGCCTGGCAAGGGGGAAGGGGTGAGGCTGACAGGTGTTACAGACACAAAACTCTTGGTTTAACAAAGGTGGACAACCTGCAAGTCACCCAAACTCTTCACATCGCACAACAGGTGACACCGTCACTCCATGGTGGAGCCCCCTTCTCTCACCAGCAGGCATTTTCCCTGTCCCTTTAGAGGCAACACCACAGATCTCTCAGGCTGCTCTTGGCTTTGTTCCCGAGTTCACCTGTTCCCTCCAGTCAGGTCACAGAGCTGCTCCATTAGGAATTGACACAAGCAGGGCTAAGGCAGCCCCAGGACTGGAGGGTTCACATTGGTATTGCATGGCCACTGTTTGCCTACCAACCTTCTACTCTGTGGCTCAGGAACCACAGCTGCTGCTGCCCAGCTCACTGTGGAATGAGACTGGATTCATTTTCTCATCAACAGAGCAGTGGCTCCTATCCAAGACAGCTTAGTTTTTGTAATACTGTTTAGCTGATGGGTTCTTATAATTAGCAGTTGGGATATAATTTATAATGTCTGACAAACAGTGGATTTTGTTCTTAGATCAAAGATTGCATCTGTAGGGCAAAAAAAGAAAAAATTAAGCATGACAAATCCTTTGCCATGTTTTTATTGGCTCTGTATTCAAGTCCTGATTTTTTTAACCCCTTCCCTTGTAAAACTGGTAGCACATGATAGAAAGTCAAGCTATTCACTAGAGAGTTCTGTCATGTCTTTGGAGATCTCATAAATGTGTTTAAAGAATTTGATTATACAGCTACTGGCCACTGGTACTCAAGGCTCAAAAGCTATTATGGCATAATTATATGCAGCTGCCCAGGTCTGGGGTTTTTTAAAAAGCAAAAATCTTTCAGGCAGAAAGGACTTGAGGTCAGTGGCAGTACAAGCAGAAAGCTGCTGTGATGACAATATTAAATGCAGCAATGCTTGTATTCTCAAAATTATAACACTATATCACTGAAACGTCACACTTCAACAATGACTCCTCAAAATAAAGGTCAAACAACATTCCTCAAAATAAGTGTCCTCACTAAGAGCTGTACAGGCTACACCCAGCTGCAAGGGCAGGGTCTCCCTAAAACCAGTAGCACTGCAGCCTGGAGCTGCAGAATCTTGTCCCCATTGCACCCCATCCCTCCCTTTGGGCAGCAGATGCTGCATCCCTGGTCACCCCAGCCATGCTGCTGCCATGGGGGCATCTGTTCTTCTGTTTCAAGGGTCACCTCAACCTCCTGGCAAGGGTTTTGTCTCTTTATAAAACTGAAACCTCTCCTTTTCTAGGTCACTTCTTCAGTACCTCAAGAAAAATTTCAACTCCCAGCCTTCGCCCCCATATGCTCACAGCCCTTGTACACTGGTATTACTCAGAAAGACATAACCTGAATTTAAAAGAGGGGGAAAAAAAACCCCCAAACTAAGAACATTTTGAAGGTGGTAACAGTTTTGCTGAGCTGAAGATCTGCCCTGGACAGCATTTGAGCTGTGCTCAGGTCCCCCTACTATGGCAGTGGGGAAGAGGAGCAGAGGTTGACTGAGGGCTCTCCACAGGCCTTCATGAGGTGGATACCTACAGCCCACATAGCCTGCAGTCCCTCAGGTGCTCTGGCTGCCTTGGTGGCTGGGTGATGCTCACCCAGGGTCTCCTGCCAGGGGGTACTGCTGGGGCTCATCACACCTGAATGCTGAGGCTTGTAGAAAACAATCTCCCCAAAACTGTGCTCCAGCCTTGGCACATTGGGAAAAGAAGAGCCCCATGGGCTGCCCCAGCTGGAGCTGGAAGTTTGTGCCAGCATTGCCCACAGGGGCCACATAAAGCCCTGGATTCTGCTGGATTCAGCCTGAGGTTACCTGGAAAGTCTGTACTTTCCACCCCTGCTCCATGTGAGTTCCAGGCAAGCAGCAAACCCACCAGCTCACGGCTTTACTGCTGCTGCCAGCTCCCCATCATTCTGCAGTGCAGGTTACCATGGCAGCATTTAAACTGCATAGAACAGTATATTTAGACCTTTCAAACATATTTCTTTTGGTACTAAGGACTTTACCTTTCTGAACTATAGAACAGTTATCCAAACAAGAAAACTCAGGTACATGCATCCATTGAAGGTACAAAAGCTGCTGGGGACAGCAAAACAACACATTTTTTACAGAATGTTCTCAAGTGTTTTCAAAATCCCATTCACCCAGTGTGCATACTCAGCCTGCAAACAGCCTTAAGGCAAGCAGAAAACACCTTCCAGGTCTGCTGGAATCCTTAGGGCTCTAGTGCTCAGGGCAGATGAGCTCACCCCTGACCATGGCCACACAGATCCAGGGCAGGAGGCAGAGACCACCTGTTGGTTGTTGCAGTGAGGACTCTTGCTGGGCACAGAGGCTGGGGCATCTCACCCAAAGTGCAGAGGTCTGGCTCAACTTCAGAGCCTTTGGCAGGTGGTGTGCTTGAGTAACCCTGCCCTGCCCTGCTCAAAGACACCAATTTACTGTAGCTTCTGCATGTGGTGCACCAGAAATTCAATGTGTTCTTGGCTCCCTCAGAGCAGCCTTGCCCAGGGACATGAGATTCAGGCTTATTCCCTGAGCCTGCTGCTCCCTAGAGCAGCACTGGCCCATCACAGAGCTCTGGCCAAGCACCAAGCATGGCTGCATGGCTGCTGCAGAGGGTGCAGCATCACACCAAGGTGATCAGTTCCTGCTGCAGGTGCACAGGATCCCAGCACCAGGGAAGGAAGCACTGGGGGAACAAGGAGTAGTAGTACCACAGCCACCCAACCCAACTCCCAGTGTAACCCTGGTGCACAGAAGATGGCCACAAACTCAAGAAGTCTATGAAATGGGGGATAAGAGAACCTATGCAGACCTCATCCTTCCACCACCAGTGAAATAAGGCAGCCTTCACAATTTTTTCCATGCATGGGTTTATTATGAAATCAGATATTTGTGGGCAATCATAACAGTTTCTACAATAATTAAGTTTAATACTTTAAATTACTTGGGAAGATTCCACACATCCTTGAGTACTTAATTTAGTATCTCTGTTATTCCTTAAGACAAGGTTTTTTACACCACACAATAAAAACATTAAAGTATTTCTGTTTTCTCCTATGCTGCAAATGTACAGCTTCATGGGCTGCAGTCCTCAGCCTCACAAGAACATGCTGTGTGTGCATCAACAGTGTCCTGCATATCCTCTGACTTCTGGTCAAACTTCGTCTGCTTGTCTGTCAGGCTGGTAGCTGAATCTGATGGGAAACAAGAAATGAAAATTAAACAGCTTACTTCACAAGTAGTTCTGCAAGGCACAGCATTTACCATGCACTAGTCATTAATTACAGCAGGCTTGGCTGTTCCTGATGGATTTACATATTTATATTTGTCTAAGTCACAGAGATGTTCCAGGAAACCCACTTCATTAATAACCCTGTTCTATCTTAAAAGCTACTACTTCCATGAAGAATTTTATTAATTAAACATTTAGGAAAGAGCAGTATGATCTTTAAGAAAAAAACCTTGAAAAGCAGATACAATTCTATGTTCTTTATAATCTACATCTACTTTATCTAATGTCTTATAATCTACAGTACATGTATAGAAAATAAATCTTCCTACATCACTCTGTGCAAGAATCCTGTACATACCTGCCCTTGTAGTACCTAAATCAGCCCAGTGAAGTAGGACCACATCCAAAGGCAGCAATATATAAAAAATACAAGGTAAGGATCCCTGTTTTGGGGTGCTGCACTTGGTCATATATGGCTCAGTCTCCACAGGCTGCAGTACACAGCTTTTCAGCTGAATCACAATGTTGAGTGTGCTGTTGCCTGCCATTACCCTGTTAGCCCTAAGCACCATGAAGGAGAATTCAGTTAAGATTTTAAATTCCAGTACAATGGAAACAAGTAAATGTACAATAGAAAATCAGCTCCCTCACTGAAGGAATGTTTGCCTATTAATAAAACAGAGAAAGGGCATCAGTTGATAGGGCAGTAAGTCCATGCCTACCTATGGCTATGCTACATTATTCATATTTTTCAAGCGGAATAACGGAGCCGAGTCACAATCTATTTACACTTTTGCTCAGCTCCTTTTCAGTAGGATTTCTGTAGACTCACCAGCAGGGAGACAGTGGAAGCCCACAGTGACAGGAGCAGTCCTGGTGGCAGAGCAGCCCTTGTTGCAGCGCAGCACGGGCTCTGTGGAATAGCACTTGGACTCGACGCCGGCCAGCTGGACCGACTTCTCCAGCTTCACAAAGGAGCGCCGCAGCTTGCAGCCTGCAACACCCAGGGGACACCTCACACCGTGTGCTCACCTCCTAAAGCTCCAGACCTCCCCACAACGGCCCAGCTGCCAACATTGCCAATTTGCAAACAACTTCCCACCGTGAAAACTGTGTTTTGATCATAAATGAAGCAGCTTCACTGACTGATAAACCTTTCAAGTCAGCTTGTTAGGTATGGAGCCCTGGAAAGCTCATTTCAAATGCAACTGTCTACTTCTAGATCAGGATATAGAAACACAGTACTTTCTAATAAGCATTTTTCAAGGTAAAATGGCTTACTGAATAGCTGTCAAACCACATTTTAAAATGTTGAATATTCAGCAGTGGATCTAAAGGGGAGATTTCTGACCAAATAAAATGAATCACTAAAGAACTGCATTATAACCAATGTCATTCAAAAGCAGAACTGGTGCAGAGAAAGAGCAACAGTCATTGCTGCCAACAAGTAATATTGATCTCATTTTGGATTCCCAGGACAGTTACAAGTGAGAAGCTAAAAAGACCACAATTTATTCCTAGCTATAAATTTTATGTCTTCAAATTTCAGCAGCTTCCACTGTATGTTAAATGGAAACAGAATGTAGCCACCACCAGCCACAGGAATGTTATTGTGGATGTGCAGGTGAATTCTATATCCATCTAAAGCAAGTTTGCCCAGAATTTGTGGCAAAAACATGGAAGAATAGCAGCTAATGCTGAGATAGACATGTACAAGCCATCTCCAGGGACTGAGGACGTCCTTCCCACAGGGCAAGTCTCTACAGATGCAACGTGCCTGCTCTCCTCAAGCACTGTGGTGTGATGTTGCATCATAACCTCAGCTGAGAGCACCAGCACACCATAAGATCCTAATCTACTGAAAGATTTAAAATGCAGCTTTTTTATTTCAACCATGTAATTAAGTTCCTGGAACTGCTCATGTACTTCAATGTTTTGTTTGACAGGTTGCACTGGTTCAGATAACCAGGTGGTCAGCCATGGTAATAACTACTAATCCCCATCTGATTTTTTGATGGGCCAATCGCTGAAAACTGATGTCTGGAAAATGCTGTTGTGCTTAAATCAAAGTATTCTGTGTGAATTTTATCCTCTTTCTGATCCTCTTCTAAAATATTTCAAAACTGAAACAAAGATTTTGGTTCATCTTATTTTTTGAACTTCAGCTAAGTTGTATGTTTTGGCTTGTTTGATCTGTGATATCTTATTTCTTTCTCAACCTGTTTGTAATTTTAAAACTTAATATATTACTTAATAATGAATCTTCTAATGTGCTTTTTACTTCCAAAATAGATAGAGATTTAAAATTTTCTGAACAGATTCTACATTTTCTAATAAATTTAATATAATATTACTGCAGTTGTTCAGAGTTTGCATACCTCCTCTACAAGGCTTTTCTTCCAAAATCCAAGAATGCCCAAAGCTCACTGCATCTTTAGCTACATATCCGTTGGGCATCCGATATTCCTGTTCACATTCTGCATCATATTTTCCACACAGTCCACACATTTTTCCTGCCATCCATAAAGCAACTTGGATCTTGAAGGAAAAAGAAGCAAGAAGTATTTCAGGTTAAAAAAAAAAAGACACCTGTGGAGGATATTTTTGCTATGCAAGGTCCCAGTGTTAGTTAATGCACGAACATTTAAAATCTCTTTGATAAGAATTCAAAAGGGTCTGAGAGTCAGGTGCCAAACTCCTGTGGGGCTGCAGAATCTATAACTGCTACAATCTTTATAACATACTGTGCCAGTCTAGGATGTTAAGTCATTCATGCTCTAGACTATTAATATGCTGAAGCTTTTTTCTGGTGGTTGTTTTGATACTACAAGAGAAAGACATGGAACAGTTTACCAACCTCTTACGTACCAGCTTCATATTAATTTTAGTGCAGACTTTAAACCACTCATTTATGTAAAAAGAATGGCTGCGTTTTTGCTGTTTTGAAGAATTATACAGCTGTAAGAACAGTGCTCAGGAGCTGAAAACTCATTTTTCTTGCAAAGGCACTGCTGACTCAGCGTGTGTACACTCACAGACCCAAACACACATCTGTACTGCAGGAACAGAGTACTTTTGTTGATCAAAGGTTCTCATTTCTCACACCCAGAAATAAAGTGCAGGACTGTGCAATGCTGTAGCATCATCTTCCTTTTTGGGTTTTTTGTGCCCTGCACACACTTGCCTTTGTCACTGTACACCCTTGCCCTCATACATACAGATGGAAATTTTTTAACACCCAATCTGATGAAGAAGAAGAATGATACCCTGAATGTGTATCCATCAAAGAACAGTTTATCAATGCCATAGACTGGGGCATGAAGTACAAGCCCTTGATTTTCACTGTGGATCCACAGAGAAGCACCTAAAAGAAAAAAAACAAACCAAAACAAAACCAGACCAAACCTAACTTCTTTAAGAGGGGAAAAAAGCCACTGTCATGCTCCTAAAATGTTCTTTTCTTCAAACTTCCTCAGTTACCCTTTGTAAGAAACAAAATACAGAACAAAGCAATGTAGAAATGTGCACACATAGAAAATGGGTGTTTGCAAAAGGTTGAAAGACAATGATCACAGACTTGTTAATTTTTCTTTGGGTTAATAACATAACCACATTTATGTCTAGAAATTATTACTGAGCTGTCTACAGTATCTCTGTAGTTGTGCAGATCAGCAAGACTCTGAGTACACTGTATTGGAATATGGAAGTATGAGGAACACCATGACTGTCACTGGGGCCATTTCTAGCACAGTTATCACTTCCCAAGTACATATCAAAAAGGACAGAGCTCAGCACTGGTACATGCTAACCCAATTTCAGCAAGATTTAGCCCAACTCATATATTGCAGCTCTTCACTCAGAATATCCATACTGTATATAGTCCCTGACTACACAGCACAGGATGAAACAAGGTCTTCCTGTACCTTTCACAGAAACAAATATTCCTGTTTTGGGAGAATCAAGAAGGCTGTTTCACCAGTTCTCCATACCTATCCCTGGCAGAATACAAGCCAAATTTTTACCTACAAATCAAATCAGGACAAACATCAATATACAAGTCATGTGTAGTGGATTTTCGAAAAGCTCTACTTTAGAATTTTTTAATCAAGCAAAATTTGATGCCATAGCCAAAACACTTCTCAAATTTGGAACTACAGTAGTACCTCCGATGATGTACAAAAAGGAGGGATCTTCATGTTAATTATATCTTGCTTATTTAGGCATGATATAATTAATTCAAGAGCTTCATACTCGAAATCAATCTTTCTAAATGTCCCTGTGCAAGTGAGTAAAATACACATTCTTAAATATTACCTTAAAACCAAAGAAGCACTTATTGAATACAAACTGATCAAATCTCCTTCACGGATTCCTTCTTTCTCCTAAAACTTATGTGAATATTAAACAACATGTGCAGCATCACTTACCAGCAGATGTGAATGAAACATTTGTTGGGCTCTCAGCCCCATCCACCAGCAGCTTCACCCGTCCGTTCGCAGGGCGCATGTCGACTTCACTGTCAAGGACAAGAGAGTTCACACCCTGCCTGTGCCACATTCACACACTGACAGTGACAGAGGCATTTTCCTGCTCACTAAATATCACTGGTCAGAGCACAAGCTCATTTCAAATGCTTAAATGCCAAAATGCATGACAGGGGTATTCTTGTCATCCAGGGTGCAGGATAAGAGCATCAGCATCACATTCAATATGCATGAAATACAAATAAGGGAAGTGCTGAGACCCCACGGGCTGCTAACCATGGCAGGAAAGTTCAGATTGGAGTTCCTGTCCTGCTAAGTGTGGACAGTGAGGTCCCTCAGGCTCCCAGCATCTGGCAGAAGTTACTTACTGATTGCCAAGCTTGATGTTGATTGCTTTCAGGTTCACAGCTTCTTCGGCATTCTTCATCATCACCAGGAACTTAAGGTCAGAGCTGCAATCCTGAGCCAAGATGTGGTAGCAGTTTGCTGGCATTGTGTAGTTAAACCGAACTTCATTAAAGGTTGTGATCTTGTTGTAGGAAACTGAGCATTGAGCTGGTTAAAAATAAATGCCAGTGAGTTTTTTCTTTTCCATGAGAGAAAGCCGTTAAATGGTGCAGTTTATTTTTAGTGCCATATTATTCTAGCTTTGTAATTTTTTTCACTGTGTGATATTTTCATATGGTTTAAAGGGACTTTTGGCTACTAAACACCCATAAATTCTTTAAAAGGCATTTAAAATGTGTTCTTCTATCTAACAAAAAGTAATTGCCAGAAATTTTAAGTGTTATCAATTCAGATAATTGATATCTTGATCCCTGAAATGCTGATGATTTCTGTACTACATGCACAATGTTTTCTCTCAGTTGAATCATCCTCACATTATTACAGGACATTTCCAAATTAACTGGAGATAAACAATGCCAGAAAAATTTAGAAGGTGCCCAAATAAATTTTGAGACTGAAGTTGTCATGCTTCTGAACCTAATTAGACTGACCTTTCAAATTCTCAAGCACTGCAGAAGGGGCTTCTGCAAAGACATTCCAGATGGGAGGCTGCAGCTCTGAAGCTAATATCCTTGGACCTACAGGAAGTGACAGGGGAAGCCTCATGGCTTTTTCATAGAGGGTAACCTGAAAAGGAATTCAAAAGCACATTCAAAATGCACCTGTGCCAGCAGACAGGTAGGATTTTTTTCCTATTTCTTCTCTTTTCATTGAAAAGACTTTATGTGAACATAACTCATCTGACTCATTGTCCATGAGGTTTTTGCTTTTGCTCAGTTTTCTCTCATGGTGTGAGAGAAGTCATTCAGGTATTATTCAGGAGAGAATGAATTACTCCCTTTCAAAGGTGATGAGGTGAACACTTATGGAGAAACTACAGATGGAAACCCATGTCATTATGAGTACCCATGTCTCTCTCTATGAAAAAAATCACAACATAGACATCCTTCTATGAAATATTACAATGGTGGGAATATATGAAAGTAATTTTCATCACTTGCACCCAAACTGCTGCTAGCTTAATTTTTCTTTCTCAGAATTGACCCATTGTAATTAAACAGTCACACTTTTCTACTAGAAAAAAAATAGAAGAGTGATAAAAATATTCCATAATTACATCAGGAAACTTGATAACAACATCACAAGTCCTTGGAGAAGTTAGAGCCACGATCACCCTGGCTTGTCGAGAAGGATTCTTGTCCTCTTTTTCAGAGAACCCCAGCATAAATGCAGCCCCAGGGACAAACTTGTAAAACCTTCAAAAGGTCAAATCAGAAAGATTTAGTGAGATGGAGGAAAAAAAAGGCTGCACACATCCCAACTAGATTGTCTCAGACCGGTGTGTAAAGTAGTATAATAATCTTCAGGATCTCTGGTTATGTCCTCACACCCACTCTCTGCTCTACTGTTCAAGTGTTCAGTGAAAGGAAGGATCTCTTCCTCAGTTTTCAGTAATTATGGCAAATATAAAGAGTTACTGTACGTTAAAATAAGATTTAATCCCACTCATCTTTTGTGTCCAAAGGCAGTACTTGGACAGATCAGGGAATAAAATATCAGCCATACTTAAGCCACTAGAACCTCATGTGTGGATGCTGATTTTTCCCAGTTGACCAGTATTGTTAACAAATGTCCCTAAAGACTCAATTCTCACCATTCTGCTATGGATTTGACACTGGAAGGAACTTTAGGCCACTCCAGTTTCACTTGAATAGCAGGGTGGGCAGCAAACTGCCCAGTTACCAGCTCAGATGAAACCTTGTAGTCCTGGCAGTTCCGTCCCCATTTCAGGTAAGCCTGTAATGGAGGGACAACAGTCCAGTTTTTAATGCCTGGAGCACAGTTTTCCTGGGATCCATGGAGAGCTGTACAAGACAGTTTTGAGCCTTACCGCTGCCTTGTGAGCATTGAGGACTGAAGCATCAGCACAGAGCTTCCACTTGCTTGAGTCTGTGAGGTTTGACACAAATACCTGCACCCGGGGCTTGATGGAGTCAATATCAGCATATGCCACAAGCTGGAGGCCTCCTATCTTCTTACCATCATGGATGCCATGCAGAAAAACAGCTAATACTGGTGGTTTAACATCTCCCAAAAACTTTGGCTAAGAAGAAGGAGGAGAAAGTATGCAAAGCATATAATTATAGAAGAGTTACCATGGAACATTTTAGATGCAAGATCTAGATGGATAAATGAAAAATAAACAACTGAACCACAAATATATACCAGCATATGTATCACACATATATACATGCCTATAAAACCTCATGCATATGTATTTAATGTGCACGTGCCTCTGCATGCCAGATTTATCACTGTTTTTATGAGCCAAAACTTGTGCCATTTCCTGAGCTACAGCTGATACCATGGAAATATTCATATAATTAAAATACAGTAATGACTATATGATTTGGGCTTCATTGTTACTATCCAGCCTGTGAATAAAGGAAGTGGTTCAGTTTGAACAACATCAGCTGTCAGTTTTATGCGTCACTCATTCCCACAGCAATAACATCCCCCAGCTTGTCTCCTCTTGTTTATTTGTCTGGGTCTCGTGTTGGCTTTCTCCTCACATTTCAGCTGTGAGTTCTGTGGGGCAGCCAGGTTTTGTGTTTGCACAGTAACCCAGCACAGAATATAATCCAGGATGTTTTCTTCAACATCAGGAACCCCTTCCCTTGGAGAACAGCCTTAAGTGCATTATGACCTTCAGTATCTTCACTCCATCATTCTCAAGCCTGCACACATCTGCCTGGGTGGTGGTGAGGAGCCAGGTGCCCCATGTCCCCTCTGGAACATGCCTTTTGCTGAAACTGCTCCGAGCCTCAGCTGCCACCACCAGTGTCCTCACACTGGCACTGCAGCACCTCAATCTCCCTCCAGGCTGCAGAGCTCACAAAATGAGTCTCTGCAGGCATCTGTTGGGTGGGATTTCCATGAGGGAAGGGTTGTGATGCAAGTGAGAAGGATCCTCACTGCAGAGGAAAGTGCATGCAGTAGCTATGGTGCATGTCTTGACTGATACCTGAGACTCGAGAGATTTCTCCCTTCCCATTATTATTATATACAGTTACTGTCAGTGCACAGCCACTCTGACATCATTCCAAGCTGTCAAACCCCCCTAAAAATGATGCAACTAACCCATGAAGCTCGAGATGAGGCATGACTGGATCTGGCAGAGGAATGTGAGCTGCTAATTTGGTCATCTGTGAGTTTTTCTTTTGGGAACTGCAAAAAAAACCAAAACCAAAATCAAACCACAACAGGCTTAAGAGGGTAACTTTAATGCATGCATGAAAAAATTGCACGAGGCAGTGCTGAGCAATACTATCTCTCATGGCACTTGGAGTTGGTGTGTTCCACCCCTGAGCAGCTCAGTGACTTGCAAGAGGCTTTGTCATGCTTAGTACCTAGGATCTAACTCTGAAAAATCTTGTTTCCCCAAACATAACTGACTCTTCACCATAAAGATCCATAAAGGCCATATCTGGATGAGAATTCCCTATATGAAAAAACAATGGACCAGAGCAAATCAAATTTAATCAGTGTCTCACTTCAACATGAAAGACCAGAAATTCTGCACAGGCCTGATGAACTGGAAGATAAACTGAAGGGATGAACTGAATGGAAAGAAGCATCTTAGTAGACACACACTGCTGTAACATTACTTTTTAAAAAAACACTAGTATAAAGTACACTGCTCTGGCTGGATCATGCCCTAGTAAGAATCTGCTCAACCAAAATACTATAAAATGAAGTATCCTCCCACATTTGTCCACATCACTATCCTTGTTGTGTGCCTGCAGTGATTCCAACCCAAGAAACCAGGTGATCAAAGCCAATCAAATGAACCAAGCTTCTGATGGTTCCTCCAAAGTGTGCAGCTCCAGTCTTTTTCATTGCTTTGGAAGAGGCTTTGCATCTCCTTTGCAGAGCCACAAGTGGCTTCATGTACACAGCACAAAAGGGAGCATAGCTCTCTATCTTTACCCATCCCAGAAGAACCACCATTGTTCTGATGTTATCAGTACTGTCATTTTCCTCAACAAAGATAAAGTTGCCTTTAAAGATCCCTACGTCTTTTACTGAGGAAAGAAAAACTCACCTCTTGTCTATGTGCTGATTTGAAGCGGTACTGATAAATCTCATGAGCTTTCTTTGAAAATGACAAAAACAAAATTAGAAGGCTCAGAGGAAAAGAAATGCTGCAATTATATGAAAATCTAAGGATTGGGAATTAAATAGATTTACTAATTATCATTCATACGTAGTTCTGTATGCTTAGTCACAAACACATAATGCAAGATGAAGTAGTTTATATAAAGTACTAATGTTTCTACCACAAAATTAAGACAGAAATATGCAATGTTTATAGACAGTAAATTGTCAAAAAAGCTCCATGTCCTGACAGTAATAAAATTTTCAACAAACTTGTGGAAACTTTTGAGATTAAGTAGACACCTGTGCCAATGATTGCAGGTGTGTTTGCAGAATAATTTTTTTAATTTTATGTTGCTACAATTTCCTGGTCAACTCCTAATGTCCTGATTTGTCATGCAAGGCCAGCCACCATCACAAACGTGATTCATAACCATTAGCAGCAACAATCGATTTACTAACAAACCTACCCATATTTTGGTATATGCACTGCTGCTGCTGCTGCTGCTGCCACCTTCCTGATGTCCTGAATGATGTTTGTGGCTATGGTGGCTCACTGACTCGCTGCTGCTGCTGCTGCTATTCTCATACTTCGAGTGATGCCCGTGGCTATGATGATGACTTGATGACTTCCTGCTGCTGCTGCTACTGCTCCTACTGCTGCTACTGCTGCTGCTACTACTGCTGCTACTACTGCTGCTTTTGCTGCTGCTGCTGCTACTGCTGCTACTGCTCTTGCTACTTTTGCTGCTACTGCTGCTCTTGCTACTTCTGTCACTGCTGCTGCTACTGCTTTTGCTACTTCTGTCACTGCTGCTGCTCTTGCTACTTCTGCTGCTACTACTCTTGCTACTGCTGCTGCTACTGCTACTACTCTTGCTACTGCTGCCACTGCTGCTGCTACTGCTGCTACTCTTGCTACTGCTGCCACTGCTGCTGCTACTGCTGCTACTCTTGCTACTGCTGCCACTGCTGCTGCTGCTCTTGCTACTTCTGCCACTACTGCTACTGCTACTCTTGCTGCTCTTGCTACTACTGCTGCTCTTGCTACTTCTGCCACTGCTGCTGCTGCTCTTGCTGCTTGCTTCTTTGTTTCTTGCTTGCTCTTTTTGATCATTCTCATCTTCATCACCAGCCTCTTTACGACGGGGAGAAACAGCAGATGATGAGGAAGAAGAGACAGCTGAGGAGGCAGAAGATGAGCTGGAGAGATGTTTTGTATCAGGGTCTCCCCCAAGCTCTGCGAGCACAGTGTTTTCTTTCTTTGAAGGTCGCTTCTTCTGGTGTCCTGTTTTATTTGCAATCTGCAAACACAGTCCAAGAGATGCAAAAGAGAGAATATATCTGGTCCTGTATTTACAAAGTAAAACTTCTGTGGGTGTCAGACAAAGCTGGGTTCTCACACCAGCTTTTCAAGGAAAAACCATCTCCCTGCCTCACTGCAGAAGCTGCAGAATTCCCTCAGATCCACTCCATCCAGCTGAAATCCAGCCCAGCACCGACCACCTTGCTGGATGCACCCCATAGGAGCTGGATGCTGGATGCATGCCCTCAGCATCGGGCACTGGCACCTTTCAAAACAGCCCCATCCTTTCTTTGCCATGCCAGCTTTCCACACTAAACTTCAAATCCTTGCCCTCATTTAGGAGAAAATGTCATAATCAAAGTCACTTGCCTTGAACACATTTTCAATGCCTAGAATCTTCTTCAGTTTAGCTTGAATGTTGTCATACAGAGATGATTCACCCTCTTCCTCAGACTCCGACTTCACTTCATGAATTATTTTGGAAGCTGCTCTGGATCCTGCTTGAATCTCCAGCTGAATTTTGTCAATATCAGCATCTGTTTCAACTACACACCAATTGCACACATCAGAAAGTTATACTGCTTCAAACAGCACTGACAAGCCTAAGATGCTCAGTATTTTACCTGGGATCAAGACTATTTTAGCTTCATGTTCTCCAATTAGTCTGTGCAAGTATGTATCTTTTAGGAAACTGGCATCTCGTGACCTTCTGGAAAAGCAGAGTTGACACCCAAGATGATGCAGCTTGACGCAAATGTCTCGTTTGTGAGTTTTTCTTCCCGTGACGTGGCGAAGATCCTCTTGAGAGCTATAGGCATGTTTCTTTGACGTGCTGTCAGCTTCTTGCTGCATTAGACATGAGTATGTGAATACCACTGGGAGTGTGTCATAGGCAAGAGTAAAACTACAGACATCCATTACAGAGAGGGTAAATATTACTATATAAGCAAAAAAAAACATAGGTTACCTTTGTGGAATCTTCACCAGAAGCTCTGTCTGATGGTTTGAAAGGCTCTTCCGCAATATTTGATGAAGCATCTCCTGGGAGAATTGAGGTTCTCTTTTCAACATCTAGTTCTCCTAAATTTCTTGATACAGCAAAAGCCTTATGTCTGTTGAGATATGTGCAAAAAATGGTGAATTATTCCAATCCCTTGTCTTTGGATTAAATACATCCTTGTCAGTATAATGTGACAGCACAGAGGTAAGATATTTGAACCCAGGGATTATACATGAATGAAATATAAGTATTATTGAAAACAAAAAATAGTTAATGACAAATAAAATTTTCTTATATTACAGGAAGTTTTCAAAATCTGGATAAATTTAAATAAAATTTCCAAAGCATTAAAAATATTCCTTCAAACATAAAAATAAAAACCCTTAAAAGACAATAAAATAATAAAAAATAAGAACACAAAATAATAAACCATTTAATATAAAAATTACACTGCTAAATAATTTCAGTATCTTCTGATTTTTAGCTACTGTATTTTTCTTCCTCATGCTTTATCCCAAAGGTTCTGCTACACACTGAAGAGTCACTCTGCCTACCTAGAGACCTCTGTGGGAGGTCAGTCAACAGTGAACTTTGTCAGGCTTCAGCAACACAAAATATTCTGAAGTAATGCTACCATACCTTCCAACCACTATCTCAGTTTCCTCTTGGCATGGATTTGTTTCAATCTTAATATTTTTCAGCTTCATGTCTATCTTGGCATCAAACTTCATTGGCACTCTTGCCAGGACCTTGCCTTGAATTTCCACAGCTTGTTGGAAGTATTCTGTGTTGACACCCATTGTTGCAAATTTCTGTATGTATAAGCTGAAACAGAGTGCAACAGTCTGATGTAAGAAAGGTGATCTTTGTACCCAAGGGGTTCTGTCTTCCCTTAAAAACCTCCTTTGTATGTAAAGCCTTAGAAACCTGCCCTACCTGGGGTTTATGTCAGAACGAATCTGCACAGTGGATTCAAGCAACTGAGAAGGTTTAAAATCTCCAGTTAAAGGGGGAGATATCTTTCCATCAACTGCAAATGCAAGAACAATATTTAAACATTGTAAAAATGAAAGAAAGGGATCGAACATAAGCAGTTTTCAGTAGGAGGTAGAGTTTTTGCAAGTACAACAAATATGGCTGGAAAACAAGATAGATTTACTATTCTATTAGTACATGAGACCTTTTATGATTCTGAAGAGTACTGAAAATATAGAGGAAGCTTGTTATGTAGGCAAAGGTTCTGACTCAACATATTGAAAATCCAAATAAAAATATACTAACAAAATGAAGAGCTGACCCAAATTGAAAGTTTGATAATTAGTGTAACATTAAAATTTCAGAAACATGGGGAATCAGAAGACAGAGTGAATGTAGAGAACAAGGCTAAGCAACCTCTGCTCTCCAATCTTTCCGTGTATCAAGTGTGAACATCTTGTACTGTGGACCCAAAACCAGACATTGTACTGCAGATGCAGCTGCAAATATGCTACACAGAGAAGGAAATCACACTGGCTCTGCTCTTGCTTCTGCAACCCATGATACAGTTGGCCTTCATCACCACATGAGCACACTTGCTGCTTTATCACACCAGGTTGTCCTGCCCTACCTGCATCACTGCTGTCTGCCTGGGTGATGCACAGCCTATACACTTGCATGGGTTACTCCATTCCAGGTGATGGACTTTGCATTGCCTTTGTCAAATTTCACCACACTTCTGTCAGGCCATCCTGTCCAGCCTGTTAAGCTGCCTGTCAGTGGCAGCCTGACTCCCAGTGCAGCAACTGCTCCCACCAACTCAGTGTTAATATTGATACAGATACCCTGAGGGTGAGGGTACCTTCTTTTACAAAGTTCAAATTTTAAAAGACAATGAACAAGTGCCAATGGCAGAGGAACATTTCCTGTAACAAGTCACCGATTATATTTTCAGCTGTTGACTACCCTCAGAGATCAGCAGTCCAGACAACCTTCACTCAATTTTGTAGAACATCCATCCAATCCATACCTCCCCAATTTGGCTACAAGGTTGTTATTAAAAAAAACCCAAACAAACAAAACACCAAAACAAACAAACAAACAAACAAAAAACCAACAAAACCCCAAAAATACAGAAGACACACAGAAGGGGGAGAGCTGCAAACATGTTACTAAAGCAAACTAACAAACCAAAAACCAGGAGAAGCAAAGACTGGGTATGTGGGAGAGCACAAGCACATGTACATCATCTTTCTTTCTTTATGTGGTGTCAGCAGATACTAGAGTCAGTTTTGCCTAATTTAAGTCTGCTGCACAGCTCACAGTGTGATCACTGAATTAAGTTGTTGATGGGGATTAGCACTTGCATATTTATTCTTTTAAAAGAGAGCTCCAGTCTCTTTCCACAGCCCTCCTCTCTTCCTGCCTTCTTAATGTTACTAACGGTTCTCTTTTGATTGTTTTCTATTTTCTTCTCTTTTTAAATCAACACTGAATTCTGCTTAGTTTGTGTGTGCACCTCTGGGGAGCCACCCCCTCCTACCTATGTCTGCATTAACTCCCCAGGCAACTCTTGGGTTTTTTGGACTTGAATGTTGTGGCCTGGTTTCCCAGGTTCTCATCTCACCTTTTCTGTCTTCAATCCATTCAAAGACAATGCACAAACCAGTGCATCCAGTTTCTCTTCAAACATCTTCACTGCTCCACTCACTCTCCAATATAAAACCTAGCTCTTTTTCTAACTTCCTGGCTCTGCACTTCTTCCTCCAGCCTCCCTCAGCCCCTGCCCCTCTCATGCCCTGCTCGGCGCTGGCAGAGCTGCTGTCCCAGTGCCCAGCTCACCGCTGACTGCAGCCCTGGCCAGGGCAGTGCTGTAGGAGCTGTATTCCAGGGGCAGGCCTGTGCAGGTGGGGACGATGTAGCGCAGCTCTCCCAGCCACACGGGCTGTGTCCACTGCCCCGAGACGCCGCTGCGCAGCTGCCCGGCCAGTTTCTTCAGCACCGCGCTCCTGTCACCAGGCTCCAGAACACTCTGCAGCAAAACACAGACCCAAGAGCTTGGGGTGTGGGAGTGTAACACTGTCCAGCATGGCAAAGAAAAGTAGGGGACCCTGGTACCTTCACAGCCTGTTGTAGCACTTCCTTATTGATGTTGATGTAGGCAAGCTCTTGGCCAAAGAGTTTAAAGTAGGCTGATATCAAGGCAGTTTCTGATGGCAGCTCCTTCCATCCCAGCAGCTGGGGAACAGATAAAGAAACAAGTTTCTTAATGCAACACTTCACAAACGATAATTCATCCAGGTGACTAAACCCATCACTTGCCAAGCTTCCTTTTTCCTTTGTAAAATTTCCATTTGCAAGTAGCATGATGGCACTAATTCAGACCCTCTTCCACCATTGAGATGCCCACAAATGTTTGGTATCCCAATACAATAACATCCACACACAGGGTCTGGGCTGTTAGTACCACTAAACCCAGTTTGAAAGCACAGCAAAAAAAATATTCTCTTGAAGACAAAGGCATATTCTTGTAAACTAGGTGAGGTAGATGAAGGGAGGGAGTGGGAAGCCTGCCAGGAGTGAGACACACCATTCTAAAATGCCTGCCACTTTCTTCCCTCCTGTGCTCCTCCTGCAGCTATCTCTGAGGTGAGGAGGAGTCAGAGCCAGAGCAACAAGTGACAGAACCTATTGCAGCCATGGTAGATGTCCCCTGCAGTCCCCACTGCACATCTCTCCTTCACAAAAATACTTGAGCTGACTCCTAGGAGCATAGTTTACCTCCTGACACAGGGCTTAGCTAGAGTGAAAAGCACCACCAATGCCTCTTCACATAACCCACAGGTTGTATTACTGAAAATACCTACAGCTTTTCCAATCTCCTTTATCTTTTTGTATGTGGAATATTCAGCAAATGGGATGTTTCGTTTCATGATGACATCTGTGAGGCCTTCCACACGGACACCAGCCTACCAAAAGAGCATGAGAAGGAGCAGTCTGAGACATGCTTACAGACAGAAAACTTTGTGAGAAGTTTTAGTTTTAATTTGATTCATTATTGACTTAGGTAAATATTTACCTCCACCAAATCAGCCACAGACCCTGCAGAATATGCCGTCAGCTTGGAAATTATTGCTGATGGGAACATCGTTCCTGGGCTGTTCATAACAAAGACATCTCCAGTAGCACCAACTTTATAGTTCTCTATGGCAGAAGTAAACAAGAGACTTCTTTTTTCTAACCATTCTGCTTATCATTCAAGATCATATTTCTGCAGCTTTTTCCATTGTCAACTGTAAGACATATCATTAAATAAAATCTAACTGTTTAGGCATAAATTATTAAATGGCTACTCTAAACATGTGTCTCACATTTAATTTCTCACTGAAACAAAGAATGCCGTATTTCTCCAAAAGGACTTTTTTAAAGAAATATTTTAAGAATGGATTTCTAAAGTGAAAGTTTCCTGATCACTGAATCACTTACCAAAGTAACCACCAATACGTATGACCTTACTGTAGCGATAGCTCAGCCTGTCCAGTTTGGGGGCCAGCAGCTTAAGGGCAATATTGCAAGCTGAAGATCTAAACAAAATGAGAAAGGTAATAGCATCCAGAAACAAGCTGCATCCTGTCAGTAAACAATCTGACTTCAGTTGTCAGCACATGCAGAAGATCGTTATTTGCAGAAGAGCACCTGCTTTGTTCCTGTCTCTACTCACATGTTGTATGTGTACGGAAACCTGCTCTTAGACAAAGCCTTCATGTGGGAATACACAAAACTGGCCACTTGCAAATTGCTCTCCTTCATGGCCACATTGGCAATGGTTGTTACTAAGGGAAGGGCAGGCCTTGTCTCAAAGATAACAGCACAAGCCACCATCCGCACTTCAGGGGAAAGCGACTCCTCAGCGAGGATCTGGATGAGATATCCCTGCACCTGCAGAGACAAAACAGGGTCTGGAATTACCAACAACTGAAACCATTTTGCAAAGTGGATCCACACCTAACCCACAGAAAATATGGGAAAGGGGATCATTATCCCTGCAGAAATGTTTCCTGATCTTTTTTACTGCAGGGTTCCACATAACTTTACTAATATAACTGAAGGGGCCATGGCAGAGCATGGAGCCACTGAACCTGAAATAAATGTCCATCTATTGATGTATTGTGTCAGCCCATGACAATCAAAAATGCATCAGTATTGCTTTGTGCATTACTGACAATCAAATACCAGTGAACATCTTTGGAAGAAAAAAAAGTAGATAATAAGACAATATTCATTGTTTGAAGTAACTCCACTGACTTGGTGAGCACGCTTAACTATTTTAGATTGCTTTAAAAGGGTTCAGCAGTTCACCAAAGACAGTCTGAGCGAATGGTTTCTCATGTAGGTCCTATACCTAAACCACCTGAGGGGCTGGAGTCTTGCCTACACTTTCTGTGACAGCAACCTCAGAGGTGTCAGTGGTGACTCATCCAACCTCAAGGGAAGGGTCTAAAAGAGGCAGAGCAATGCCGACATTTGTCCTAGGAGTTCAACAGAAAGTGTCTCTCCTCCTGCCTATGGAGGCAATTTAAATTATATTTCTGGCTTTTAGGTGGCTAAATGTCCACCATATATAACTAGCACAGGACTTAGTTGGTTACGACAGATGATACAAGTAACACTGCTGATATCCTTCTGGAAAATTCCTACTGACTAATTATCATTACAGCTTAGCAGAAAACATCAGCTGAATGTAAAACTCTATGGTATTGTTCTTAGAAATAATCTTAAAAAAAAAAAAAATCAGCTGAATCCACACACCATACCAAAAAATCATTATGCTTATGGCACATATTCTAATTCACTAAGTAAAGAAAATCTACCGATCCTACGTACTGTTTTGCGGTCCTTCCAAGCAATTTTTCTCAAGGCCATTATGGCATCAATCTGAATGTGGATGGGGATATCAGAAGCACTGGATGAAAATATGGGCAGGAACTTGACAATGCGCTTGATGCTGGCTGGTTCTCCCACGTTGCCAATGCACTTCAGAGCTAATTTCATTTTGTCCTCACGGCCCCTGCTGATTGCTTCATCTGCCAGGTCATGGATGGGCTGTAAACAAAGCACAGTTCAATCTTCTCACTCTAATGTGTAGACTGTCCACAGTGTCCCCCTTACCCACTGAAAAGCCTACCACAATAAAGAAACTGGTTCTAATAAAATCACTCTATGCTGGTTTCTCTCAGGATTTTACCCTTGCAATGTGAAAACCATGTTTTCAATGATGAAGCAAATGACTACCTTGATAAAACGATTTGATGCCTTTGTTCTGAAGAAAACCTACAAAATGTGTATTTATATTTCCAGTCACCCTTTTTATACTGTATCTTTAAAGAATCAAGCTAATATATTGAACATTACTAAGCTATTAAAAAAAAAACAACTTGGCAAAAAGCCGCCCACCTGGAGAGCTTCTTTAGGACAAGATGAAGTCTGAGAACAGTATCTATTCACCACAGAACTGTATCCCAAGCTGGCAAGTTGTTGAAGCACGGGATTTTTTTGGATTCGAGAACTTGTCACTAAATCCTGTGAAGAGGAAAAAAAATTAATTAATCATTTAATACAGTGCTTCACAAAGCTTTCAGAGCAGGAAAATCATCAGATCTTATTTGAAGGGATCAATTTCAGGATGATTACTATTCTCATCCAAACAAATTAAAGTAGATTGTAGACATTATATTTGGAAGCTTTACTTAGGAGCTTAATTCCCCACTAATACACTTTATACACTTATAAGCTTACATAGCTACATTTGACTTCTGTCAACTGAACATAACACTGAAAGCAGTAAGATTATAGATAAATATCAATGTATAAATGGAATATCTCTAGAAAAACACGCAACTCACTTATATTAATGATGCATTTTCACATAATTTCTGCTTTTCCCGTTTAAGAGTACTGGCTAGAGATAGCAAAAATCCTGTTCAGAATAAATGGTTCATTATTGTGTCAACATATTTGGTTTGCATTAATACTTTCTCCACAGCATTTTCCACTTCATGGACTAGCCTGCAATTGAAAGAGCTGCTCAAGTGATATAATACCCCAATCATCATTTGTTTCAGAAGTAAGAGATCAAAGGGACAAAGTTTTGTCTGTAGAAGTCATGCCATGTGATCCCAGCAAACTAAAATGGGAATTATTCCCAGAAGCTCTTATAAGGGCTTTATATCAATAAAAAGAAATGAAGACATAGAACTCTCCTCTAATAAATGCTATGCCAAAACAAATTCATGGGTCAACGTTTCCACAAAATTAGTATACACAAGAAGAGAATCCAGCCTCAAATGGACTTAATCCCAGGTTGTCGATTATCATTTCTTCCATTGTGAGACAGGAGAGATTCAGAAGATGGCTTTACTCACTGCTGCTATTGGAACAGTGTGTTCATCAGCTTTTGTTAAATGGAGAGCAAAGGGAACACTTAGTAGAGCCTGAAGGTAGCTGAGGTCATCACTGCGGATTCTGCTCTTGAGGAATTTCAGTGATTCTGTGGTGCCTGTTGCAGAAACTGCACTCAGCAGCCAGCGCCTGCAAATAGATTTTGTAAAAATCCTTCATTTTAACTCCCAGTTCTCACAAAACCAGAAGAGTTTCTTATAGGTTGATACAATGAAATACCTGTAGCGGGGTTTATCTGAACATTGTCTCCAGATGGATTCAAGGGTGTCAGCGCTTGCTGTGCGGCAGAGCTGGACCAGCTCCAGGAAACGGTATGGAAGATCATCATGGAAATCTTGTTGGTTATTCAGGACTATGTGTTGCAGTGTTTCGATTATCTGTTACAAAACACAAGATAGAGGGCATGCATAATTACACTCTTTGGAATTCAGTACCACTTTTTTTTGTTTTTTTAATTAAGAAAGCAATTTGGAAAAAAAAGTACCCGTTGCTCAGGGTTTTTCGTCTTGATGAGCTGCACTGACATCTGTGGCAGTACTGCTGGGAACTGGTATCGAAGGCCTCCGTAGCTCTGCATGGAGATGTCTGGGGAGCTCCCCCACTCACTCTTCACCTCAAGCAAGGTGAGTTGTTGTCTGTCAAGAGACAAGTGTCAGAGGAGAAAGGCATGATCTCTCTTCACTCATGTGCCTGGTTGGTTTGTTGGTTCAGTGATACTGCGGTGGTATCTGTTTTACTCTAAAAATTTTTCTTATCAAAAGAAAACCTTTTGCTAATGAATAAAGTCTTCTATCTAGCACAAAATGGCATTGGAATTACCTACAACGAAATTGTTTCCGAGGAGAAGCAAAATTGCTGTCTGCTGAATGAAAGCTACTGACCTGCTGTAATGAATGATCGTATTTCTACACGCACCATCTTCTTCCTGACACTACAAATTAGCCCCTTTTCAGAACAAACAGAGCAGTAAAGTTGCATTCTTATGGTATAAGCGAGCAGAACAGCTTTTCTCCTTTTCTTCCATGCAATTGTAATACCAGTTTGACCAGGGTACAAATAAAAAATGGTTTGGTGAACTTTTTGGACTGCAGAAACTCTAAGTGTGATTACACATCTCCATCCAAATGCTGTAGAGCTCCATTCTCATCTCACTTCAGTTGGGGGTGAAGGGGACTGATAGAATCTATAATTATTCTCACTTTGTGAAGCAAGCCCATGTCCCACCTACTTTGCTTCTGTGACAGCAACTCCAGTGGGTTCACTGAATGGTGAGATCTGATACACCTGCTGAGACACCACCTCTGTGATCAGAGTACCACTGTCTGACTGCTTCAGCTTGTAGGAGAAAGCTGCAGTCCCTTTGATGATCCTTTCTTTCTGTAGGAGGACAGGGAGACCCACAGAGTGAATGAGAACACAATGGCCGTGCTTGTACTCACGAAGATCTTCTCACATCTCACATACCATCACATCAACAGGGCAGGGATAGATGTAAGCCATTCCAAGACTCTTCACCACTTTTTCCTGGCAATTATTTTGGTCTACAGTTTTCGTAACAGAGACTCGGCTGTTCTTCTTGTCTTCCTGGATGACATACCTTGTATGGCAAACACCTCCAATCCCAGCCTGGCAGACGAATACAGAAAATGAGACTTCCCAATTAGATCAGGATTTTGCTATGTGAGAAGTTTTACTTAAAAAAAATTCTCAATGAATCTGTTACTAATACATACAATCATTCCTACTGAACTAAATAATAGGCATGTGAGCAATACTCACATGGTCAGGAGATGGAGTTTAAAATTAAAAAGTAATGAATTAATTAATATCAACAATTAGCAAATAAATTTGATCAAGTAGCTGTATTATGGAAACGATATAACAAATAAATTAATGGATAATAATTCTTTTTCTCCAAAGAACTTTGTGCGTTAAGACTTAAAGACAGATGTCTTAGAAAGAATTTAGCCCAGGTAATTTGTCAAACTCACATGCACAAATTTACTTCTAAATGAATGAAAATCACCCCTTTCTTACTATTAGCATAAAAAAGTAGATGCAAATAGACAGAAACTCAAAGGAAGACCAGCTAAAGAGAATAAACACATCCTTTCAGCAAAATAGTTTTAGAATGGAAAGAAACACACCTCTTGCAATTCATACACATTCTGTGACTTTTTAATGGTTATCTGTATCATGTTCAGTATTCCTCTCACTATGTTAATGCAAGTATTGGGGCAGTTTTCTGGACCATAAATGTTTCCAACCCGTCCACTGCTGTATTCAAACTTGAAGGGCTGGGTGAGGCATGAGGAAACCATCTGGGTGATTTTGGAAGACCGAGTGAATGGGTCCCTGGGCCAGATGCCATTGTATTCCTCAAGCTGTGGGGAGCGGATCTGGGAGGAAATCAAGATACTTAGGTGAATAAAATCACTTTGGTGCTAAATATGCAAACAGATTGAAGAAATTAATATAACCGCTATAAACTAACCTCTCTTTTCTCCCAAGTGCAGGTTTAGAAAATCATAGAGCACTTTATTCTTTTGCTTACGCTATGGTAAAACCAGTGCAAATCCTGTCTGCTCAACAGTACTATTTTATCTTACAGAAGCAGTTAACATATCAAATTAAAGTCTCCCTTTTTGTCAGCCTTAAAAGAAATATTTTGCTTTAGATTTAGCATTTAAAAAGCTTATATCATTCTAAATATAAAAAAATGCAGTTTTAGAATGTTTCATTTCAACTTATTCCTATGCAACTTTTTTTTTACTACACAAACTACTATACTTGCTTCATGTCTGTTAGTTATTTAAATCAACCAAAATATTTTAACAATGAACAATATATTTATTTATAAACACTAAGATTCAATGTAAAAAAGAAGCAATTGCAATAACTTTGGCAAAGTTACTGGCAGCTTAGGTGCCTCAGAGCACAGGTTGGTGCACACCATACAAGAATTTCAGGACAAAGTCTATATGTGAAATGCAATCTATAGCCCCCAATTTTGAACGATTTGTAGTTCAATACAACTGTTGAGAGCTGTCACTGAATTCAGTATTCAAAGAAGAATGTCTGAATTGTACCTGAATTAAAGGGACAAAAGTACATTTCTGAAGCATATTTATTTTGAATTGAGTCAGGTCCTATCACTGTTGACATCAGCAGAGACATGATTTCACATGTTTACTGCATTATTCAAACACCAAACATTATCATATACTCCTTTCTGGTGATTTTCAATTTTTCATCATACCTTTATCGTGTATCACTTTTCATCTTTACCTTTTATCACTTTTTAAGTCTATGTTTATCAGTTGCCTTCACAACAATGATTTTACACACCCTAGTCCTGGCTTCCCACAGGAGTAAGAAACGTATGCTAAGACTAGAATCAAATCTTAGAGCAGGCCTAAATGCCTTTAGTTAGTTTGCCATTTTCTAGCAACCCCCCAGCAATCGTATTTCCGACAGGAAGTCTTGAGGAACACCTGCTACAAACTTCCACAACAAACACAGGTGACTCAGCACCTCTGAAACAGCAGCCTGCAGATCACTCTCTGACACCTACAGTGATACGTCTCCAGTTGTGTTTCCTGCAGCTTTCCTACACCCCAGGTCAGCCAGAAGCAATTACAGCTGTGATTTTAGCTTTCTGTTGCACGTTTAGGAGACACAGTACCTTGAGGAGGTAGGTGTTCTCTGACAGCCCACTGATCTCGAGTTTGCTGCTCAGGCGCACGCCGGCTTTGGCTAAATTCTTCTCTTGAAGCCCATTCAACACCCAGCCTTCATAACTGTACAGGTAGCTCTTTCTGCTACTAAATCCAGGGTCTGTGGGAAATAACAGCCATTTTCACAATACTTGTAAGCACGTTCTAATGAATAGAAATAACAGCAAATTCACTGAAAAAAAGGTCATAGAAGGAAATTTACTTACCGATGTCAAACTTCTGACTACCTACAAAAAGAGAGGAAAACCAGATAATTAACATTCAATCTAGATCCAATCGCTGCCACTGAACATAAGGAAAATTTGGAAAAGAAAAGTGAAGGAGGGATATGTAGCCTTACCTACAAGGGTGAGCACTAGTGCAAGTACGATTCCCCTCATAGCGAAGGTGAATGGGGCTCTGCCAGACATGGTGAGACTTTTATGGAAGAAAGCTCAGGAACACGTGGCTGTGTTCTGCTGAATTCTCAAGTTTTTTATCAGTTTATGTAAACACTTCCCTTTTTGCAATCATGCTTTCTCTTCAGATGGAATAGTATAAATCAAGGCATACCTTGGCATCTCACTGATTATCTCATAAGCCCTTTGCTGAATTTTTAAAAGTTTCTACTTATCCTAGCAGGTTTTACTAGCTAATTTACAATAATTTTACAATAAACACATTACTTAATTTCCTAGGTTGTGTCACAGCTGGCTATTTGGTCCTGCCATAGATTAGGTTGATTTTGTCCAGGTTATGCTGACCTGGCACCCGACCCAAACTGTTATCTAGCTGATAGCAGCCCAATTAACAGAGTCAGTGTCACACACTGACAGCGTTCTCCCTCTTCTCTCAGCACTGGTTACAGCTGCCTCTGCAGAGAGCAGACAAGGACAGATATCCTCTTGCTATTATATTCCTATGTGCTCCAAAGCACATTTAACGTTCTAATGAAAACCTATATATATGGCAGATATAGATATTTATTCAAATAAATCAGAGGATCAGTGTGTCCTTTCAGCTCTGGTCACAATGACCACGAATATTTTTTAAATGAACAAAGATTTCATAAGCCATCAGTAAATATTTTATCTTTCAAGCTTTCAAGGTAAATGACAGCCAAATTTGAACAATTAAAAGCCACAGAGACTCCTCCCAGCAAAGCAGGGGGAATGGGAGTGCAGGTCAGCTAGAACTTTTGCATTTCCTAAGGAGTCAATCACAAAATGCAGCCAGCTTCACCATCAATTTACAGTGACAGCCCCAGCACACATTCACACAAGTGCTCTCATCTAGAAACCTCAGGGCCTTGGAGGCAAGTGGAGATGCACAAAACACATTGGCCTGTTTGAGTATGGGGGATTGACCAGACTTATTCCTCTCAAACAAGTGACACAGTCTTCCAAAGTGAGTTGGGTGGCATTTGGATCAACAATAAAAGCCAAGAAAAATGCCTTTTGGAGGATGTTTCTGAAGAAGCAACTTAAAGCCTACAGTTTACCGTGTTGCTTGAAGTCACACAAAAGCCATGATCTCCATTCAAATTCAACACCTAACACATACTGGTTAATCAGACACTTTATTTCTACTCCCACAATTCCTATAGTTATATAATTAACCACAGGAATAGGCTTTGTGGCAAATGCCATTTTAACACCCACAAATGAATATTTATTTACTATTTCAGCAGTTTCTACAGTCTTTCATTAGCAAGTGATGTTCCTAGGTTGTCAGTCCCACTTTTCAAACAGGTCTTGACTTTTTCAAACAGATTCCATGTGGACTGTAAATCCACCTTAGCTTGTGCAAACTATTTTGGGAACTGCCACCCAGCTCACTGCAGAAGATACTTGGGGAATGAAGGGTGGACACTTGCAAGAAATGTCTCCTTTTTCATGATTATCTATCTCTAGTGTTCAAGAGAACAAGCATGTTTTGTGCCTCAAGGGACAAGCTCTTTTATACAATTAATTTTTTATTCATAAATATTTCTTTGAAACAAACTTACCTGTTTTGCATTCCAAATAGTTGTACATCTTGTACAACTCAAAACTTGAATAAAAACACACAAATGCTATCAGTGTGAAAACTACAACAAAATACAGACCATGGGAGTTTAGGTTTTCATTACAGTGCAGCTTTGTAGGGCATAGTGAACATTAGATATCAGATGTATTGTCTGAAAGCAATAAATAAATCACTGGATAATCTGAACACTTCTTCTGAGGTCAGCTTTTTGATACAACTATGTCAACATTTCATATCTCATCAGTTTCTCTCACAAATCAGAAAAAAAAAATCTAATACCAAGATGTCCTATAAGGCTCACAGACAAAATCTTAGTGATAACTGCAAATTCAAAAAAAAAAAAAAAAAAAGCTGCACAATAACTAAGTTAATTCAACATGCATAGTACTGCCATTAGCCTGCACAGCCTTCCATTTTCTTTCAAGAATAACCTGCTTGTATTGGTATTATCTAGATATATCAGTTACCTTGACCTGGTTGAAACGTACCTGGACACAGAATAAGCCCTAGAAAATAAGCTAGAATAGTCTGCTTTTTCTTTTGTCCTGCTGCAACTGAAGTAGAGCATGCCCACAGAATCTGGTGGAAGTAGTTCTTCAAAGTAGGAAGACAGCTGTTTTGTAGGGAGAAGGTTCTCTTATGAAAACTTTGTATTTATTAGGGTTTTTTTGCTATACAGTCTGTATTGGAGGAGCTATATATTGCATAGGCCACAGGGAAAAAAATTAACAACTCCAGTATAATCTTGGAAAGTAAGTACTCATACCTAATCAGACTGATATTTATTGTAAAAGCACGCTCATCATAGGCTGAAAAAGCAGCAATGAATATTGTGTTAAAGATTTTTGTGAAATACCACAGTTTAAGAGAACCACTCATCTTTTCAAATCATGCACAAGTAGCTAACAATAGCTGTACTGTAATCATTGGCTGGGAGTCTCTACCTGTTCTTTGAGAACAGCACTCACTATATTATTTCAAATATATACCTCTGTGTATGCACCTGTATCACATTCCTGCAGGAAGTCTCCCCCTTTTCTCTTTACTCTCTGAGTAAGAAAGATCCTGCAGTTCTTTCCAACAGCTCGAAGTACCACAATGTCACCCTCTGCAGAATTCATACCATTATTAGCAGTAGCTTCAGATTTAAAATCTTCCCAGGCACTGTATATAGAGAAATCCAAAAACTCTAGCTATGTTTTACTTCTTTACAGGGACAGGACTGAATCTGTAACTCCAGACCAAGTCTGAGGCCAGCTCAGAACTCAACTGCATACACCCTTCTAGCACAGTTGGTTCTTCCATGGAGACATTCAAACATACTCCACTTCTGTAAGATGGGTTACAGAAGACTAAAGCAAAAAATCAGTACAAAATGTTTATTAATTGCTAATCACTCAATGGACAGAAACAAGAGTTTAAACAGGTAAGTTATTTTGTTCTTCAAGGCATTATTTTCTTAAAAGTTACTTTCATAAAGAAAACCAGGCTGAAGAAGGAGGGCCCAAGAAAAGCAAACACAATTAACAGTCCCAGTAGTGCACCCATGGGCACACACTGGAACAGCAGCAGCCCCTGGTGGCATCTGGATCCTGCCTCAGCCATGAAGATCTGCAGTCACTACTGGCTTGAAAATAATCCCTGTTGCAGAGCTCTGTTCTCCCACTTTATTTACTAAATTTTCACCTTAGTTAAGTTTTTTGAATGTGTATTTACTCTTCCACAAGTAAAATTCAGGCAAGAGCTGCCCCACAGCTGGGAAACATGAAACCAACAGGAACTGTACACTGCTACAAAGCTGGAGTGAATGACATGACATTGAACACCCATTTATTGGGGAAGAACAGGAGAAACAGAAATATGGTGTTGTCTTTCCAACCTGACTTACCCATGCAGCAAAGAGTCCACCAAGATATCAGAAATGGTATTATCATTATCATTAGAAATGGTATAATCACTTCTGCTCCCTTACAGTTGCTATATGAAAACCACACAAGTATCATCTGCAGTTTACATTGGTTACTACTTCATGTCAAGCTGGAACTCAATGGATTGAACTCAACAGCAGAAACTGCAGCTCTTTGGTTTGGTTGAGAATCACAGTTTCTTCTCCTCCCTGTATTATCCTACTGCTATTTTTCCAGGTAATCCAATCACTACACTCCATCCAATTCTGAAGAAAATGGGCAGAGCAGCAATGCATTTTCAGTGAAGGATTCTAAACTTCAGTGAAATTCCCACCTCTGACCCCAAGAAAGGCAGTTTAAGCCCAGATATCTTCCAAAAGGCCAATTACACAAGGATCAGAGCCATACAAGTGATCACACATGCAAGGCTATATATGATCACATATACACAAAAACCCAACAGGAGAGGATGGATTTGTAATGGGCAAGGAAAATTACATGCACTGAGTAAGGTGAAGGAGAAACATCTTACCTCTAACTTTGCTATTTTTATTACATTATAAACAAAAGAGACTTCCCCAAGGCTACACAAAGAAATAAAATTCTGGAGCCAATTAAAACAAAAAACTAATAAAATACAAAACCAGCACCGAATTTGTAGACATTGCAAACAGCCCTATAACCATGGTAGCTTAAAAGTTTACTGCACACAAATCATAGAACCAAGGTCTTTTAGAACAGAATTACACATTTATTGTTCACATTTGAAATACTTCGGTTCCTGACTGAACCATTGAAAGTCCTAATGGATCTGTAAACTGAGTATCACTATAAAACAATTTAAAATGCCATGTAAAATAATATTTATGTAAGCATGTGTTTCATTTCATGGTTTCTCAGCATAACCACTTGTTCTATTTACAAATATATAAAGATTTTGCACTTTAAATCATTGAGATATCAAAGAGGTATTTCCAAATCACACAATAAATATAGAACCTGCTTTGTTAAAAATCTACAGTATACTGTACATTCAAGTCGAGGCAAAAGAGGATTTAATGCCAGTTACACTTGAGACATAAATGAATGTCCAACAATGAAACAATATCTAAAAGTGCTATCTCTGCCTGTGATGAAAGGTAACATTAGGATCCAGTATTTCATTACAGTCAAAGTTTCAGACCATTGCTTTATTCACAGAATTAGAGCTTCTGTTACTAGAAAAATATCAAAGCTTTCATATATTTTTAAATTTTCTTTCAAGAGTTGCAAGAAAGAGGCAAAAAATGGTCTAAAAAGTAAAAGCCATGTGCACACACATAGAAACACACCACAATTCAGATCACCACATAATCCTCTAGAAGAATCATCAAACTCACAGCATTCTGTTTCATTTAGAAGGGTAAGTTTATGAACAAGTCTCTAACAAAAAAGCCAGCAGGCAACCTTAGAAGTCTAAGGCAGCTGTTCCATGTGCAAGTTTCTACATAGCAGAGTGCCAACTCCAGAGTCTTCCCATGACTTTGTGCATTCCTCAGTTTCTTCTTTGTCATCACTTTCCACCCACAGATTTGGCATGTTTTCTGCAGCAGGTTTCTCTGATGTAACACTGAAAGCAGAAAAAAAGTTATGATGCAATTATAAATAATGTTTTGAATGGAAACAGTATTGTTTTTACGATACAATTTTAATATCCTTTGTAATATACCAACCATAAGCTTTAGATTATGCTGTGCTCTACACAGATTTCAGCACTCTAAAAACCATCTACAACATTGTCTCACTAACCTGTTTTGTGTAATATATTGAGATATCTGGCAGGGTTCTGGTGAAACAGTTGGACTCAACACAAGGTGAGGTTTTCTTTGCCGAGATGCAGGCTTCACTAAATGAATGTCTGGGTCAGAACCTAAGAGAGACACACATCATCAGTTAAACTGCAGCCCACTGGAAATAAGCAAGTTCTTCAAGTGTTTGCGTCCTCTGTTTAAAAAAAAAAAACCCTAAACACAAAGGCCTTAAAGCAGAGCTATAATAATAACTCTTATTGATATAGCCCTGGGATAAAATTTTTTTAAGTATATGTAATGCTATTGCATTAAGTTATGCTAAAATTAGGGCTCTAAATTTGAAAATGCAGCATTTGCATACACAGCCACCACTGCAAATAGTCACATGAAGTCACTCAAATGTAATTGTTTCTCACTTTACCATTGATAAGGCTTTTTTTATTCCTTAAGTAAAGGCTTCTCCAGCATGCACAAACAGTAATTAACACCAACATGAAAACCTGCAAACTTGTCAGAATATAGAAAACAAAATCAAAATAAAGTTAGATGTCTTACTGTTTTACATGAACCCAACCATGACTCAAGTCAATGCAAAGACATGGCCAGCTTAGGGCCAGATCAATGCCTTCTCACATTTAGATTTCAAAGCTTTCATATGAAGTGGAAAACCAGAATGATTACATGTTCTACAGTATTTATGAAAGCACCTGAAAGTTACCTGCTATTCTGTCAGGTATTTGATATTCACCCAACTGTTTCACTAACACATATTCCCTACATATGTAATTATCAGGAAGGGAGTTACAATTCTCTTTTTAAAAGGAAATTTTGAGTCATCAGTTGCCCTGACATGTGGAAGCATACAGACATGGTAAAATTTTTCTTGAGACCTTTTGGTTTTTTAATTGTTTTGTTCATTGTTGCGATTTCTAGTTGAAAGGAAGAAAAAGAAACAGTGCAAGAACATAATTTGAACCAAGTACTTGCTTCTTAAGAAGGCACTTGGAGTTGTCACATTTTCAGACTTGCAATCAGCAGTCATAGTTAAGAACTGGTGCTTCAGCCATGCTCCTCTATCTTCTTCAAATGCCTTTCTCTAAGAAAAGAAACAACAGTTTACACTTATGACCACAGGAAAAAGCCTCAGCCCACATTCAACTGATGCTATTCTATTTCAGAAAGCCAAAGTTGTAACATGTCCATGTCACTAAGGAGAGGCAGCAGCTTAACACAGGAAATACTGTCTGTGAGCAAGCTTTTGAGCCCAATGAGGATTGGCTGAGGATAAAGGGACTTACAAGCCAAGTCCCACAGTTTGTTCCACAGAGGTCTGAGTAATCCTTTCAACTTCACTGCTCTACACTCCAGTGGCACCATCTTCTATGCTCACCATCCCCCTCAGAGCAGCACTACCTCTTGGAGCAGCCCTCATCCAAGGCAGCTGCCAGGAATGATTTATTACTGCCTAAACCTTCTAAACAGGGAAAAATTACATTGAAAATAGCACTGATTGCTTCTGTCTAAAACTGGGGCCAAAAAAAAAAAAAGGGGTGCTTCACTTTCCAGCTCCTCTGAGCATAGAAAAAGAAAATAGTGTCTAACAGACAACTACTAAGAGATCCAATGGCTCTGGAATCAAGCAACAAGCTATTTCATCTCCAAAAACCATCAGTGAAACAGGATGCTCCTATTCTCTGTCAGTAGAAAACAGAGGAAGCTGAACTCCAACGCAAACTTTCACAAACACCTACAGAGCCTACAGCCAAACTTCAACATTCTGACAAGCTGAAGCGTGAGCAGTTAAGCTGCAATGTAGTTCTAAACACTTCCAGACAGTTATTGTTTATTATCACTCACGACTTTTAAAGCTGCATTCAATGTGCAACATGAAACAAACCAACTCACTAAAATGCAGGTAAAATTAAATTAGTCATAGTTAGTATTTGTTACCACGTGAACTATTGCTATCCCAGTAGCTATTCTCAGTCAGACAGGTTGGCCAGTCAGCTCTGTATTTGGTCTCCAACAGTGGCCACAAGAGATGCTATTTATGAGCATGGCCACTTTCTGCAGTGCATTCCCTCACAGGTTCCCATTCCCAGAAGCCATTTAATTATAGATACTGAAAGGCATTCCCTTGAGCCCCAATTTATTTTTTGTGAGTGTATTGCCCATAAGCTCAGGCAACTGCTTTTTGAACTTGATGGTGTGCATTGCCTCTACAATCTCCTTTGAAAAAAAATCCAGAAGTCAACTACCTAACTATAAAAAAAAAATAAGGTACCTTTTTGGGTATGGTTTTGACTTAATGTCAAAATTAAGAGTTCCCTCTAGTCCAAGTCTTGAGGGATTTGGTGAACAATAGTAGTGCTTTTGTCTGCTCATACTGAATCCACAGCTTTATAAATTTTCATCACATCCCACTGCAACTTTCTGCTCTGCACATCAAAGCAAGCTGTTCTATAAGCAATGAAGTCCATTTCTTTTTTCCTTCAGTGGCTTTTTTCCTGTCATATCTGTACCATCCCAGTTTCACAATCATATCATCATGACCTTTCCCTGCCAAACTTGTAAGCCCCTTCACATTTTTGGCCCCAGCTATGGGCTAGACCAAAGGACATGTGCTAGAGCTCATTCACAGACACACCCACCCTGACTGCCAGTATCTGTGCTTACTGACCAGCTTAACTACAAAACCAGAACAGAAAGTGACCCTACTAAGGGAAACAGAGCAATTGCTTGGTGTTTTGGCAAAAGTAATTTTGCAAAAGTTTTCACCAAGGTTTAGAAATCAAGTACCTTTGAGATTCAACCCTGAGGCCAAATTTGACTGAAATTTGCATAGGCCTTGCTTTTGTAGGAAACCAAACTTTAGCAGTATCTAAGGGATTTAGATAATAAATTTTGGAAGCGCTTAAGATATTTCAAAAGCTGAAACAAAGATGGTTTGGTTCCAGTTGCAGAAACTGTATTTTCCAAGACACACAAAAATCTTGGCTTTTTGAATTTTCAAGAGAATGATCTTCCAGAACAACCACAGATACGTTTTATACAGTACAGCCATGATCTTTCTCTACAGACATCAGAAATAGGTATTGCTGGATGGCTGCACTTTAGCATGTACAAAACACAGACTTGTAATTCATCTTCTGTAAGAGCTCCCTTTCCTAATACCTCAAGTCCTAATCTAATAGCAGCTTCTGTAAAACTTTTTCGTTCCTTCTCAAAATTCTTTTTTTGCTCTCGAAATAGTCTCCATTCTTCCTGAAGACGCTCTCTTTCTTCCAACAAATAGCAGTCTTGTAGTAACAGAGTGGTGTCATCATCACATGTAAGCTGTTGCTGTAGATATAAAGCAAGAAAAAGCAAATGTTAATTTGGGAGTGACTTAAGATGTACAGTTTTATCAGAAAAATGGTTGAAGTTTAATATGGAAACAGTGCAGTAGATATTAAGCTGGTGGATAGTCGGGGCAGATTTCAGATACCAATCAAAGTGTCCTTGTTCAGGCAGCCTCACCTTTGTTCAGCTCCCCCAAAATTGATCCTACCAGGAGTAAAAAGTCCTTAAATTATTAACTAAGCCACTAGCACAGTTAGACAACTCACTAAGTTGTTTTATTTTAAAAGCATGATGAAGGAATGGAAAAAGGCTCAGAGGCAAGAAGAATGGAATGTTAAATAAAGTACACTTGGATTCAATCGAGAAATAAGAAAAAATAAAGCCTACTACCTGTAAGAGCTGTTGCTGAGTTTTGATCATTTCTTTACACTGCTGGATCTCTAGCTCTAGCTTTTCAGTTTCTAGCTCATGGTCTTCTCTTGAAATGACATCTTTTTCATTCAAAACTCCTGAATGTCCACGTGACACTAAGGGGGGAAAAAAGCATCTTTAAAACAAGTTCAAAAAAACCCAATACCTCATATCAGAGACTCCTTGGAAGTCCAAAAGGTTTTAGACTACATGTTTCAGCCTGAAAGACAGATGCACAGTGTATTCAAAGGCATTTCTATCAGACAAGAGATCCAAAATCAGTACTACACATATAATTATCCACAAAATCCAGTTCAGAAAAAAACCCAATGAAAACACGGCTGTTTCACATTCTCCAAGGTAAACCAACCATCTACACTGCAATGAGAGTTACACAAAATCCTCACTTGTTGCAGCAGTCATTTAAAAGAAAATTCAAGACAACTAAAGATTTTTTTTCACTGACATGCTGTTAGCCCATTGTTTTGAGCCCATGTTTGACGGGCTTGTGTGTTCATAAAAGTATGACAGTAACTATATTTATCACAGATATAAAAAGAAAGCCTTTTCCTCCAAGTTCTGTGAAGGAGAAATGGAGCTAACAAACATTGGGTGCATGTTTTCATTCCAGTAAGGGAATGAACTACAGAAATGGTTGTATTTTGTACAATTACATTCTGCTTTATTTAACTTAATGCATAGCTAAATCACAATGATTGTAATAAGCCAAGTTTTGATCCCCTAAAGCCAGTACTTGAACATAATAGAATCCTAAAGGGCTATATATACTATGGCCATCCCTATAAACTAAAAAAACCTAGAAGGCTCCAAAAAAAAGAGCAAATAATTGTAACATTTTTCCTGATGCTTATTTTTTTGTTACTTACACCAAATAAAGTATTACAAGCATTCTTGAAATCCTTTCTAGGGTGCAAACATACTCTCAAAGGCCATCTGCTCTTTTATTTGCAATTGCATGCATGACCTTCTCAGTCTTACTCTTGACAGCAAACATCCCTGTGGCAGTGGCTGCATTTACTTGCATGGGAAAATAATACTAGGAAAGAATTTTATATATTTTTAGCTGTCTTAATGCTGTTTAACAGCTGGAAATGAGGAGAGTCTAGCAGCATCCCATCAGTCAGTTTGTTTTAGAATACCACCAGAAGTCTCAGAGGATGTGGCACGACAAGGTTCTTGAGAGGGAATTTCATATTTTGGATCCAATTATTTCAAAGTGCCACATCTGCATTCCTTTTTCTAAAATGTATTTTGTATGTACACATCATGCAGTTAAACACCAACCTTGGTTATCCAGCTTTTCCACGTGATTTTTCAACATTCGCCACTGTTTCCTAATGCTGTTGGTAAGCTGTTCTCGCACAGTTTCACAAGATAATTCCCACATATTCTCTTTATTTAATTCTCCAATATCTTCCTCCTGGTCTGACAGCACCTGTAGGAGCAGAAATAAGAAGCTGCAAACCATTCACCCCTCCAAATATGCGTATTTGTTTATTTAAATATGTGCACAGATTCAATTTACTGAAGAGAAGGAAAACCCTTACATAAAGGAAAAGTTTTTCCATCCAAGGAAATTTGGCTCTCAGGGAGTTCAGTTCCCTGACAGCATAATGCTGAGGAGGTGAGTGACCAGGCAGGCCCCAGAACCCCACCACAGAGACTGTGGGTCAGTTAGCAAGACTCAGTCACTCTCACATCTTCAACCCAGACAGCTTCAGACTGCTGAGCTCTGCTGTCAGACTTCAGCAGTAGCTGCCCCAGTATGGGGGGGAAGTCATCCAGTCAAGTTCAGAAGAGTACTCACACCTTATAAAGAAGGTGACAGATAATCTAATGCTTTTCGACACAGCCATGGCAGTAAACTGTTCAATAAAAACATCCTGTAAAGAAATACTTAAAGTCTGGAAACAAACAAACAAAACCCCCCAGGCATGCAAAATGTAGTAGTTTGCATTGCAATACAGAATTACATACCAGTACCTACCGCATTTAAATTCATTCAAAGAATATTTACAAGTTTTTCATTGACTTACTGGAAAGAATACACTGTGTATTGTTCACAGAGAGCAGAATATGGATGGATTTCACACAAAGTACATGATGTGCAATCCACTGCAACTCTCAGAAGTTGTTTACTTTAAAAAAAAACTACCAAATTACTCCAGCACTATACCACAAACAAACAATGGAGATTTAACCTTAACTGAAGAATACTTACTAGCCCATCTTCAGATCTTTCTTTAGGTTTTTGTTTCTGTGGTGGAAGAAGCGAAATAATATCTTTCTTCATCTGCTGAAGAACTTTCTTTAGCTCAGCATTTTCCAGTAAAAGCTGTTTTTGGCGTTGTTCATAATCATTTAACAGAACTTTGTACATTTCTTCTTCATTTCTGGAAGAAATAGTCTTACAGTAACAACATAACAGCCCTAATACATGCTTCAATTAATGTTGTTCTAAGACAACTACCTGGCTTCTGTCTTATCAGTCCTCCATGCACCTCTCTTCCCATCAGCTCTACCAACATAATTTAGAACTTCCATAGCTACAAATGAAAAGGATATTTCAAAGTGTGAAACAACATACAAATAGATAAAGATTTAGATGACATTGCATTTATATGTAGTTATTAAAAGAAGACCACATTACTCAAATATCCCCCTCAGTCTTGAAAAATGAAACCACATAGCCCTGCTTAAAGCAAAAATAACAGTCAAAGAAAAAAGATAAGTTTTCGTGTTGGGAAATTCAGAAGGAAGTATTCTCATCCTGTCTTATCTTTTTTATGCATTTCTTAATGATACCTTCATCCCTATTTCAACCTTTATATCAGTGTATCAACTATGTTCATTCTGGCAGTAATGCCAGTTTTATCTCCTGTTCAGGGTAAGGAACTTACTAATGTTTCATAAGGCATTCCTCAAAAAACTTCACTGTCCACATCTGTATAAAAATAAAAAAAACCCCAACAACAAAAACCCAAACCCAATACATGACTACAGATTAGTGGTCCAAGCTAGTTAGCTATCAAGCTAACAGTAACTAGTGTTAAAACCCTGCTATTTTCATTTCACTGATACTTGAACTAGTACTAGCCACCTAAAGTCAAGGATGTTTAAGTTTTGCTGACCTCAGAGTGCAGTTTCTAGAGGTTACTGAACTAATACCTAAAGATTTTCTGCAGCTAAAATAGGTGTTCCTCCTACTGCATCCTAACCTGGTTTGGCTTAGCCACAAGGACTTTCAGAAAACTAAGTCAGCAGAGAACCATCTTGGCAACAACATAAATAGTCTTCTTCTGGTTTAGTGAACTAAATGAGCTTACTAAAGCATGCACTACAGCTGGCAAACAGCTGAGTTTGGGGGTGGCAGGTGGACAAGAGCAGGACTTCCACTGGAGATATATTACATAAATACTTTAAGGCCAGATATATGAACCAAAAGGTACTCTTTTTTTAAATTATCTAACAACAATACCTATTTTCATCCATTTTTCACAGCAAACTATATTTATAGTAAATAGCACTGATGAATGTCTCTAACACAGTTTTTGGGCAACATCAAAATACTCATGATAAAGGAGATCTGGTTTGTCCTCATTTCACACAGTACAGGATTGTACATTTGCCTTGTGCTCCTTCCTCTCAAACCTCTCATTACTTGTGCTAACCACAAGCAGAGTGTAGTATCTCCAGAGTAAAAAGCTCACTCAGTGCACCTTCCTGATGGCAACTGCTTGGAACAATGCAGTGTTTATGACATTATCCAAAATCTTGTGATAGCACCAGCCGCAAGAAAATAGAGGAGAGATGGCTCCAGCATAGGCATTGATTCCTAGGAATTAATCTTCCTTAGTAAGGGAAACCCCCCCCCCCCCAAAAAACCAACCCCGCCTCATTTGGTAAAGATCAGCAATTGGTTTATGCTTGGTAAGTGATCTTATAGATCACTTAGAAAACATAGAAAAGTCTTACACAGTCAGCTAACATGAAATATTGCAGCTTTTCTCTAACATTGTAACATCCAAATAAAATCTGCAAGAGGGCTGCATTGCCTTTAATGATAAAAATGCTTAAAATTGGTTCTGGTTAACATACAGAATATGCTCATTTTGCTGTGGTAAAATTCAAAGAGATACTTACCTAACTTTTTGTCTTTTTTGTTCATGACTAACTGATGTAAGCGTTCCTTTAATTTGTTATATTCTCTCTCTTTCCTCTTCATATCGTGATTGTACTGTGTAGCTCTACTTGAAATTATGTTCTGTAACTTCTGAACCTAAAAGCAATGCCACAAAAGGCTGTTTCTTCCACTACAGTATAAACATAAATTTCTTCAGAAAACCAAAATGCATGAAGCAAAACAAAACTTCTATTAAACTGTACTTCTGGGAAAGGGAAGTGACAAAAGGAATCAGAAGACCTTCCCACCCCATGGACTCTGATCTCAGACTTCTCAGGAGAGGTAGTTTCTTTTCAGCAGAAACCCTCATCAAAAGAAGCAGATTATAATACTGTAATTCCTCTGAAGTACAACTAAATTCATGTTCTGATAAGTCACATAACCTTTAAGCAGAGAAAAATATATCTTTCAATAATTCACGTTCAGGATCTAAGTTTACTCCAATTCTAAAGTATGATTGTTAGGCTTACACTAAAAAAATAAACTCCTCTTCCTTGAGGCAGCAGAACATTGAAAGATAAACTATTCCATTTGGTCTAAAAGAACATTAAAACATCATAAAGCAATTTTTAACATGTACTATCAATTCCTAGAGTTGTATTGTTTGGGGTTTTTTAAATTTTCTGATTTAACTTTATAAACATACAGCACATTCAATACCTTAAGCTGGAACTTTAGGAAGTTCAGTACGTACAGTTAGTACTGTGATTCCCAACTGTATGAATATGTTTATGAACACAGAACATTCACAGAAATTTAGAGGAGTCACATTCACAAAAACATAGGAGCCATGTGAAGTACAATGCTAGGAAAGGAGCATACAGGAAACAAATCCCAAACTAAGAAGTGCCATGGATGTCAAAGTGTTTTCTGATCTTGATTGTTTCAAGATATTTCAAGATATTTAATGAGATTGTGGTTTTGAGCTGGGTTTTCCTCCCACATCTCTTCTTATTGGTCTTTTGCTCCCCTCTATAATAAGAAAACCCCAAAAGCCTCTATACACAAATGTTTGAGTAAGTTGAATCCTGTTGCCCCTTCTACTTTTTGATATATTAAACATTCTAAGATAAAGCTGTACACAAAATCTTAGAAAATTGCACACCTGCATTTCTGCAGTACTCCCTACTATTGTTATTATATTGTTGTAACTTGGACCTATCCCTTATAGAACCTATTTATCCATATGCAACATGCCAGTCACTTTGAAAGACAACATTTACCAACAAAAAACTACATTCAGAATGAGCAATTATGAGACTCCGTGCAAAAAAAATATTCTCAATATCTATATAATGACTTGTGTTAATGTACAAAACAACTCACTTCATCCTTCTCATTTTTAAGTAACTGGTGCAAATTTCTGTTCTTGCTTTGCAGTTGTCTGTCTCTTTCCTGAAGCCCAACTATTTCCCTTTTAGATAATTCCAACTGTTCCTAGAAAAAGTGTTGATAAGTTCAGTATCAATAAGAATTAGAAGCATAAGATTTTTAAAAACCCCAACCAAGCAAAACAACCCATGTTAACCAAACTGCCAAACCACCTCACTTGAGATATGGCTTGGTATTTAACAGATTATCTTTTACAGTTAGGACTTTTTTATTAAGTCAGGATTCCGTAAGTATGTCTGTACTGTGAGAGTGAGGTAGATACTAAGCAACTTGTATGAATTTGGAACTACAGTTTTACTGGAGCATTTCTGTTGAATAATCAAGGGTAAAATCAACAGATATACAGACTGTGACCATAACAATGCAAATGGAACATTTCACATATACAGAGAAGGCTAGACAGATGATCTCATTATAACAGACAATGCAAAATGAGCATTTTAGAAAGTTTTGTCCATGAATAAGACTCAGACCTGAAATTGGCAGCTTAAATGACAGCCAAATACTATATACAAGCTTTTCCTTCATCTGTGTACTGAGGTGCAAGTGTATAGATATATTTAAGCAACAAGAACTTCTGAACAAACCACAGTGAAATACAGTCAACACAACAGTGGAAGTCAAGAGGATTGCTGTATGGTATCTCAAAGAATCTACATGAGAAACCTCACAAGCTGACAGCCAAATTAAATGGCCTGGAATTCATGTAGTACTAAGAAGATTTCCCTCTCTCCTCAAAGCTATTCATCTAGGAAAAGCAACTGGAGTGTTCTAGAACTTAACATTTTATAGCATTTGTATAAAAATCAGTGCAGCTACAGATTACTTTTAATGTCATCAAAATCCTTCTTCAGGAATGACCAATCTCAGCAAAAGAGCTACTATGATTTTGAAAAACTACAGCAGTATTCCTCAAGGAGATAGTGCCGACCAGCCCAAGTGAAAAGCAAACCTAAAAAAGCACAATCATTTTCTCTTTTCTTCTATTTTATTTTCTTGACAGAATTAAGAGAAAGTAACGTCTTTTCTAATATGACTGCATATACAAGTGCACCCAGGAACTTCCAACATATCAGCTACTCCACAGGGACTGGCCTTGAGCATGTGTTTATCCTGTGATAAAATGAAGCTTAGTAACTTCTGGTTTGACAACAGTTTCTGAGCAATTCTTACAAAGAGACTTTGTAGTTGGATGTTCAAGGAATCCAACAAGAAAAAAACCACATGGAAAAAGCTAATGATATGGAAAAAGAACTAATAAAAACCCTGCACTAGAAGAGTCACCTGTGCTTTTATTTGTTACAATTATATGGGGAATTTATCTTTCAGAGCTGGGTATAGTCTTTTAAGAAACAGTAAATGATAGGAACTGAAGTGTTTAATATTTTCACCCAAAGTGTACATTAACACTCCCGACTCAGTCTTTCCCCTTCCTTGATTAAGGAGGCTAAAATTCTAAGCAATTGCAAGTTCTCTTATTAACTCCTATTTCATTAATTTTAAGGAATTTTCATTTGGGAAAATACTTCTGAAAACCTCAAAATACAACTGCAAGTTAGTACTGGGTAGAAAAAAAAATAAATAATTGCTCTTAAGAATGTAGAGAGCTGCATAATTCTAGTGGAATGATCTTGTTTTCTACCTTTAATTTAGCATAGCAGTTCTGTAAGTGATCCATATCACTTCCCAGTTTCAGGTGCTGCATTTCTACTTCTTCCTGAGCTCGAAGGTTCTTGTGCTGCAGTGCAAGCAATTCATTCATACAATTTATGATAGCTATTAAATTTAATTCTTTTCCTTTGGACTCCGCATAAATAGAAGGAAATCCCAGTGTGGTTAATTCCTGGTAAAAGAAAAGGGAGGAGGGGAGGAAAATGAGATCAATAATTGGATCAATCTCCCACCATTCTTCAAAAGACAAACAGTATCAGGTGAAATCCTGTATGAAGGGGGAAAACCTGAATCTTACTTCCCACCAACTTCAGCTTCTGGGCACTGAGGAAGAAGCCTTCCTAATCCAGTCAATCTTTTTTACCACAATTGATTGTCACCTGTACACAATCTCCAATAAACAGGAAGATCTGGCTTACCCTATCAATATAGGATATACTCTGTTCAATATTATCTTCTGTGCAGAAGGCACTGACAAAGCTGTGCATGTTTTTGGATGAAGGCAGTGACAAGCGTAGCACTTGTGAGTTCATGCTTGTAGATCTCTTTCTTTCTGAGGTATATGGAAGTGTATTTTTGCTATCTAAAAGTTAAACATTAAGAAGAAATGAGCTATTATTTTAACACATAAAATCTAACCCTTATGTACTCAAGTTATTATTTACAGAAATTTAGATTCTAAACCTCAGAATTTGATCTAGAATGACATTAAATAATTCACTATATATAAAAAAGAAACTTACACTGAAGATTTAGACTCAATACACTTTAAAGTGTTGTACATTTCAAATTTTATTCACCTACCAACAAAAAATTGTGCACACTTCTTTATTGACTTAATACAACACAGGTGCAAGACATGTGCATTCAGTAACATTCTTATAGACTGTATGGTATTATTATACTTCAGGGTATGCTGTAATCTACTCTTCCACTAGGCAGAAATAGGCAAGAAAATATTTACTCCTTTAACAAATTTGTATCCAATTTATAAAGCAACAGAATATATAACAAGTAAAGAAATCTCTGAAAATACAAGATTCATTGATACACATGACTATAAAAAATAAAGTGTGACTGCAAGTTCTTAGCCTTTCCATGCATGTGCAAGTACAGTATTTTACATTAGCATTCCTGTAAGGACTCAATCCAAGACAAAGCACTGTTTGTATTGTTTACCATGCTGTTTATCGACTCAAATATGTCATGTACAAAACTCCAGTCTCTCTCTTTAGCTGCTATAATATCACTGGTAAAATCACCAAATCAACTAAATCCAAAATATTCCCAGTTTACCTGATGACAGCACTGGCACAGTAATAGTCTTCCAATCTCCCATAGCAACAGAGACAGGCTGGGTACCTGAGCAACTGGTTCAGCAGCAAAGTATTTAGTACAATTGCTGGCAGCGTGTGTTACGTAGGCATCTCCTAAAATAGCAAGAGCATTTTAGATTAACAAAAGCAGCTAATCCAGCTAGAAGGTTAAAGAAGGCACAGGAGAGTGACTACCAAACTTGAACCACGTGAAACTTACTACTTCTTTACACTAAATTTGGAACACAGTAAGCACAGCAAATAGTATTCTGTAAAAATGATGCATCTATCTATATTTAGCCTGCACTGTCTTGGAAAACATTAACCAAAACCAAAATGCCACACACATATGAAAATCAAGACTCATACTGTAGATAACCAGTTTCTTCTGTTGATGTACATCAGAAAACAGAGCAAGCCACATATTTTTTTCCTGCCATATATAAACAGGACGCAATTTTATTACTGTAAACTTATATGAAGTTTTAACATATGTCTGTCTAAATGGGATTGTTACATTAAGAGATGTATTACAAAGGCTCTAGAAAGGATATATAGGCAGAGGGCAGAGGAACTTCTGATAAATATTTAACCATTTAAGTTAACTTATACATTTAGTAATACTGCCTTTCCTTAGCAAGTTGCTTGCTTCCTTGCAGAAACTCCAAAAGTGCTGAAGGAAACAAATAGGAGAATGTTGGCACAGCCACTCAGTACAGCACTGTCCCTCTGGAAACCACAGGGAAGCCACCAGCCCAAAAGGAAGAACAAAGTGATCCTCCCCTCACCCTACCTCCAGTGCACAGTAAGAAGGCACATAATAGCATTAGTTATCTCTCACTGCTGGAAACTTTAAATCCAGCTTGGATGCTAAAGATTTGGACAGCACAACCCATCAGCTGTTGCAGAAATAATGATACTCCAGGGAAACAAACTTTCCACCTGATAAAAAAGAAAGCCCTTTTGTCTCACCCAACACTTTGGAACAAAGTCTAAAGTCTGTTTTAGATAGATTCAGTAGATTATGGAGCACAGGGATGTTCCTCCCTAACCCCTTCCTAATGTTCCAATAAACACACTTTGGCTAAGCACCTTCTAAGCTTCTGACATCAAAACCTTGTATTTTTATCACTGTGGAAGGGCCGGGCAGAGGGGGGGAAGTGTTTTGTTATCCCTAAGGTCTCTTGAGAACAGACAGTAAAAATGCTTACCAAATGTCAAAGCACAAAATACAATGTCCAAAGAAACACCAAGTTTCTAAGAGATCATACTGGGGCACAGTCATGCTACAGAATGCTCAGCACTAAAACAAAAACTCTAAATAATTATCCAGCTGGATGAACATTTCTCCAGGTTCATAAATACACATGGAAAAAAGGTAATCAGTTATTCTTCACGTGTGTTGTAATTTAGTAGCTCCTGAAAACTTTCAGACTAGAAGGTACACATAAGGCAGCAAGAAAACACAGCCAATGTAATGATCTAGTTGCTGTTCTTGTTAAAGAAATGGTTTGTTCTGCTTTCTCTCTATACTTGATTTATGCATATTTTTCTTTTTTTACCCATAAACGCAAGATGTTCACCAAATTAACTAGACAACAGTGCTTTTAAAATGGAATTCAAAGTCAGTATTAAGAGGACGCTTCTTACATGCTACTTTCATTTTTGATGGATCCATCAGATAGATAAATGCACAAACATAAGAGAAAAAGGCAACAAATTAAGGTACAAGTATGTTTTCATTACTGACATCACAGCCCTGCAATCTAAAAACATTTTTCAAAAGATTATTAAGAACCTCAGTACACAAATTCCACCAAGCACTGTTGGAAAGTCCACAAAAATACTTCTCATTTTAGATACGCTACTACTTCCAAACAAACTGGCTTTTATTCTTTAAGAGACTGCACCCACACTGACTGAACATAGAGTATTATCAACCCCCAGGTCTCTCTGCACTGACAATACTATTCTGACACAGCATCTGTCACCCTAAACAAGGTCTGACTGGAAGCAAGAATAACCCAGGTGTAGGAATGCAGTGATTCTCTAAATTTGCACCCTGCAAGTCCCACACAGATTCATTCAGAGCAGATGCTTTAGCAAGACCACCCTGTACACAGGGATTTGTTATAGTTACTTCCCTACCAGGTTCAATGACTTCCCCAAAAACCTGTGGCCACCCACTGCTTTCTAGAGGTAATTGCCCCAAGTGGCACTACCTCTAACCAAGCAAGAAATTCCTGGAGGCCAAGACATGGATGGATTGTGCAAAAATTAACCTCTGGGACCCAGCTTCAAAAGTGTGAATACAAGAGCAGAGCCATCTCACCGAAAAAAGAAATCTTGTATCAAATAAAAAGACACAAACATACACCCCACTAAAATCACAGAGAGTTTGATTAATACCAAGGAAGTAGTAACTAAACCAAGGAATTCAAGTGCTAGTTGGAACAACTGGAGTACAAGTTACTGTCAAAGCACTGTCATGGTAATAACATACCAGAACTTCTTTAAAAGCCACCCTGGGAATTTCTGGACAAAAAAGTACAGAAATATTTCCAGAAACTTTTTTTTTTTCCCCAAGAACATGATTAAAGTTCAAAATTAGTATATTTCATAAGCCAAAAGATATGAAAGAAGCTGTTCATGACATTACAGGTTTGTGTTTTGGGGAACAGAAGAGGAACTGACAATAAATGTACCAAGATTTAAGACAGAAATCTGATTCAGTAAGTCTGAGTTCAGGCCATAGACAAACCTGAAAATCGTAAGCAGCAACAAGTAGAATTATAAACTTAACACCATAAAGCACACTTAGAATTTCTAAATATCACGTTTAAACATGAAAAGGAGCAGTTGTAACTGGGTTAGTAAAACACAGTCAAACAAGCAGCAGAGAATTGTCACAGTGCTGTGATTATATTGCACCATCTGGCCATCTCCAGCCCAGACAGGGTGTGACACAAGTAGAAATGCACTATCTGCTAACCCAGAAAATTTATACCCCACACCAAGGCAGGGAGGACATGGAAAGGCACCTCTGGACAGGTGCAGTGTCTGAGAAGAAAGTCTGAAGAGTCAGCATCAACCAGAAATTGTCTCACATTCCTTCTCTGTATATTTCAAACACTGCAACTTGTGACACGCACGTGTTTCAACTTGTAAAACTGCGGGGGTACTAAGCATTTACTTGAAGACCAATGTGATTCTTTTCTACTAAAATAATACCCAAAGGGAGCTATTGAGCTGCTTAAAGCTTTTACACTTGTCTAGCAATCCACAGAGGTCACACAGATGGCTTTTATCCAGACAGACAAAAAGACGCAAAAGTCTAGGTAAACTTAGGGTACGCTCTAGACATGACATTGTAGGTTTACAAACACATCCCTGATAAAGTCGTGACAAACTTGCTTGAATTCATGTAACTGACATGAAGGTCCCTGCATTTTCTCCCTAGAGTTTTGAAATTTATTGTCTCTCTACAGAATTCCTAATAACAGTTTATCATTAGCATTAATATATATATCATATCCAGCAATAATGGTACAGTAAAAAGAATACCTTCCTCTAAAAATCTATTACAGTTTTAGTGACCTTTATTTAATATTGTCATTTTAATGATGGCTCTTGCAATTAAATCTGAGCCCAGATTTTTCTTCCCACACTTACAAAATTGTGGTAATTTCATCATTAATCTAATTATTCAAAATGAGGGTGAAGAAAGCCCTCGATTTATCCACATTCCATGGAAACTTTAAGTAAGATCAGATTTTCAGCTGAATTTCCCAGTATAGTCAAAAGTAACATGAAAAATCAAGTCAAACCACCCAGCCTGTGGGTATGAAGTCTCTGCTCATTCTGAATGCATCATACTCAAAAATCCCAACTACATCTCTCCCCTCCATTTTACTCAAAAAAACAAACAGGAAAACAAATAAAAATTATCAAGGGTATTAATAAAATAAATATTCAATCTTCTCAACACATACAATTACACCAGAATATACTCTTACATCTGATAAAATTTAGCGCTCAGTGACTGTTCTGTCATGGTCTTTGCTCAAACATCCAAGTTACATAGAATACAATCTGATTTACTACCTCAAGATTCAACTCTACATACTATCTACACAGATGACTGAAATGCTGTTAATTCAGTCACTGAAAAAATTGAAACACATGGAAACGTATTTGGTTCCCAAATTGCTACCCCATTTTGAACTAACACAATG